>SSNR01000170.1:742106-762995 GCA_006937965.1 Callopanchax toddi | reverse complement strand
AATCCTGAAAAATATAACAGAGAAACATAGATGTGCTGAATATTAAAATATACATGACAGATTGTGAATGAGTGGTATCTCACAGATGATAGACTCACTTCATCAATAAACAGGAACAACAGGTGCAACAAATATTTCTTCAAACACGGTAACCTCTAAATGTGAAAATAGGCAGACAGAACGGTGAGAAAGTTTAATAATGGACTTGTTCAGATGATCACAGTACTGGTATCTTTAGTCTATAATAGAGTTTAATCCTGTATTCTAGACTGTACTCCCCAAGAAGAAACCACCTCAGGTTTCAGAAAATGAGTGACAACATCCTATAAAAGACAAGTATTAAGGTAAAAAAAAAAGGTATATGTTAAGGCTGGAAGAAAACAGCTGTTTGTGTTTAATATTTATTCTACTAATTCTAATGAATTCTATTAGAAACATTTTCTGAGCATCAAGTTGGATTAAAACCTTTAGACTCTTTAAACGTAAAGTCTAACCTGATAATATCTGATCCATTCTAAGTGTTTTGATCACTGTTAGTTTACCTCATTATTCTACAGAAGGAGCTTTTTCCACAGCTCACTCTTCTCAGCCACCCTGTCAGAGTCCAGTGAGGACGTCCTTTTCAGTGATCAGCAGAANNATATTTCTGAAACACAGGAACACAATAATGAATGTAAAATAAAAATATAAATAACAATATGAAATGTGT
The DNA here is from genome assembly GCA_006937965.1 of Callopanchax toddi. Classification (NCBI taxonomy): domain Eukaryota; kingdom Metazoa; phylum Chordata; class Actinopteri; order Cyprinodontiformes; family Nothobranchiidae; genus Callopanchax; species Callopanchax toddi. The sequence goes on along the minus strand of SSNR01000170.1, from coordinate 762,286 downwards.
TCTAAAGTCCAGTTTAGGAACAGGAGCTGATTTTTGAGTCTCTTGGTCACATGACCTGGAAGCTATTGGAAAAAAATTCATAATTTTCTAAAAAATATATTAATATAAACTTTTAATTTCCATGAAATGTGTTAAAAACTGCTGTGTCTGATTAGTCCAGTTTAGTTAGACAACTAGTAATCGATCTGTTTCTTTTGGTAACATGACCTAGAAACTTTTTTTGTAAGGGTTAAACCCACTGGATATTTGTTGATGGTCCGTGACTCAAAGGTCTACCACCGTCTCAGTGGCATCCAGTGAGAATCCATCGCTAACTGTGGTGAACCAGGGACTGAATTCTGTCAACAATCCAACTTTAAACTAACTTCACCACCGGACCGGTCACCGGTCTACAGCTAAGACCACGATCAGCACTGCGTCATGAAAAAGAAGAGAAATCCCGTCGCATCACAGAGCTCTATCTGGCTTCCTAACTTCTGACTGCTAGCAAGCTCAACAAAAATAAACTAATGAACCAAACTTGATTAATATCAGCCCCAAGACTGCAGTTCATCACTTCTTCTTACCTGTTGAAGTTCAGAATCCTCCTCTTGAACCGGCCCAGCCTCCGGTTGCCGGTCTCCTCCTCTTCATCTTCATCACCTGCCGAACGTGCAGGTGGTTCTGGAGCGGAGGAGGAGGAGAACGCTCCACCATGGACACCGACAAACATTTGTGTTATCTTCAGATATTTGGAAGCATCTGCTGCCTTGTTGTTTAGTTCTAACTTTTCCCGCTCCTCCTCTTCGTTTTTTTCCGGTCTCAGTTTTCCCGATCTCATCTCGCTGCATGATTGATTGACAGCTGAGATAGGGGAACTCGGCCCTGGGCTGTGATTGGTCCAGCCCATAATCAATCATGTCTAATGGGTGGATCTACCCGTTTTGTAAACCAATAGGAAAGACTAATACTGTCCCGACTCCCGAGTATCATTTGTTCAAAAAAAAAAAAAAAAACACCTGGCAGCCGGCCCAAAAGTACCTGCGGCCCAGCGGGCAAATGCCCGCTATGCCCGATGGCCAGTCCACCCCTGGAGACTTCTGAAGTTGCAAACGCGGTATTCTGGACCCAAGCAGCAGATGGGGCTGAGTGACTTTTCATTAACCCTGTAAAGGGTCATATTAGCACATACTGGCTTAAGAAAAAGATTTAAAATATGAAAAAGTTACATAGTGAGCCTTTAAATTAAAAAAATTACAATAAAACTCTAAAATTCACATGTGGCACCACTAGGTGGCAACAATGCTGACATTAACAACAAATCTTTTTTTAAGGCTAGTGGACTTCTCTTCTTTCTTGAGAACATTTCATCTCACATCCAAAACGATGCCTTTTCTTGCTTAAAAATTCTCAGGTTAATTGTGTCCTGGATGATGACACTCAACACTGATGTCAAGCAAGAACATTTGGAGCAAGGCTAAAGACTCTCCAATAAGCTTTTTTGGTCACTATTCGTACGTTTTTCCTGAATCTTTTAGCTCACAATGTCACAACAGTGTCAGAGTCAGAACAAAGCCATCAAGGTGTAGAGAAAAATGGCTTCCCTGTTGTGGATTTTAGCTCACAAAGCCAGAAATGAGCATAAGACAGCCATGTCATCAGATGGAAAAAAAAAGTTTTAAAAGCATTTTTTAAAATGCAGCCTAAAGGGGGCACAAGCCAGTGTCATCCTTGAGACGGTCCCAAACCCGGATAAATGCAGAGGGCCGGCAGGAAGGGCATCTGATGTAAAATGTAGGCAAATAAAATATGTCAATTACAGTTAGTTTTTTTTATGATTTGCTGTGGCGACCCCTGAAGGGCAATGCTGAAAGGAAGAGAAGATTTTATAAAGCATATGTTCTTCTGAGCAAAAGTTTGCATGTTGTTGAAAGCTGCGAACAGCTGAGAAGGTTTTACTATAGATCAAGCAGGCAGAGCCTTATAAAGATACAGTAACAAAATTAAAATAATGAGCAATATGAGTAAAGAACTTTAACATTGTCCCCAAAACATTAAAGAAAAATCATCACAAAACATAAAAATGAAAACTTGACATTTATAGCAATTTAACAACAAATGTTTTTGTTATTCCCAAAACAAGTTTTAATTGTACTTTCTTCAATTTTTGTTGTGATTTTCAAAAAAATATATTTTATATTTATCCAAGTTTTCATACATATAAACACATACGTTATAAGTTGGCAGCTCGGCAGTTTATATTTAGTAAAGGGAAATAGTAAAATAAGTAAATAATAATAAAAAAACAAATAAAAATAAAGCCACATAACACAGAAAAAAGGAAGGAAAAGAAACAATCAGTACTTTTATCTGTACACATCCTTGTGTTTTGATCTGTTGTGATTTTTAAAGTTATCTTTTTAGTTTTATTACAATCAACTGATTGCATTTTTATATTCAAACACAAAAACTGATGTTGAGCCAAAGCATGTCTAAACTTCCTGACATGTGCAAACCTTAACCAAATCTGCACCTTGTCACTGTATTTTTGGCACCCTGTGGTTTAGCCTGTAGAGACAGTATCTGGGTAATATTGCAGGGCTGATGGCCCTGTTATGCTCTGCTATGAAGCCACATGGCAGACAGTCAGGGAGCCATAGGGTGTTAAAGGAAATCAGCATCAGCCAGCTCAATGCATGACTGAACTAACAGGCTCCCAAATGCTCATCCAGACTCTGAAAAGTTTCTCCAGAAAAGAGAGTTGGAGTAAAGTTGTTGTTTGTGTGTGCATGTGGTGCTCTAGTGGCTCAGTGGCTTGCCTCATTGGTTAGTTTCTCTGTCAGCTTCACGGTTTGTTTGCCAGTTGGATATTTGTCGGATGTTGGAATCGGTTTAATTTGTTTGCTAGTTTGTGAGTCGTCACTGCAGCAGCTTCAACGTACAGACCCATGAAGGAACAAATGGTTTCTGCTCTCTGGGATATAGTTATGATTCAAGTCACTGAGATTAGCAAGGGGATGTCTTGAATTAGAACCAACATATTTCCATTCATGGGACACTGTTTTTTGCTATGCTCAGCCAGGTTTTTATGTCCATGTTTTCCATTCTGCCCGTAGATTTGAGCTCTTCTTCTTTGCGTTCCTCTCTGCCCATCACTTGAGCTGGAATCTGAATGCCATGGACCCTCACTGATATTTTCATCCACAGTAAAGCTCCCCTACCTCCTGTTGAGCGCCAGTGAAAGATCTCCTCCAGTAATTGAGAGGAAAATGGCAGGGTCACCTCTCCATGCCGTTGCAGGAATATCCAACATGCTTATTAGGATTCATGACTCACTGCAATACTTCATACAGCATTTACAGCTGCCAAGGGCTCATTTTATAACCTGACAGTTGCATAAATATATAGAGTGAGTTTGATTACCATATTTTATCTCAAATTTGACTCCTGGGTACTTTACCACAAACAGAAAATTAAGAAATTAATTTAATAATCTGTGAAACAGGAAATAATAATTTGGCCCAGAAGAGTGTGTGATCACAAACTGCTATCAAGTAAATCAATAAATGAAAGTAGAAGTCAGATCTGATTTCCTCTGTGAGATCCCATCTCCACAGGCGTGCCCTCTCCTCACAAGTTCTCTTTGAAATTTTAAAACAACTGATGGTTTCCCCTGCAGGGGATTGATTTTTCTCTCCATGTTGATATTTGCGCCACACTGTCAATCCAGGAAGCGCAAAGCATTTATTAGGATGGCATCTGTCACGGTGCTAAGACTGGATTTAGCCAGCAGCAGTTGGAGCTTAACCCTTTTCATCTGCTGTGACACAGAAAAAATAAAAACCATCAGATCAAGATGGTGTGGGATAATGTATCAAACAGTCTGCAAAAATAAACATGCATCAGGTTCATTATGTAAAAATGTGACCACAAGCTAATTTGGCTCTTGGCTGTTAGGCTAGAAGATAAGAACTTAAGTTTAGAAGCTATAAATTTAGGATGTTTTCATATCTGGAAGGTGTTTCTCAGCCAAGGCTGTTGTTTTAGTTATGCAAAACTATTTATTTCCACTTGAAAACAGTTTTGAGTATCAACCCATTTGAGCATCTTTTTATCAGGTAATAATTTATCTCATTTTTAGTTTCTGCACTAATAAATGTATTTATTAGGATGTACTAAATTTGAGTGTGTATGAATATTCTAGAAGCCAATGTCTCAGTTTATACACAAAACAAACACACACACACACACACACACACACACACACACACACACACACACACACACACACACATACAGAGTGGGAGAGAAAAAAAGTAAAAGAACAAGTTGACTTAATCAGGCGTAATAAATGTAGTCATGTGTCACTGATGGTTTCAGTAACTTGGATTTACTGGCTCAGATTCTGTCCACACAATTAGTCTGCAGGATGAGTTTCTCTCTCTTTTGAAGTTATTTGTAGAGCCAGAAGAATCCCAGAAGACTCACTCACATCCACAGCAGTTGTCTCACAGTATTGGAGGTCAAAGGGTGAAATGATTAATGTCTGTGAGGTCAGGTGTTGCTGCTCCTTTAAAGGTCATTATTCCAGTTCCATCAATCAAAGCAATGATGAGAGAGGGACTGCAGCGAGCAGAGCTCCACTCTGTGGCGTCCTCCAAGGAAAACGCAACGGGTGTGATGCACCACAAACTGCAAATAAGTTTTAAAAAATGACTCAAATCTAGAGAATAATGGGAATGGTTAAAGTTGTAAATGATGTTTGAATGAAATAACTTTTATTTCTCGTCTAGTTTTCTTAAATATTGTTATTTTTTAATATTTGTTTAAAAAATGATCAGACACAACACAAGAATGAAGATATTATAATCAAACATAGGCATCAAGCAAAGGCAACAATAATCCAACAATTCTTTTTTAAAAAGGATGATCGTTCTCTGGGTAGTTCACACTAATATTTCTTGGAGATGTTTGATGGATCCACAAATATATTGGCAAAACTTCTGTCGAGAATTTCTTTTCAAAGAACCTTCAACTAAATTGTAGATTATTTAGTTGTTTAAACAAAGACGAATCATTAAAACTTCAGCAGGAAACTTTCTTTGTTAAGCAAAAAAATATATATATTTACATGTCGCATCTTATTGTAATTGTCTGAGTTTTTACCTGCTGTTTCATATCACTCCTTCAATCGCTCCAATGAAGTTATTACTTTTTTATTTTACAAGGGTAGCACATAGAGCATTGTAGAATGTGTGAACTAAGTGATTCTAATTTTTTTATTAGTATTATTGTTTATTCATTTTTTAAATGTCTTATTTTAGCTGATTTAGTTGTTATTATTATTTATGTACTTTTTTAGTTTTTCTCTGATATTGTCTTTCAAGCCACTTGTGGTCCTGCTGTCTTATACTGTTTCATTGCATTGAAAGAGGACAACCCTTGAAAACGAGATGGTTCATCTAAAGAGGTATTATCCTCTGGAAGCATACGTACATAATTGTGTATACAGTAAAATCACATATTATTCATGTCAAAAGCTCTTGTTTCATAATTTATATTCTTTACTAATTTCTAGTTTATAAACTAAATAAAACAAACCAGTTCATAAAAGGAAACTTTTATTGAGACATGGTTTAATATTGTCATTTAATCAAACATTTGTATTAAATTGCTAGATTTACTGACTAAATCTACACCGGCTTTCAAGCAACCCTGCATGGTTCAACCGATGGACGCAGCAATGTTAATAGACACTCTGGGTCAAAAAAATTACCTTCCAATTTTGTTTCCAGATTCTGTTTGTGTTCAGAAAAGATTCCTGAACGGACCGCTCCATAGTTGGCTCAGAGCTCGGGCTGAGATAATTCTTCAACTTGGTATTAAAAGACAATAATTTAAATATTAATGACGGAGAGCTCGTGCGCTTATGGAGAGGAAAGCTGTGCGTCATGACGCAGGTGGAGAGGAGCAGCGCGCCATGGCGCAGTGGATCAGACAGGTGGAGGGAGGAGGAGCAGAGAGAGCAGCAGGTAGACTCTTTAGTAATAATCAGATCATTGTCAGTAATAAGTTCGTTCTTTTGGGGCACAAAATGGACCAGAGTGTCAAACAGTGCTGACTTTTCTGTGTCTAAAAAGCAGTAAAAAAACAACTATTTGTCTCAAAATGTTATTTCAACCACAAACTAATTAATGGGGATCTTGTGCACAAGAACATATGTTTAATTATTTAAATATATATATAAATAATAGATTTCTATTGGTATTGTAAATATATATCTATAAATAATAGATTTCTATATGGATGGATGGATGTCTACATGGTGCTTTCAAGTTTTTGTATTTTTTCATCCTAGAAAAAGTCAGTAAAACCTGTTTTTGTCCAAATGAAGGAGATTTATGGTTCATTTTCTACAGATCAAGTAGCCATTAGCCCTCATCATCACTACAATGTGAAATTTACAGTCAATCCATGTGATTGGTATTGGTGATCAGCAGCAAAAAACGTGATCGGAGCATCCCTAATTATTATACATAATAACCTGATGAAGTTTAGATTTAAAGGTTGTAATAGATGTCAAGGTGTTTAGTAAATGTTCCAGTCTCATGCTGCTGCAGAGCTGAAGACAGTAGAGGTGTTGAGATGATGAGGTAAGCCAGACTCAAAGTCTGCAGAGCAGAACTGACGGTCTAGTTAACTAGACTAGAGCTGAATATCTTCACTAGACCTCCTGTGACATTTATTATGGGCCAGGTGTAGAAGAGAGGACAGATAGAGAGGTGTCTTGTCCGGAATTGTCTTTTAGACCAATAGAATCCAGTGATGGAGTCTACAGGTCTGAAGGGAGGACGCATTGGGAAGAATGAGTGACTAAACTGATGACTGAGTGAATCTGAATTTCTTTCTTGAGGATTTGATTTAGAACTGGCTTTTTTCTTTTGTCATTTCTGAACAATAAAACTATAGATATCTCTCTCTGTATACATACATACATATATATATATATACACATACATACGTGCATACATACACATATATATATGATCTCGAACTAATAAGGAGAGTACCGGCACTTATTTTTTTCCACTTAAAGCACTGTTCGTTATTAAAAGACACCTCAATTGTAGAGTATCTGTCCCTCACACAATAGGGTCAGCATTACCTGCTGAATTTGTTGATGTAAGAAATTCAGCTTAAAAGCTCTCCTGACAGAGCTATTTTTATTATTAAATTGTTTTGCTCAGTAAGAGCAGAGTGTGTGCTTTATCTTGTTGTTTTGAGATCACCTTTAGTATTTAATACATCTGATCCAGAGATAAATGTTTGGACAAAAAACACATCCTATAAAAGACAAATATTGGCAGCAGAACAAAAGGCCTTTAAATGTCACAGTTTTGTATAAATGACTCAGAATCAAAGGGTAAGGTCTTGTTTATGAACTCCCCATGGAGTAGCTGTTGTAAAAGGTTCACCCGGTTATTACCATCAAAAAATTATTTGTTTATCTGAAATACAGCAAAATAGAGCAAGTCAAGACAGAAAAAGGGTGTATTAACAATAGGAATAAATTATAAAGAGAAACATATTTGAAGAAACAGGTCCTGTTTATTAGGGTCACTACTCCTGACATTATTAACATTTGTGCAGATTAACAAGGGAACTGCAGCACCTCTGTAGCCCATTCAGTGTTTTCTATTCAGTAAATTTCTTGTAGATTTTCTGTTTGGGCTCCTTGTCTTATTACAATCTTACCTCACATTTGAATCAATGCTTTTTTCAAATCATCAACACTCCACCACTCTGCTTACTTGGTATGTAGTGTTTGTGCAAAAATGTTGTTTGGCAAATTTGTCTATCTACATTATGACCAAACATCTCAACTTTGATCTCTAAAGGACTTTGGCCTGCTTTGTTTACATGCAGCTTTGTGATATGAAGTTGTGCTGCCATGTTCTTTATTTATGCTGGTAACTTTCCCAAACAAGTCATACTTGTTCCGCCTTTTCCTATTTATACTGTCACGAAATCTAACATTTACCATCTTAACTGAGGCTCGTTTGATTCAAAATGTAGCTCTGGGGAGTTTTATAATTTTTCGGAAGGCTGGCCTGACCTTGGGGTAAACTTCCTGGAACGTCCTCTCCTGGGAAGATTGACAGCTTTGATTAATGTTTTCCACTTGTGAATATTATTTCTCATTGTTGAATGATGGACTCCAATTTGTTTGGAAATTGCCTTATAACCCGTTCCAGATGCAAGGGCAGCAATTACAGCTTCTGTAAGATCATTGATGGATTATTTCCTCTTTGACTTTGTGTCACCATACATCTAAATATGCCAGACCAGCAAACTGGGAAAACATTGACACTTTATCAGACCTAATGCTCTGGTTATCAGTTAATCAGCTGGTATTTCACTGAGCAGTGAATGTTCTAGTTAAAGACACAACATTGCAAAAAAAAAAAAAAAGTATGCTAGTTTTCAGATGGAATCTCTCTGAATTTATACTTATACAACAAGCTTTATTTTTTAAACATTTGGTCATTTGAGCATATAGCATGATCTTAAACAAACAGCAACATTTGTGCAAATGAAGAGCAAATTTTCTTGTAGAGATTCAATGTCCTAATATTGTTGCAATTTGTTCTCAATTTGCCCCATTTTATTTTCAATTTGGCCGCCACCCCTCCTAAAGCTGTCTCACATTTCTGGCACTTTCTGACTCCTGGAAGCTAAATTAAGAAGGGTTCAAGATGCCTGTGACACCTCTGTGACTATTTTGAGAATAAATTTGTCAGATAAGTTTTTTTAAACACGCTCAAAAATCCGTCAAGACTAGAGTGACGCCTTGTGATTCACGCTCCGAAAATGTGAACCCTCTCAAATGTTTTGAGGCACTTCGGACACTCCTTCCTTAAACCCCTTTTGCAATTTGTCACCAACAGACTCAGCCCAGTGAAATACAGACTTTAATGCAGTGATGGCATGGTGCAACAATAGAAAAAATAAGTAAATATAATATTAAAGGGAGTTCAAATACTTTTAAAAAATCTTTTTGCTACATCTGAGCTGCATAAGCGAAATGTTCTCGATCATTTAGAATTTTAAGTAGCTTCTTGTTTCATGTTGCATGTAAGGAAAAAATTATCTTGATGCCTTTGACACACCTAGCATCTCAACAAAAATTTTTAATGCATTCAAATGAACCTTAAAGACATGATCCTTCCTGCGATTTTTGACAAGAATGATTTAAAACAGTTTTGTTCCATGAAGGAAACTCTGCTGTTGTCAGCTGGAATCTAGCCTCTGCTCATTATAAACACATTCACTTTCGTCTTATAAATAGTTTATAGAGACAAATCCATACCAAGACTGTGTTGAGGTAGGGTAAAGTGTCAGGAGTTGGAGAGTAGAGGCAGGGGAGATTGTGCACCCAGTGCTGAAACAACGCCTCTGACTTTAATAACCACAATATGTAACATTATAGTTGAGAGAAAACTGTTAGTGCACTTAAAATTACATGTTTCTAATCTCATCACACTGACGCTGTAACCGGATAGGCAGAGAGTCTGATGGTTTGACTCACCAGTCACATTTATAGCATGCAACACCCTGAAAAACACACCCATTACCCTCCATAGTAGACGCGCTGGTCATCAACTTCTCTGATCTACCTCAACAGCTGACTCTAAACTTGCAGCCCGTCAGTAGAGAAGCAGCTCAGTGTGTGGGGAAAGAGGGACATGAAAGTAGGACAGAGAAGTCTGGCCCCCTTCCGTTCGAACCATAAGCACAGATCTGCGACAGGGGGAGAGAAGACACTGGCCCTGGGTGGAGAGAGACCAGAAGAGACGACTTTAAGCTGAGCTTGCTGCGGTCACTGAGGGGAGAAGTCTCTGGGATTCAGATTCGTGTGTCCACAGCGCTGAGTGGCATAGATTTTACTTTTCTCTTATCAGGAGCAGAAAACTGAACTGAAGTCGCACCACCTGGAAACATGCACAAGCGTACCAAGATAAAGATTGCCATCTTTGTGTTGGTAGTGGGTATGGCATGTATGTTCACAGCAGTGGTAACGGACCACTGGGCTGTGCTGAGCCCACGGGTGGAGAAACTCAATGAAACCTGCGAGGCGGCCCACTTTGGCCTCTGGAGGTTGTGCAAGAAGTACATCTACATCAGCTCAGTAAACTACGTGGAGGGACACGGCTGTGGGCCAATCAGCCTTCCTGGAGGTAAGACAACAATATGTCTAAAATCTAATTAAATCTGAAAGAAATGTTTTGCTTTTTATTGCTTTGGTTTTGGATATTCTGCCAAAGATCTGGCCATATAATGCCCAACAGCAAGGTGCTTTTTTAATAAAAGGCCTAATGGAGGATCTCACATGGCTTTTAAAACTCCTCAATAAAATTCCAACTGTAGTTTACAAATTCATGGACTTTGACTATTTTTTAAAAAACTGTATATTCGAAAACATCTCAGGGTTGTAAACCCGTAAAGTTCTGTTTGATTTAGGAAACCACATTTGGTCCTTGCACCAGTTGCACCACCTTAACTTTTTGTTTTCCTAAAAAATCTCTGAAATATAAAATGTCTGAGTCTCAATTCGTAGAGTCAACATTTGGAGACCACCTAGAGTTTGTCTCTAGACACCGATGAGGTATTCCTACCACCATGTTTAACAGTTGGTCAAATATCCAGTTCAATTTTCTGAAAGGAAAAATTCAGCAGCATTAAATTAATTTAAGCAGGTAGCAAAAGCTATTTAATACCTAGAAGAAATTTAATTTTAAGTTTATTTCTCTCAAACAAGCAGACATTTTAACTTAAAGTAGTTATATCTGTATATATTTTTTCACATCTGATGTGTTTATTATGGTGATTGGCATTGCATGTTCATGGTACAACCAGTACAAGAAGAATAGTGCAAAAATGCTTTAAAATCTAATAAATCATAAAGGACAGATGGAGAAAGCGCACATCAAAGCAAACCTTTCTGTTTGCTGATACAACTGATAAATATAATTATTCAACTATGTTAGTATTTCTATTAAAGTTATTGTTGTTGCCTTTCTTGAGGCAAATAAATTAAATCTTGGTTTAACTAAAGAGCTTTAAATGTAACATTTCCTGATTCACACTGATGCAATGTAACTTAAACCAAGATTTTAGTTTTCTGGTCTCTGGTGCAACTCAACCTTGTAGCAACTCTGAATGAGTTTTTCTCATCCTGTTACCCATTCAGACCCAAAGCCAGCATGCCTATATGCTGGGTCTTCTATCCTAAAGGCCCACAGGTAGAAAGCTGTGAAGACTTAACATGTGGGAATTAATCAGAGAAACCTGAGCTTTTAAGTGCTGAAGTCCCAACAGGCTGCGGCCAAACAGTAAACAGCAAAACAGCTGATGAACTGTTTCTTTAGTCAGCTGCCACACAACCTGCTGACAACTGATATACTTGGACACGTTTCTATATAATGCAAACATTTGTCCCTGAGTAAACACAGAGACCCTGTGGTGATCACGGAGAAGTCTATACATGTCCTGTACCAAAGTACTTCTGTGATACACTTTACTCTAAAGGATTTTTGAGAAGCACCTTCAGGAAGTTGTCAAAAGGTGGCCGGATGGGGTTAGGGTTAGGAGTGGTGCACCAAAACCAAAAAACGGAACTTCAGGAGTTTTATTGTGTTCTTTATTTTAACAAGTACTGCAGAATGGTATTTAGAGAATCACCTCTTATTTTACAAAAGTTCTATGTGAGATAAAAATGTACATAAGCATAAATAAATGAATCATTGAAGCTGTTTTTCTCAACTCTTTTAACCCCAATGAGATTCAGCATTAAATTCATTTGTTTGCACTAAAACATTTTATTATGATCAGCAGCCTGTTGTCCTTATTCAGGGAGACTAGATTTCATTTTTATTTTACATTTTTCCCCACCTAAAATGTCATTTATTGTTTTTATGCATTTTCTATTTTGAAGTTTTGAACTGTTAATTGTTTTTAAAGTGTTTGGTTTTTTTATGTTTATAAGGACCTACTAATTCCAGATAGCTAGGTATGGTTAAAAATGCACAACACAACAAAAGCTCATGTCTCAGGATGTTAAAGTCATGTTTATAAAAGAGTATTGTGTATACAGAGCTGTCTGGTTAGTTAGAGACATGGGGGAAGTTGGGAGGCAGGATTTTTTCCCAGTGTCACTTTGGTGGCACCACTGTAAATAACTGAAATACATGTCTGAGCTATTTGAGAAGAGCAATGCCATAAAATGAAATAGTTGTAAGATAAAACGCAGTCTGTGTTGGTACTCTCTAACAACCTTTTTGTTGTTTATTTTTGCTTTTATTGTTAACCATAATGATCAGTTCACAACCTGGCAGCTGACATTTTAAAAAGTGTTTTTTTGTGTGTGTGTGTGTGTGTGTGTGTGTGTGTGTGTAACTCTATTATTTAACAGCATACAATACAAATAGTGCCATATATGTACAGCTTCTTCATTTTTACAGATTTTTCATGTTTTAATGGAATATATTTACAACTTCTGTATATTTCCAACCATATTTTACAGATCCTGTGTGTTTTGACACCCTAACAAAGGCTCATCTTGTTATAAACATGTCTAAATAAACTCACAGCCTGTAACTGAATTAGAAGGCTGACAACAGCCTTGATCTATCGCTCACTGTAAATCACTCATCTGTAAAGGAGGGATGCCCTGCTGGCCCGACGGCCGTTATGTGAGAGGCATTTATTGGACTGCATGTCGGACAATTGCCGAGCCTTTACGTCTGGTTTTGAAGACAAGGCTGTAGACATCCCGACAAATCCCTGCTACTTACAGAGACAAACTAATTCTCTTGCTCTTGGGATCCCTGCTCTCTGTCAGCACTGCAGGGATTTTTTTTTTCAGGAACAGATGAAATGCCTGAGGGGGGTTCATCTGTCCAGACATGTGCTGATTCTAAATAAGCTCGACCCACCCAGACATATGTGAAATTCTTCAGACTGCAGTGACAAGTGGCAAATGTTTCTGATAATGGGGTTTATCTACTTTTTTTCTCGCCTCATCACTTAATGCACAATGAAAACAACGATCTGCTGCTCAGTCATTTCTTCAATTTATTAAATTATACTCTAAACATCGTTAGATGCGTGCAGTAACTTTCACGTCTCCAGCAATTCATTCAACATGTTATATCGACACTTGAGCAGTCTTTATTTGAGTAAGGAAGTGTAACAGATGTCCCATCTGTGTCCAGGGATTTCCCCAATAGCTGTATTTGGAGAGGAACATTATTGTTTATCGTAGCCACATGTCCTCAGAGAAGTGTCAGTCCCTGATCCAAAGCAGGACTCAAACAGTCATCCTCTGATGATATGATGCACGCAACAGGAAAAATAGACTGACCTATTGCTCAGTTCAAATGCTGAATGGATAATCTGAACACTTAATGTGTGTAAAGTATCACACTTATTGTGTGGCTACTATAAAATAATAGTATATCAACTACAGCGATTTGTTTTTTATGTTCACCTTCTCAGTTGTTCAACCAGATATCCTGGGAAGCAGGCGAGCTACTAAACCTTTATTCCATCACACATTTGATGATTTAAGGCCCCAAAAACATTTGATTTTTTTTCTTTAGAAAACAGACTCAATGGCCACGGTGTAGTAAGAGCACCAACCATTACATATGTCTCTGTTTCCAGACTAATTTATTTTTTTATATTGTATGTCGCGGCAAAAATAGGTCACGTAAATACTCAGCTGCGCTGGGGCAGGGCCACCAGGGTCAAGTGTTCACACACAAGCCCGTCGTCTGTGTGAGTGACAGACACAGTTGGACAGAACAGTTGGTCATAATAACTCTGAGGCCTGTACTTCCACCCAGCGCTTCCCTCAAGACCAACCTACGTGCAGCTTGGCGACTCTTTACGGCCCACGGAGACACTTGAGTTACTGCACATTCTCTGGGGATGGTAGTCCAAAAAAGACAGGAGCTCTGTGGTAGTTTGTTTTAAAAGCAACTCGACCATCATGCATTCAGACAAGGTGATGCCTTAAGACTTACAGCAAGACATTTATGTGGATGTGATACTGGAGGGACATAAAAGCCTGTATTTCACTGGAGAAACAAAATGGGTAGAAAATGCAACTTTTCAGTTGGAGTCACACTGATTTGGTACACATAAGAAGCTTAATGTCAGGTCGGGACAAGTGAGGAAAATTAACACAACTTAGCCACAAAATGTTTTAATTGTGGTCTAATTTGTTGGCAATTTGGTTAACAACCCCTCCTAAAGCTGTTTCACATTTCTCACAGAAACTACATAGAGAATGGTTTTACTTGAGTTCCAAATGCCCACGGCAACTTGTGGACAAGGATAATTATTGCACAACATTTTTTGAGGATGTTTAAAAATCTAGCAACATAAAAGCAAAGCCTTGCAACTCAAGCAAGGGAATTGAGAACCCTTGCAAACATTTTGGATACTCCATAAAGGCAGTTCTTAATTTGCAGCAGTCTCATCCCAGTGGGATCAGCTAAAGCTTTACTTTATAGACTTGTTCATATTTACAGATGCAGAAAGAAGCAAAAAGTAAAGTTAATGCAATGATAATAAAATTTTCTTGACTTTGCACATTTCCTCATGAGCTGAAAACTGCATTTTATTTGAGAGCTAATAAGCAAAATACCAAAGGTCACAACATAAAAAAATTTAAATGATCAAACTCTCTGATGGGTCACCCTTTCCTTCTGGTTTAGACAGAAAGAACTGACAGCATATCAAAGCTGTTAAAGATGTTGTGGCATGACAATGTGCAGAGACGCTAATCCTACGTCCTCACCTGATCTCTGGAAACATGACAGATTGTTCTATTTGGATCAACTTGTCAGCACAGCCAGCAGGACAAGAGCCAGTAAAAGTGTTGCAGCTGCAACGCCCCACCTGTGATAGTAAATCTGTAAGGCTTGTTTTTGGCATTCAGACGTCAATTCTGAGTGCTTTACTGCCGGTGTAGGTACCACATCTGCTCGGGCTGCCAGATCGGCTCGGGGTCCTTCTCCTACCGACGACGTCACACTACGGCAAAGCCACTCGGACAAAATACATTGTAAATCTCTGTCAATGCTGTTCTTCCACACATGTTTTAGAAAGAGTTTAGCAGGTTTGTTCATAAATACACGTTTCTTACCGCCTAATGTTTTCTTTATAACTAATTTGTTAATAAAAACACGATATTGCCGTTTTTTAGTAAAGAATGTGAAACTACATCAAACCAACATCAGACTGTGCCAAATAAGCACAACGGTTTTTATATGTGAACGTGTTCCTTGTGTTTACATATTTAGCAGGCCTGGTTGTTTGTATAAATGTAGGATTATTCTGTATATTTCGTTAGTTCTTGTGTAAATAAATCTAAAGATTAGTTCAAAAATAAGTTGTAGTCCTTACTCCAGTTAAGGACTACAATCGCGACCAATCAAAAGCTTCAGCGTTAACGTGATAACGTAACTTTTACGAACGTGGTAACGTCACTCCAGTTCATCGTATGTTCAGCCAATCAGCTAGTGCTACGTAATCGGCAGGCGCGGGCCCCGAGCCGAACTGGCAGCCCGAGGAGATGTGGTACCTACGCCGGACAGGATAGGAAAAATAGGAAAAAACCCGTTGCAGCATAGGCAGAATACTTCATGTTTTAGTGTTCGATCATTTGTCTTTAAGTTGGATGTAAAACTGCTCATAAATGTAGGTGTAGGATATTGAATTAAAAATGGATGTTCATCCATTTACAAACACATCAGGAAGGAAAAACCATCTTGTTCTGCAAAGGTTTTCAATCTGGAAGCTTTAAGAGAAACCAAGAACGACTGGAACGTGTTTCCTGTCCTGGTCTTTTTTCCCACCTGATATTTTTAAAAGGCGGGTGAGTTGGATTAACGTACTTTAAAAACAAGAATATGGATGAATTTCTAAGCTGTTTGCCAACCTTTCCTTTGAGCTTCGACTCAGAGCTACAACTAGTTGATGAGCTTTTATCACACCTCTTACGCGTCATCTACAGTGAAAACTGTGAGGCTTGTTGCTTAGTAACAACCTGTGTTTCTCTTTTTTATGGCCAGTTCTTGTCCTCATTCATAAAAAACATCTTTTTTTCCCAGTTTTTTTGTACATGGGTCAACAAAATATGGCACAGAGCCTTAAAAGCTTTCAGTTTCGTAGGACGATTTTGTAAACACAGACTTTTCTTGTTGAATTATGTGATTTTTGTTTCTATTATTTCAATTTATTCTGTGCTGTCTCATTTTCAAAGTATCTAACTTCACCTTTTACTGTATTTTAACGACATCTTGTATACATTTAAGTTATTTTACTTCTTCTCTTGGTGTGGAAACATGAGTAGAAACCTCATGCACAACGTGATCACTGATATGCACGTCACTGTGACTGAGATTAAAGCTTTCAGTCTCAACACATATGATGATTCAAGCGCTTATCTTAAAAAACTCTCTGAAACTCACGTTACATAGAGAAGGATTTGTGTGTTAAGCTGAAGTGTCGCTCTTATCGTGTAGTTTTCACTGTTAAAATTTTCATAATCTGGCTTCAAATGTGGGGAAAAAAAAATAAAATAAAAAGGAATTCAACCCAGTCTGTTTCTAAACTGATTTCAATTATTTACAGACCCGGTGCAGCGTCAAAGTGTTTCTCCTCCACAGATCCACTACACAGACAGCTCCGCTTTGTTTGAACAAATCCTGAAGGTTTAACACTTCAGCTGCAGGAGGACATTTAAATGTGACGTCTGCATTAAGCACATTTACTTTGAGAGTCAAGGCACATAAAGCTGATCATGCTTTTCAGCAGCAACTATTTTAGTGTCGCCATTATCGCCAGGGTGTCAGTTACTATAAGATGCTATGAGAGGATAAACGCGAGAGATCTGAGACCGCTTGAAGTGTTCAAGAGAAGCAACATATTCGAGGAACAGGGTGGCGTTCAGATATAAGTGTGTGGAGCAAGACTTAAATAGGAGTGTGAAAAGGTTCAGTGGAGGGGCGGAGGAAGAGAAAATGGCTATAAATAATACTTAAAGTGATACTTCAGATCTTTTGAAGGGGTTCTGTAGAAAAATTATAAACAATATATTTTCTGTGGTAGGATGCTTTTTGAATTACCTCAGTTTGGAGATATTCACTCTAGTTCTGACCGGATTGACAAGCAAACTGCTAGTTTGAGTGGGGCGAAGAAAAAAGAGGATTATCATCTGAAAATAACTTGAGAGGAAAATACTGAATAGTAATACATTTTTTAAAACTGCAATCTGTTTCGCAGTCTATGATTTTTTTTCTTTTTACATAACATTATATGCATTATATGGTGCACATGATTTTTTCATCAAGGTAATCAAGGGAGGACCTGGTACGACCTGGTACTCGAGTGTCTGTCAGCAACTACTAACTGGTTAGAAAAGAACTTCCTTCAGTTAAACCCTGAAAAGACTGAATGTCTGATTGTTGCCCCTGATAGGATGGTCCCTCTGATCAGTCAACATACTGTAGATTACTGTAACACACTTTTCACATGTCTGAACCAAAAAGCCCTTTATGGCCTTCAGCTGGTCCAGAACTCTGCAGCGAGGCTCCTCTCTGGAGCAAACAGAAAAGATCACATCACTCCTATTCTGAAGTCTCTGCACTGGTTACCTGTTAAATGTAGAGTTCATTTTAAAATCCTGACTCTAACTTTCAGGGCCCTACATGGTCAAGCTCCTCTTTATGTCACTGAACTGATAAAGCCGTACGCTCCAACCCGAGCTCTCAGGTCCACAGACCAGAATCTCCTAACAGTTCCAAGGACCAGATTTAAAAGTCGAGGTGATCGCTCCTTCCAGTCTGTTGCACCTCGACTTTGGAATGAACTTCCTTTAGTTTTACGCTGTATAGACAGTCTGGACTCCTTTAAAAAGCAGTTGAATGTTCTCTTGTTGTTGTTTAATGATTTTGATTTGTAATGATATTTTGTTTGTTTTATTAATTTTATTTGTTTTATCATGTTTGATTCTGTTTTCTGTGAAGCACTTTGTGATTTTTTTCTGTGAAAGGTGCTATATAAATAAACTTTACTTACTTACTTACTTATGTCTGGTGTGCACCACCTCTTTGTGAGTTTGTTGGTGTGTGTGTGCATTGCAGTGTTGCCAGTAACGCGTTACTAAAATTACGTCATTTTTCAATAACGAGTAATCTAACGCGCTACTATTTCCAATCCAGTAATCTGATTAAAGTTATTTTTTTCGAGCCACTGTGCGTTACTATCACTGTCCATTTCCTTAAAATATTTATTTTCTTCCTGCATTTCTGTGAGCGGCGTTGTGTCACGTTCCCAGTATGAGGTGAAGTCACGTTTTCAACATGTGCACAGCTGCGGAGTCGCTCCAGCTGGAGGAGGAGTCACTGACCTGTGATAAAGTAGCCTATTTACCTGAATATCCAGGCATTATTTTTGTAAACTCCTCTGATACAACAGCTTTGTTTTATCTTCGGGGTCTAGATTTTATTAAGGAGTGTGAGACTGAGAACAAACGGAGAACGACCCGAGCAGCTGACTGTCTGTCTGACAGCCTGGCACTAGCAGCCTGAATGTAGCCGTAGCTCCAAAAAGCTGGAATGAAGCAGCGCCAGCCCTTTTTTGGATTATCATCATGACCTGAATGACTGAGAACCTTCACCAGCAACTAAAGAGACGTTTTGATGGAGCATCCTTCAGACAAACACAGCAGTCGGTAAACAAAGCAGCAGCAGAAACACGAGCTGATGTTAGCTCCTCATGGTCCTAAAAGCCTCCGCTTCAAAACTTCAGCGCGGTGCTGATGGCAGGAGCTAGATTATTCATTTTAGGCAGAGTTGTGCATTTTACTTTGCTTTAAATTCAAAAAAATGTTTTTGATAAAAATAAATAAATAAATAAATCTTTCTAAAAGATGAGATTTAGTTGTCAAACAAAACTTTTTCCAAAAAGTATATTTAGAAAAAGAGGGTCAGGTAGGGTTAGGGTTGACCTGGATTTCAGGTAAATACTGTAAAAACCAGCTGCAGCAACACAAACAGAAACTATGGAGGAGAGAGATGATCGTTTTCTATCTGGAATCAATACAGTCAGGATTTAGTTAGTGTCAGATAAAGATGATAACATTAAGGTTTGTTCTAATGTTCATTCTAATGTTCATTAAAATGTATTGATGTTAATAAAACATGTTAAAATGAATTTAATAGTTACAGTAATAAACAAGTTATTTTATAAAAGGTAGTTTTGCCATAAAAGTGTTAAATGTCAGGTCAAGAAAGACCGTCTTTAATTTATATTTCATAAAAAACAAGATTTTTTTCAGGGACTAGTTTGGAAGTTCAACTTTAAAGTCAGGAGATCCATTTTGTTGACTTGCTGGAGGTTATTTTAATGTCGAGGCAGGAGGAGGAGTCATCGGCAGCTGATTGTCACTAATAAAGTAACTTAAAAAGTAACTAGTAATCTAACTTAGTTACTTTTAAAGTCAAGTAGTCAGTAAAGTAACTAAGTTACTTTTTAAGGGAGTAATCAGTAGTCAGATTACTTTTTCAAAGTAACTGTGGCAACACTGGTGCATTGGTGGTGATGCGTGTGTGTGTTGGAAATGCTGCGCAAGTGTGTCGGCGGTGCTGGGCGTGTGTTGGTGGTTCTGCATGTGTGTGTCTGTGATGCTGTGTGTGTGTGTTTCAACAAGCTTGCAAGGCCATTTGGCCATTAGGTAAGACATTAATCATTCATAGCCTTTCACAGAACCCCATATAATCCATCAAACTTTATTTCAGACAACAGATTTGTCCATATCACAAGACATCAAAAATAAAAACCAGAACAAACAAAGACACAGATTAAAGCATAAAATTTGTACAAAAAATAAAACACATTCCCATCACAGACCTTATAGGCAATTGTTCCAATGTTTAAAAAGGCCTGAGGAATACCTTGTGTCACTGTATGTTAAAGTTGACAGGGCTCTGACTACAGCGTATTCAACCGGCACATGAATTTATACACGTAGAACCTCAGTAGTGTGTGAAAGGTAGAGGGATGTTACTTGAGACAAACATTTGACTTGCAGAAGTCCGTCGTGGAGGAATCCTCATGAGGATTCTAAA
>SSNR01000170.1:730746-742008 GCA_006937965.1 Callopanchax toddi | reverse complement strand
AAAGCATCCTGATAAGCCACTGGTAGTTTCTTCATTACTGCCTAATTGCACTACAAGTGGGCTGTATAGAAGGGAGTGAGAAATATATTTTTAAAATTTGACTATTTTATCACATTAAAATGTGAAAACTCAGATTAAATGGAACCTCAATTTATTTAATGCACAAATCTTCATATAAAGAAACCTGGTATCTAAGTCAGTGATGTTTTAATTATAAAATGTAAAAGTTTGAATTGTAATATATAATCCTCAAATGTGAAATGTGACAAATTAACACAAATGTGTTGTTTTTTCCTGTTCTGTTCTTTTTATTTCTAAAACAAAATCAAAAGCTTCTATTTTGAGAATAATTTCCCCATAGTGAAAGCTTTGCTCAGTAGGAAAAACGAGACTTTCTTTAACATTTAAATGCCACTCATGGTGGCTGCCCTGTAAGGTGGATTCTAAACAAAACAATACAATCTATCAGCATCTTTTCCACATTCATCATTAAACCTTTTTAGAATAAACCATTTATAACTGTTTTAAAATACTACAGTAAAAGTAAAGCAAGATATTATGTTGGTATATTTTCATTTTTTTACATACAAGAACTGTATAGTGAAGCATGACCTTGGGTTTATATCACGTGACCATAGTGACACATCCTTTTATCCACCAACACCCCCATCCCCCACTCCAGTATTAAAGCCGTACTCGATTACACCTCTGCTGTTTTACCAACCATCATCACCATCTGACTTGATTTGGTCTATTTCTGACCCTGTCTCTAATTTATGCTTATTTGCATCAGTTTATGAATGTATATTTAAAAATAAATATACTTTGTGTTTCTTTAGAACAACCTTGATCTAAACTTTTTTTTCCCCCACAGATGAAAACTGCACTTATTTCAGACACTTCAATCCAGGACAAGATGCTGAGATATTTGAATATAAAACTCAAAAAGGTAGGTTGACGTTTTGTGTCCCTTTTTTTTTTTTTGTCAGACAAGCTGAACCTCTTCTTCACCTGCTGTTATTGTGTGCTGTTCCCTGTGAGCGTACAGAACCCCACAACGTTTTACTTCTCCACGCAGTCGTTCTTCCTTTATCTTTTGCCAACATGTCATCCAGCTATGCCAGCACAATGTGCCTCATCATCACATGCAAAAACACTAACTCAGCTTTGTATTGAAAGGGATTTATTCTCATTTTTAGTGCGATTATTGTTTTCTTTCCAAGGACATTTAATAAGGACATTTTTGTAAAACCTTCTGCATGTGGGGCACTGTTTCTTAAACTAATACTACATAAAAACTACATGTACAATTGGCCAGTTTTAACAATTTAATAGCTAATTTAGCCATATTTGGCTCCTCAGACCAATTAAAAAGAGATTTTTCAGGTTTAAATGAAATATTTAGCTAACTATCAAATTCAGGCTGCCGTAAAATAGTGACCTACCAAAATAAAAGCAAGGCGAAGAAATATTTAGTTTCAGATCTATAAATTTTGATCTGCCTTATAAATGTATTTATTTAAATCTTTATGACATTATGGCCTGAAGAATGAGGTAAAATATAGCAGTTATTTCTCCAATTCCAAGTATGGAGCGCTATACTTGGAATATTCACAGGCAGCAAATGTATGATCCACTGGAGATGCAGGATTTATATCAACTAAAGAC
The DNA here is from genome assembly GCA_006937965.1 of Callopanchax toddi. Taxonomy (NCBI): domain Eukaryota; kingdom Metazoa; phylum Chordata; class Actinopteri; order Cyprinodontiformes; family Nothobranchiidae; genus Callopanchax; species Callopanchax toddi. Next base: position 740,340 of record SSNR01000170.1, on the reverse strand, counting down.
AAAAAAACATTAACATTTTCTTTTCAGAAAAACACAAGTAATGCACAATTCACACAATCAATATTTCATAACTCTGTGTTCTTGTTCCAGCCCCCATTTTCCTCATTCTTCCATCTTCACTTCAGTGACCCCGTCAGAACCGTGACCCCTCTGAGTCAGCGCGCACAAGTGGGGCACTGTCACACTCAATTATTGGGGTGTAAATGTGAATAGGATTGTGTGTGAAGTCACACACACCCCCGCCAGCTTAAACCTCAGGACGTTAAGGCAAGCGTTCATGGGTGGCCCTTTGCCCCCCCCACCCCCTCTCCAACACCCGCCCCCACACATGTCCTGGTGCTGATGGCCAGCCCTGGAGAGGTTGTGAGTTTGGTGGAATAATTGCAGCTCTGACCGAAGCTCCGTGTGGCGTTATGCACTCTTGACTGAACCATTTGGCTGCATGTGAGGGTTGAATGAACATAGAATGTCACCACGAGCACAACCATCCATACAGCTTGTGTTTTATCCAACACAAGCAGGTCGCCATTAAAACAACTCTGAATCAAGTATGAGAAAAGGAGGGAGAGGTTCGTAATGAAGCTGAGAATCTGGAGGATTTCAATTTATTTGAGCAAAAGTTGTAAACTTTTTTTCATTTACAAGCTGTTGTGTCATTCGACTCTGCGAGGGCTTGGATCAAATGTTAATTTAATTACAATTCTGAACAAAACAACCTTTTTATGGGTTTTTTTCTGTTTTAAATCAAAGACATTGATTCAGATTCAGTAAACTGTCACTGATCAAAAGCTGTGTTTTGCTCAAATAGAAAAAAAAAATTTGATTTTAATTAGGGAAGCACCGATATCAATATTGGTATCGGGCCGATACCAATACCAATGCAGTTTCTTTGACTGCAGTCAGAAGGTGGCTTCACTGACTTGTCAGTTCTGCTGTAGTTTTCTAGATTGGTGTCTAGGGGGAGCTGTTGAGCTAAAGAGGAACAGTGTGGTTAGGAGTGGAAAACTGTGGAATAATTTCACAGAAAATGTTTATTTTTCCACATATTTTGGTTTTGTGATCATTTTTATTAATATTTCATTTTTTATCTAATTCACCTCCATATTTGCTGTAATGAGAAGAAAATAGAACCTGTCTTCCAATGCATTGCATTTTTTTCATGCGGTAGAAGTATCAGTATCAGTAATCGGTATTGGCAAGTACTCAGATCCAAGTATCGGTTTGAAAGAAAGTGGTATCGCTGCATCCCTAATTTTAATTTGAATTCCAGTCCACTTTAAGCAGTCCGTTTGAAAACCAGGACAAAAGGTTCTTTAAACTGTCCAAAATCAGTTATTTTTCAAGATAAAGATCTCAGGAATAACAGGAAGAAAACTGCAGCATTTAACGAAACAAAGAGCACAAAGGTCTCCATCATTCTTTATTGGTAGAAGTTCTGACCCACCAACACTCCCTTTAGGTCTGTCCACCTCATAAACTGAGTAATAAAGAGCCTGAAAGTCTCACAAAATGAGATTTAAAGTTTCCTGGAGACTCACAGACAGTCTGTTCTCTCCCCTGCTGCTGGTTTGCTGAACGGACTCTCTGACCACAGGAAGCAAAGCAGCCTTATCTAATGAAACATGAGCCTGAAACCCAGAATATCATTTCAGACAGTGTGTGGAGGAAATCAGACACCAAGCCTCACTGCCTCCGTTCTGACACAGTCCCTCCTGCATGATCTTGATAAGTTTTCTTTGAAGAAGAATGTAACAAATATATAAAAGAATGACGTCCCAACCAGCACAAAAATAATCAAAAAATCCTGAAATACCATCAGCAGTGAAAAGTCTTTAGCCACAGATCTGAGGGTCTGAATACTTCTTGCAACTGGATTAATAATGTACATTATCATGGCTTCTTCACACAACTTGCTTCTGAAAATTTCATTTCCATTTCTTTAAGTAGTTTTGTTTGTGGACTGAGGAAACATGACATCATGTAAGGGTTTGAATTCTTTCCATCAGTGCTGCAGAAGTCTGTGAATGTTTCCCCTCTACAGAGAAGGAAAACATCTAAAACATTCTGCTCATACACAGAATATGATTTAGTATATCTACATATAGATAATCCCCCTGACATTCACATTAGGCTAAAGGCTATAAACAAAGGCATGCATGATAATAAAATGCTCACACACTCAGTAAACACTTCTAAATCTATATGCATAAAGAGCAGAGCAACATGATAGGGTCTCACTCAGAATGGAACAGAATTACCTTAAAAATTCAACATCTTTCATCCAGAGCAAACTTTTCTCATTTACTTTGTTCAGTCTCTCGGACCGAGGAATCTTTCAGTGGTTGTTGAGTTTTCAGACTCAAGTCAGTCGGTTCCAGTCTCTCAAAGAACACAGTATTCAGGGCGTGGCCTCTTCCTCTGATGCCAGCACAAGATGAAGGCTCGCACCCCCAAAGGGTTGCCTCTCCCCTGGGCACGGTTCACAGGCGAGCAGGCGGCACATCAAAGGCCCTGGATCCTATCCATCGCCATGCTCAAAAACAAGCCAGCTGCTGTTCCAGCTAAACACAAGCTATACCACAAAAAACAAAGTATATCAAGATTATTGTCTTTGGGAATTAGTGATAGACTATATATTTACAAATTGCATTAAAAAAACATGTTTACCCTCCTACTTTGTTCCACCAACAAAACATTGAGTTGATTCTTCGTCCTGCAGCCAGGGGCGCCATTTAGGACAATTAAGGGCCCACGACTGTCAAGGGCCCCAAAAAGCTTCTAATCCCTATGGACGATGATATTTTTTCATGGGGCTCAAAATCCCTGGGCGGCCCCTGCCTGCAGCTACAAAAACCCATCCAGAAAACAAACATGAATTCCAAAGCTGAATAATTATATCTTATGTAAAGAAAGAAAACATTGAATGTTTTATGCTACGTTGATAAATGATGGAGTTATGATTGTTTTGGTCAAACCTTTAAAATAACAACATGCACTATCTCATGCAATATTACAAGATTTTGCAGGATCTGTTAGCAATCAGATCATGTGTTGGGAAGGACTCTCAGCTATTCACACAATAAAATGTATCTCAAAATGTGTAAAATCAGCTGAATTAGAGCTATTTTTGTGTTTAATAAGCCTGTGGCAGCCATCTTGAATTGAGTTGATTCTGAACATCAACTGAGTTTATTTTTCCCTCCAGAATACAACATCTCTGCTGCTGCAATCTCCATCTTCAGCCTGGCCTTCATGATCTTCGGGACTCTGTGTTTGCTGTGTTCATGCACTGGGAAAGGCAAAGGAAGGGACTACCTCCTGAAACCTGCCGGCATGTTCTTTGCTTTTGCAGGTGGGTTCAGATGTTCCTGTCTCAGTCAGCTGTCTGCTCAGCAGCTGTTCAAACCTCATCCTTTCTTCTTCAGGTATCTGTGCCTTCATCTCGCTGGAGGTGATGCGTCAGTCGGTCAAACGCATGATCGAGAGCGAGGACACCATTTGGATCGAGTACTCCTACGGCTGGTCCTTCGCTTGTGCCTGTAGTGGCTTTGTCCTTCTCTTCATTGCTGGCATCGCGCTCCTCGTCCTCTCCATGCCCCAGATGCCCAAGAATCCATGGGAGACGTGCATGGACGCCGAGCCGGAGCAAATTGAATGATTCTAGATGGGAAATGCATCCAACAATGAGTCCTGTGAAATGGTTTGAGCTCAGAGGTTGGAGTTGGTTACAGATCAAGGGTGTTTTGTTGTTGTTGAAGAACAAGGTTCAAGAAGAGAAACTTGTTGCTGCCTGGATCACAGCCAACTTTCTAAGAATTTAATGGGCTTTTTGTGGGGGATTCAGTGTTTATTATCCTGTGTTCCAATTAGAGTGAAAAATATGATATGACAGCACCTCATACCTGAATGAGCCAAATAACATTTTGCATTTACAAACAACAGCTCAGAAAATATATAAAAACATTGAGAATTATGGATTTACATGGGCTAATAACATGTTTGTTAATGAGTTATCAGCTAAATCTGACATTAAAAGCTTTAGATTAAAAGCTATAACTTGGTTTTCTACACCTCATGATGAATCTTGTACATAAATACTGTTTTTCTGTATTTTTTCCATGACATCACTCCTCATAACAGGTCAAATTATTTATCAAATCAAATGTGATTAACGAAGAACCTTTACAAGAGAAGCAGTTGCTTGGTGAAATGTGTGTGTAGCAAGCTGAATGCTAAACACCCACACACACTCTGCAGCAGCAATCATGTTGGAAAAGGTTCAGTTCTAGCAGGTGCACATGCAAGGCCTTCTGCAAATTTAAAGAATCATACATTTAAATGAATGCTGTCATTACTTGGATCTTTAAAGCAAAGTTTTCACTAATTAAAATTAAGATTCATGACCTGTCAGCCTTCATTAATCCTTTGCCCACCACATGACAGTTTGTTAGAATGAATGAGAAATAAATGAGTGATGTCAGATTAAGTACAAGCTTGTAGTGATCAAACTTTATATTTTACATACTTGGAAACAAACATAGCTGTGTTATACTAGTGTGACTTGGCATTGGTTTTATTTTTGACAACCAGAAATGGCTGCTGTGAATATTAATATGACTTCTTGTGCAGAATTCACAGTTTGAGCTCAGTCAAGGCAAAATTGTTTTGCTAGTTTGAATGTTTTTATTTTAAGGTTTGATCCCTCTTAAAGGGATAGTTCAGATTATTTGAAGTAGGTTTCTGTTATGAATAATTAATATCATACCTAATGTAGATAGCTTTTTGATTGGCCTCAGTTTGGAGAAATACAGATTAGTTCTGACTGGATTGACAAGCTACATGCTAATCGGAGCGGGGCTAGTTCTAAAGGGCATTGCTGCCATCTTAAAACAACTCTAATCTCCAAAACATCATTGATCTCATCTGGACACCTGCATGGTTGACTGGTCAACAAATCTAAAACAACTTCAGTTTAAGTTAGTCAGCCTTAAAGTTCAGGAAATATATTTTTAAAATGTGTTTATTTACACTATACACAACTGGGTAAAGTTTTAAAATGATGCAATCATTCAATTTGATCCATTCATAGAAGTTATAATTCCTTGCATCATACAAATAAAGTGATGTCATTGTAATATTTACTACTTTAACAAATGTCTGACTTGTTGAAAATGACCCTTAAAATCTTTTACTTTTCTCAGGTTTTTAAAAATTATTTAGCACTTGAATCACATTTTCTCCAGCTTGTGACATCATTGTATCTTGATCAGTTCTTGTTCATTTTAACACTTTTTTATAAACTTTAACACTGCTGCAAATGTCAAATTTCATCGTTATTCACAAGTCTATGGTGTTTGCAGTAGACACCTTTACTTCAACATGTCACAGTGTTTGTTAAAATACTCATATTTGGTAGCTGTGTAAAAACGCATGCATTCATATGAACTGGGATTGTTATAAGGAAACAACCCACTTCCACTGTGACTAGCCTTTAGCTTGTCAATCTGGTCAGAACTAATCAACTAAAGATTTTTAGTTTTGTCACAAAACCCCACTGCAAAAGATCTGAACTTTTCCTTTAACTGATAAACTGTATAACATGAGAAGTTTATACGTGCCAAACAGCTTGAGTTTTTAAATTTTCTCTGGTAATATGTAAGAAATTATGCTTCCTTTGGTGTCATTTATATCTTATTCATTAAATCTGACTTGCAGTAGTTTTTGAATGTAGCCAATTCTGTTTCTTACATGCTACAACTTTGTAAAGTAAATAAAATCTGGAGAAGCTTTAAACATTATGCCTGATCTCACTTTGTTTCAATATATAAGAAGATTCCTGCAGACCCAAGCGGCACGGCTGATGTTCTGCAGTTTAAACACAAAGACTTCTTTGTGCTGCTTCGCTCTGCAGAAGTAAAAAAATAAAACGGACTTGAGCGGTTTCAATAAAAACACTTTAATAGAGAAACAATTAAAAAAGAAAATAAACCTTTTAAACACAGCCTAGATCATTCAGTATAACAACCACCAACTGAAGTGAAAATTCATATTTTTTGTACCCACGAGGGAGGAACCAGTGGGGCCGGGAAGCTGGGAGAACAGGTGTGCCATTGATTCACTGCAGCAGGGGAAGAACAGAAGAGTGCCAACAGATAACAGGAAACATGGCGTTTAGAAAAAGGCTGAACACAGTGCTCTCTGCTGGCCGGGCAAAAGGTTGCTCCCTTTCTCATGTGCAACACACAAGTTGGTTTCACGCTACGGCAAAACATAAGCTTTCCATAAGATCACTTTGTAATTCTGAGAGCTATCAAACAGAACTTATTTAAAAAGCTTTAATATTCTATTTGTTATGAAGTATACAAGGGGTTAAAGATAAAATAACATCAGCAACAAAGAGAAGCTGCAACTAAAATCCCTTTAAAATGTCTTTGGCTCAATCTCTTCTGTTTATAGAATAAATAAACCCGAAGCTAAAGAAGCAGTAAAATGTTAGTATTGCACAGCTGTAGACATTAGCCAACAACGGATCTGTTGAAAAGTGATTCCCAACACAATCACCAGGGAGCAACCTCAGCTTAAGCCCTTCTAAGGATCTGCAGGAAGGAACAGGGAACCTAGAGGAACATTACATTTTGTGATCGACATAGTAAAAGTAGCATAACTGTTGTCACAAGTTATCGTACACATCAAATGATATACTAAAATTTGAAACTGTGGATTAAACAAAAACTTTTTTTTTTTCCTTTTACCATCAATAAATCAACACAAAGTGATTAAAAACAGGGATAACAAAAAAAAAAAACAGCCAGGCCATCTCGACATGCATTAAACGAAAAAACTAACTAAACATTCAAAAATAAACACGTCGACTGTTGTACAGCTGTGGTGAGAACAAAAACAGGACAAATCCAGCAACTTGTTCTGACAAAATATGTATTGTACAGTGAATTAAGTTGTTTTGTAACGGTGCAACATTTAATCCCCTCCCCCCGCCAAAACACCATCTTAACAAAACAAATTTATAAAGATGTTGCAACTACTGATCAGGTTGTTGTCCATTTCTAGAATTTTTTTATTTTTTATTTTGTGAATTTGCAAAAGGACATGCCTCGTCTTTGAACAGCTTCTACAAAATTGAGGCGCTCCCGAAGTTCTCGTTTGTAAATACATAGAAAATGCATATTTACATGTACGTGATCTCTGCTCAGTCAAAAAAAAAAAAGCAACTAAAAAACATCTCAACCTTTGATTTAAATGTTATAACTTTAAAATAAAACTAGACCTTTAATGGAGCGCTCCACTGACTGTTAAGATATCTGAAGAAATGATCAACAGCCACATAAAGGCTCGTATTTCTGTGAGAACCATCATTTTATCATCTTGCTGAAAACGCAGTGACATTGCAGGTCAATAATTTACCTAAAAACTTCATTAGCATCATAACTGCATCTCAATTCCCACCTGGATGGGGTTAATTCATGTGCATGTAACCATGTGAACCAGGCAGGAGCAACTTTCTGACTGAATTCAAAGAAAACACCCCGTCTCTCGTCTGCTGGGATGTCAGGGGGAAAAAAATCTTAATGAGAAAAAAAAAAGAAAGAATCAAAGCAATTTAATTAGATTTATAAGATGCTGTAATATAATTTTAAAATATAATCAGACAACAAAAGTCTTATTTGATTCCTTAGAAGACCACAACATTGCAATTTCATTCTTTGTATTCCGAGCCTAAAACACAAGCGTACCAACAGTCAAAGGTTTTTGAACAGACCACTTCAGCTTTTCTGTGACAAGTCTTTTGCTAAATTTACTGAAAAAGAGGAACAATCAAGCTTAGAGTCTTTAAATCTCAGGATGATGGAGAAATGTGCTAATAGGCAGTCCAGGTTTTCACTATTACAAGATGGATCTGACTAATTAAAATACAAAACAATTAAGATGTCTATTAACTCAATCTTATTGATCGTAAAACATCTCTTCAACGTTCAATTCAAACTCAACCAGGTTTTTAAAACTCTGAGAAATCCTAAAATTTTAAATTTTGTAAAAAAATTTACAGGAAGTACAAGCTTTGTTTTTTTTAAAAGGCAAATTTTGCTTAAATTTTCATTTTTAAAATCTGAGATCAATATTCTTGCAACATCTCTTTTAAAACCCTATCCCAGAATAAAGCACATATATGGGATTAAAACTGGACTTTTCACTTAGTTTGTTCTAAAGTAAAAGCAAATATTACTAGATTAAAAAAAGAAATAAATTTGAAGCAATATTGACTTAAATTTCATAAGGAAAATGTAAAAACTTTTTGCAGTGACCAATCAAATGTCAGTTAATTTAAAAGAAAATGTTATATTTGCTCTTGTTAAGATGCATGAGGAAAATAAAGCATTTCTACAATAAGAAGTTCGATTCTCCATTCTAAAAGTTGGATAAACAAATAAAGAATTGGGGCTTATTCTGCAATAGTTAATTTCAAAAATAGTATCTCACTGACTCTAATGTTTGCAACTTCTTCATGTTTACCTTTAAATAAAAACAATAAAATTTAACTGGTATGAGATGGATTATCCTGCCTACAACTACTGCCACAAGAAATTTTAGTTTTGCAGAAAAAAACAATTGTTTTCATGCAAATTTCTTCCATTTTTGTTGCGGTTTTTCTGACACTTCAATCAGCACACAAAATGCTATTTTAGCACGTTCAAAAACATTTGACTGGACGTAATGATCCCACTGTAATCATGATTCTCTATGACTCAGATCTCACAGCTTTCTCCTCACTTACACAAACCTTCAGACTACAAATGTCTCAAAGAAACCCCCTGATGTTCATCAGTGGACCAGCAGTTACTGAAGCCATGTCAGACTTGACATTTAATCTGACAAAACCTCTGACATAAGTTCAAGTAACTTGAGAATCACCTCCTTCAAAACAAAAAGAGAAAAATGATGCTTAAACAAGCAAAGTGGTTCATCTGATCTCTGAAAGCAGCGTCTTGTGTTGTTTGATCTTTAAAGCAGACGACGGAGGAGTGACAGGGTCGTCATACCGACATCTTCACACTGTATCTAGTCTTCCTGATGACGTCTTGGTGAAAAGTAAATCAAAATCTGTGTTTTTCTATAAATAATCACATTTTACCACTAAATCACCAAAAAGTATTTTAAGGTAAGGATGACTAGGAGTTGAAAAGAAGAGGCTGAAAACAAAAAAAAAAAACCTCAATGCAAAATACTAACATGATTTCTGTGGCGTACAATTCAGTCTTTTATTTTCTTTATCTGTACAGATTAGAGGAAAATGTATCTACTTCTATACACTGTTCTATGCAGTTTCTGTCAGTTGACCACTTAGCCGTCATTACCACAAGCACAGTATTATGAGCTGTCAATGTCTACTAAAAACCTAAAAAAAAAAAATTAAAAAAAGTTCCAAAAAACATCTACATATTTTTTATATTTAAGAAATTATTTTAAAAAACTAAACAAAAATGCAGTTAGCTAAGTGGTCAGCCAAGTCTTACCTTTTTTTTTTTTTTAATTATTTTATTTATTTAACTTTTTTTTGTATTTTTTTTTTTTTTTTTT
>SSNR01000170.1:708821-730736 GCA_006937965.1 Callopanchax toddi | reverse complement strand
TTTTTTTTTTTTTTTTTTGCATTACTTACATATACAAGTGTAGATAATATAAGTATATATTCATATATACATAATGAGTATGTATATATATATACCAGTAATGCATTTGTTATATATACTGACTTTCTTCACAGATATGTCAAACAGAAAAAAGTTACCAACAAGAAGTCAAAGTGATTAAAAAATGCAGGAAAACAAATCTACTGGTAGAAACAAATTATAAATGCACTCTGAACTTTTTTTGTTTGTTTTTAAGAGATTTTTACCTTTTTTTAGATTTTTATTATTTTTTTAAATTTTATCAGCTATTATGTGGGAAAAGAGACACTCATTTAAAATAGGAATAGTATCCGTTGCTACCATTTGAACTTCCAATACTCAGCTCTTGAAGGAGGGAGAGGGGGTCACTATTCTTTTTGACCTGTTCAGGGCGAACAGCTCGGGGTTTGGGCGGCGCGCGAAGAGCGCTCGCATACGACATGGTGGGGGGTTTGTTTAGATTCTGAGCCCCCTGGGAGGGCTCTGTTGGAGCCTGTGGCGGCGGTGGTGGCGGCGGCTGCTGCTGCTGCTGCTTTTTATTTGACATAAGGGGAGGAAACTGGTGCTGGAGGGAGTTGATACTGTGTGGATGGGTCGGCTGTGAGGCTGTGGGCTCGACCTTTACCTGCTCATCCGCCTGACGGAGGACCTTGGAAGCTGAAAAGTGGTTCACCATTAATAATTTTGATAAATATGACAAACTATATAAAAACATCTATGACATTAATTGAAGCTACTCAACAATTTGCCTTAAAACGGATACCTACCCATAAGGTCTCGATGCTGAGCCAGTGTGCTGGATCCGTTACATGGAATGTTCTGAAATGTACCGGGACCTCCACCGTTACTGGGCCAGAGGTGGTCATGCGGGGGATAACTGTAGGAGGGATGTGGGTGCTGATGATGCTGCATTTGTGGATGATCCTGGGGGTCTGATGGACAGGGCTGAACATTGTGGGTGTTGGCTAGAGTTGGTTCGTCTGGGTAGCTGGAGGAGATGCGGCGCTGATAAAGAGGCCGACCTGGACCTCGTGGTTCGTACTGCAGACACAAATAAAAAGATGATGCTTTATGTTAAATAAGATTTAACAGAAACAACAACAGGAACTGAACAGTGGTGACAAAAAAAACACCTTAATTACTCTCATAAGGAATACAATGTTTGATTATATAAAAACAAAAACTTAAATACAAAAGATTATTTAAAAACATAAAGCTCGTGTCCACTTGGTCATTAGTTATTAGCAAAATCTTGGCATATTTCAGCATGGTGTGTACTAGTATGTTATTGAAATATTTCCAAAGTAAAAGTGCTACAGCAAATTTGGAAAACAAATTAGTTTAAAACATTTTTCTCTATGGATTATAGCTGCCAAAAGAGGTGAGAGTTCTGGGACCGTGTTTGTGTAAGCTAGCTAGCCATACCTAGCTTGTTTGCAGATTACAGAGAGCAGCTTTAAAAAGGCAAAACAAAACCATGTTCCTCGGGAAAAGGTCGGGTGTAGGACTTAAAATAAGCAACAGCTTTTACATTTTCTAATATATTTTCAAGATCCCTAAAAAGCTAAATAAAGTTCAATCAATAAAAATAGGTCCAGAAAATTGAAGCAAAAAATTAAGGTGGATTTGAGATGTTCTTATTTAATTCACACTGTAAACTCGACCCACAGTTCTCACCTCATCTACACTGTGAAGGGTTGCAGTTGCTGATGATCTGGGGGACAGAGGATGGTAGGACTCCGGGTCTGGACCTTGATTTTGTTGCTGCTGCTGCTGTTGTTGTTGCTGATGTTGCTGCTGCTGCTGTTGTTGCTGCTGCTGCTGTTGTTGTTGTTGTTGCTGCTGCTGGTGAAGCTGCATCAGAACTTGCTCCTGCCTGCTGGGGTGAGCCATGATTGGTAGTCCATAAAGAAGGTTATGACCCTGGTTCCCTAACAGGTGGTTTTGCTGTGATGCAGATGCACCTCCACTATGGGGCCACTGAGCTTCTTGCAGAAGATATTTGACCTGGGATGATGGTGGACTGCCAGAATGAGCTGGTGGCTGATTTGGGTAGCTACCTGTATTGTACAGGGAGTTCCCCATGTGCTGCTGCTGCTGCAGAGCCTGATTGTTGAGAAGGTTGTCGTTAAGAAGGTTGCGAGCTGTATTATGGGAGTAAAGTCCTGAAGGAAAAGGGCCAACGTGATTGGAGATGGCAGCTAAAGAGGATGAAGAATCATCTGAGGCACGGGTCTGTGACTGCCGGTACTGGAGGAGACGGGACTGGGGTGGGGGTTGCATCTCTGTTGCTTCCCTGGGTTCTGGCTGATCTTGTGGGGGCATCTCTCTTAGGAGGCCAGGGTACCTTGGAAATAAAAAGTCAAAAATATATGTCAAGATGTAATCACACTTTAAAGAAAAACCAGTGAACAGATACATTTATCACAATAAGACATCAATGACTAAAGAAACAACACAAATCTGACTTTTCATTTACTGATCACTTTAAACTAAAATTTACCAAAATTACATTATTTTCAGCATCTGATTATAAAACTACAGAAATTATTTAGTATGCACCAGACTCACCTGGTGAAGGTTGGCCCCGCAGAGGCAGAAGGAACACCTTCGTCCTCCATACTGGCACTATGACCCCAGGTAGCTGCTCGAAGTAGTTGAGGGGGAAATCGAGCCATACCGGTCTGAGCGAGGTGAGCCAGCTGTTGGGGCAAAGGAAAGGCAACATTGCCCTGGAGGAAAGGGCCTGCTGCTTCCCCCCACTGGCCCAGTCTGGCTGCCTGCTGCTGCTGCTGGCTCAGGGCCTCTAGAGCCAACGGACTATGAACATCTGAAAGAGTGAGTGTTTGATTAGTTAATGTTATAATCCTCAGAACTACGTTTTAGTGTGTTACAGTAAAGAATGCATATGAAAACAGAAATTATCTAATGAATTGTTCATGAGAATGAAAAAATGTTTTCAGATCCTGAGGAGGAAAAGATCAGTGCTTTCAGATGAAAAAGAATAAAAACTTTATTGATCCCTCAGTGAAATTCAGTTGTCACATCAGCAATAACAGTGAAGAAAAATGGTTAATAAAGAAAAAAGGAATTATATCTTGCAAATTTGTTTTTCTCAATACCAAGAATAATTAGAAACTCAACAAATAAATAAATGTGCAAATGAATAAACAGGTTAATGAGCAAATAAAGGAGAAAAAAACAACAGAGAATATTTCTTCTCTATGTCTAATATATCTCAGGGTTCTCCTCTTTGCAGGATGTGAAGACATAAAATCACATCCTGATGACGCTACGCTGCCTGGTGTATTTATTAAAGTAATTCACGATTTAAATACAATTTTGCAGCTTTTAATAAGTTCTACATATTTTAAGTCATCTTGTTTTTTTAATTTTACATCTTTTTAATATACATTGTTGTAATGTTTGTTTGTTGCTGCAGCAAAGAAATTTCCTAGACTGGGACAATTTATCTAAAAACAAAAGTTTGTTTTAAGATGTGTCCAAATAAATTCAGGGGCTGCATCCTTTGTCGGCTGGGTAGGTTGGGTCCTTTGAAGGATGCAGCCCCTGAATTTGGACACAGTCTCCAAGTTCTGTTCAGTATTTCAATGCACCTGAAACAGAACACCCTGGAACACAAAACAAATTCTTGAAAATGCTCAAAGATAAATTAAAATTCTGCACCAACCCCCATAACACGAATGAGTTCTTCTCACTGTCTATTGGTTGAGTCACATTACCACGAGGAGTGTTTAGTATTCTCTGAGTATTTAAAAAGGAGTGTTGCCTTCTTGCTCATTAGGGTTGTCACGGTATGAAAATTTACCTTCACGGTTATTGTGACCAAAATTATCACGGTTTTCGGTATTATCTCGGTATTTTTTAAAAGGATGTTGAATATGTTCAACTAGGCAACTAAATAAACCCTCTAGATCAGGAAAATATTGTCCTCAGCTTGTGTCCTTCCTGTGAGCTTTTCAGATTAGGGGAGATGTCATCAGGCAGTAATCATTGTTAAATTCATAATAATTCATAATCAATCAGCAGTGGCGACTGTAGATCAGTTGACCGACACCCTATTGTACAGCAAGGGCCACCGTACTTGACAAAAACAACCTTGTTTCTATGATTACCCGTCGGACTTTAAGGTGGTCTTTGTACTGCTCCCGCTCCCCGCAGCATGGCTAATAAACCGCCAGTTATTTTCTGCTAAGCTGGAGTTTTGGTGAACTTATTCTGACATGCTTCATTAAGCAGCATCAACGGCGACCTGCCCACTGTGAGCCCCGTAGCGTCATTTCAATACGGGGGTCCGCGACTCGGTTTATGTGCTGGCAGTGGCGATCGCTGCATTGTCCCTCAACCCAAAGTCCTCACATCATGTATTTCAGCTAAAACGCTAAACGTTACCTTAATACGTTCTCTTGCAGTGACTGTAGAGTTGATGGACACACAAATGAGTCGTGTGTCGCTTCCTTTCGCACTTTTTTCCGGCACGTTCAGCAAATAACTGTCCCTCAGCATTCTTCAAATATCCAAAATATGTCCACACTTCCTACTTTGTCTTCTTTGAGGACTGATAGATGCCCTCAGCGCTCTTTTCTCCTCTTTTCGCCGTCATTTTAGCTTTAGCTTAAGAAAGTTGTGGATGTAAACACTACAACGTGCGCATGTGCAGAAGCTTCACCAGTGGGTAGGGTAGCCGAGAAGCTAACCGTGCCAAAACCGTGAACGCGGTTAACCCACCGAGATAATATAGTTTTTTAAAAACATGACGGTAATAATTATAGTCAACATTTTTAACGGGGTTTACCGCGAAACCGGTAAACGTAACAACCTATCAAGTTTTCAATAATCCATCATGGGTTTTTTACTTTGACCCTATCTCTTATCCTTATTACATGAAATGTGTGATTTTAAATGTAAAATAAATAATGGAGTGAACAGTCCATAGATTTATTATTATTTTTTGCATGAACGTCTTTATAACAGGTTTTCAAATATATCCATTAAACAAATGTTATGTTATCACAGAATCATGACTGTATAGGAATCGTGTTTTTTGTTGTTTTGTTTCTACTTACCCACACTGTCTCCAAGACTTCCATCCTGTCCATCCTCACCAAAGTTGCTGACCCTGTTATGCGGCTGTTGCAGGCCTGGGTGGTGCCCTCCTGCGTGGCCCATTGAAGTCCGAATGGAGCTGCTCATCTCCTCCACCCCACCAGACTCTGTTCCATTCACGGTGGGCGACTGAACAGATCTGTGAGGGGGTATGGTGCCACTGAAGAAGGAAGTGTGGTTTCCACCAGTGAAGGCAGGACTAAGCTGTTGCTGCTGATTCTGTTGGGTCATTCCTGGGTGTTGAGGCTGGTTGACTCGATAAGGAAGTTTAGACACGGGATACTGCTGGGGTAAAGTTCTTCCACCAGCAGGATGTGGAGGAAAGGCTGGGTTTGGTGGTGCCAGGTGGTAGTTGAGGGATCTTTGGGTAGCTGAAGGGTCTTTTCGATGGAGGAGTACGTTGGGAAATCCAACGACCCCTTCTGTTTGGGAATCTAAACTTCGAATTTGACCTGTGTCCAAATCTCCCTACACACACACACACAAAAAAAAAACAATTAAATGAAAAATTACTGTTAAAATTGGGTTATCACTCAATCAAAAAGCTTTAAGTCATATCAACAAAATGTAAAACATCTAATTACCAACTTTTGTGTACCAACTTGCCTGTTTTTCTCTTACGTCTGTATTTTTCCTCTCTGGGGTTTGTAGACGGTTTTGTTCAGACTTTGGACATCCTTCTACTTTACCTAGAAAGTGTAAATGAAAAACATCTTCAAACAAATGGGTATTTTGTAAAGCCCTTTCTAATTTGTGAAGAGCAGTAGATCATTTGGTGTTGCAATAAAAATAAAAGGCACACCATTTCTGATGGAGTCAGCCTGTAGCTCCTTCTCAGGGCTGGGCTGACCCATTCCTAGAGGAGAGGGGTGTGTCACTGCACTATAGGGAACAGGAGAGCCTCGATTCTGTGGCTGCAGCAGATTTAAGTTGTAGGCCACGGCTGCTGGGTGGTTCATGATGCGAGGATCCACAGCAAAGCGGTTCTGGTAACTCGGCCAAGGCAGCTTAGGACAAAATAAATCACTTGTCACCAACATTTTTCAAAAAGAAAAAAATTAATGAACGTGAAATATGTCACTAGGACTTTTGATCCACACATACATGACATACAGGCTCACACATACACTACTCACAAAAAGATAGGAATATTTTAGCCTAGTAAACTAGACCGTCAGTTCTGCTCTGCAGACTTTGGTCTAGCCACGCTCCATTAGAACCTCTGCAGCCCACTGATTGGTCCGGTCAGTCTTGTACTGGGCCAATCACAATGCTTTAACAGTTTGGTGGGCAGGACTAGCCGATGACGGCAGAGCTTCGACTTTGAAATTAAGCAAAATGGCGGCAGCTCGGGTCGTTTTAAATGGCTTAGTCATCGACTTTGGATGATTTAGATTTGGGCATTTCTTTAAGACGCGAACAGATGGAGGCACTTAAGTCTTTTATTTTGAAAAAGGATGTATTGGCTCCTTTGCTGACGGGATACAGTGAGAGTTTAATCTACCAGCTGGAACCAATTGTTGCTAAACGACTCTGACTGGTCCTAGCACTATCCAATAGCATGTGAAGACGGTTTGATTGACAACCGTTGATCCCGCCCCTATGAACGAGTCGTTTCAATGGATCGTGACCAGACTATATATCCACATATATACAGTAGTCTGGCTTGCCAGGCTAGGAATATTTGGCTTTCTGATGAAATTTCAGGATGAACTTAAAATGCACTCTAACCTTTACAGGTGGCCTTAATGTGACCTTCTCCAAACCTTTGAATGCACATGTCCAATTGTTCAATGTTTCAGTACTTTTTGCACAACTTGTTGTTCTCCAACAAGCAGCTTAACAAAATTCACAGCATATGTTTGATCCAAGAATTGACCAATAATTTCCTGGTTAAATTACAATTGATATTTAAACAGTCCTCCTCATGATGCTGTTCATGTTTTGACATACATCATGAGACCAAAATGACATCTAACAACAGATTGAAAGTATCTTGCCATTGTAAGGTTTCAAACAGGATGTTCTCAGACGGAAGTGACCAATTAGCTTAGAGTCACATTGTCATCAAATCATACTTTTCTTTTCTTTTTTTATACAAATTTTCCACACATTTTACCAGTAAGCCAAACTTTTTGTGAGTAGTGTGCGTGTCTGTCAATACGTTAAAAGAAACAGGAAACCTACTGGCAGAGGCATTGACATGACCATGTTTCCTCCATACACCGCTGGAACATAGAGGATACTGGCGCCTGTATGAGGGTCGATCCTCTGCACAGGACTTGGTGATTTCCCCATTCCAGCTGTTGTACCACCCAGAGGTGGTGTGAATGCTCGGATCGGGTTTCCCATCAACACAGCAGAGTTGGATTGAACTGCAATCAGAAAAATGTATGTAATAACAGAAATGTGAGAGTAAAATCTGCTGCTGCTGATGGTGCTGAACAACTTCTATTAAAGGGATATTCCACCAAAAGTGATTTTTTTTTTCTCTATTGCTATATTCGCCATAGTTGGATAAGTGGGTAACAACAATTTGCAACCAGCCCAGTCGTTATCCTGATCCAGCAGTACTCCTTTAGCATTAGCTTAGCAGAAAACAATGTAAGTGAATGGTAACAACTAGCATTGTGAGAAAAATGTCCTTAAAACTCACTCAGTAGTGATACTAATGATACTAATTCTGCCTAGTGACCTCAATAAACATATAGACTGCAAGTGAAAATAAAAAATAACACGAAGGAATTACAGGTACTATTTTAGACTCGGGACTAATTTATGACAAAGCACAGCTGTAAACCTCCAAATAGTTTTTGCCCACTTATCTAACTATGGGGAATACGGCAATAGGCAAAAAATAAAAATCACTTTTGGGTGGAGTATCCCTTTAAGGCAGAATTACATTTTAGATTCTCATAGATTATAACTTGTTTAGGTACAGATTAAACGTAGTATCTCACAGGGCTGGAATTCTGGGTTTGGGTTGTCGCCAACAATCACAGCCCAGTGAGCTACAGGCTTAATGCAGCTTTCAATGTAGTTGTTAGCAGCTAACACAAATGTATTGTTTTTAGCTCAAAGATTTTTCTACTCCTGGCTCTGCCTCGATGCATCCATCTGGGTTGCTGCATCATTTAGAGGGACATAATTTATTATATGCTTGTAGCCCTTGTTTAATTCCTCTACTGCCAATAAAAGATAAAATATAGCAAATCATATCAGTTCAGTTACATTGTTTACATTTGATTTTTTTTTGTTCCAACTTTGTTGTATACACAAAAAACAAACCATAATAAAATAAAACATTCTACATCATGTTTCTCTTGTATATTTTGACAATCAACAGCAGTAAAGATGGACATGAGGCTACACTCACCATATCCTTCAGGTGGAAGATGCTCTGTGTGGTTTGCATGTTTTCCCTGAAGAAATAAAAGAAGAATCATAAGTCATCAAAGGTCTACAAGAATCCACAAGAGTCACGTGGCAAAAAACATTAGCTAACAGTGGAGAGAGAAAGAAATTGTGAGTAAAAAGCAGCCTGGAAAAGATAGAACAATATAAAGAAATAAATCAAATGAGCAGCTATGTTGTTTAATTTCTGTGCAGAGTAAAGCTAAAGAAACCATAATTCTCAGAACTATACACAATCTAGCAAAATAAAAATATGTCAACATAATTCAAATGATTTACGATTATCTTGCAAATCTTCAGTAATTAAGAGTTAACAAAGGTTCGAATTTGTTAAAGATTCCTGAGTTTAACCCACTTAAGGTAGAAAAAGGTTAGTAGTAGTTTTTATTATTATTCTCACAGATATCCTGGTGATGACTAAGAGCACATTCTCAAAATAAAAACACAAAAATTACAAGTGGATTTTGGAATTTTTTCCACAACAACTCCTGGTAGATTAATTAGGTATTTATACTAAGTTGTGTTGTGAATTAATTAAATTTAACAAATTTTGTAATTTGAAAATCCATTTAAAAACTATGTTTATATATATATATTAGGGCCAGGAATCGATTAAAATAAATTAACTAATTAATCGCAAATCTGAACTAAATTAATCGCAGTTAATCGCATTTAAAAATTAATCGCAATTAATTGCATTAAAAATTAATCGCAATTCATCGCTTCTTTTCAGAAAAAAGAAATTTCATGTAGTTTACAATGTCCAGCCATGAAATATGCCAAAATGTTTTATAAATCATTTTTAAAGCTTTTATAATTTATGAAAAAATGCATTTAAATTGCATTTCAGTTCAAAACAGTTGAAAAACAAAAATTCCTGACTAAAACTGGACAGACCCTAAATACAGTACTTTATAAATCTATGTTTATTTTATGTACAATTTCAGAAGGGTGTTGTTTTAAAATAGTAATAAAAGATTTCCAACATGTGGAAACACTATGAGAGAATCATTTTTTGCAGTGTTCAAACTGACCCACGGCCTGCATCGTTTTCAATGAGGGGTCCGAGTCAGGTCTCTGTTGTTTAAAGACTGGGAATGGGATCGCCTGGGTTCGGTACTGGTTTTACTTTTCAGATAGGGTCTGGGTTTCTCGTACCGAGCCGAACTGAAACCTCCGCTCGGACCTCGGTGTCAGACCGGGACTACTAGACCCGTAACACCTGCTCAGTGCTGAACTGAACTGAACCGGACCGTACGGCGAGAAAGGAGCAGGAATAAATCTAAAGGCTAGAGACCGTCCAGTTTCACCGCCGATTACTTTCGGTTTTCACGGTGAAAAGAACGGAGAGTTCCGCGACCGGGTAGACCGGTGAACTGATGACATCCGAAGAAGCAGGTAAGGCGGGCTGGACCCATACGAATGATAAAGGGAGGATATTGACACGGACTGGGAGCCGTCTGTGAGTCTGGGCAGCAGGAAATCAGGCTGACAAGCGCTCCACCTTGCTTCAAACACAAGTTGCGTTAATTACGTTAATTTTTTTTAACGCGTTACGTCTTTCAAATTAATCAAGCGTTATTAACGCGCTAAAGTCCCGGCCCTAATTGTATATATATATATATATATATATATATATATATATATACACATATATACATATATATACATATATATATACATATATATATACATATACACATATACATATACACATATACATATATATATATATATATATATATATATATATATATATATATATATATATATATATATATATATATATATATATATATATATATATATATATATATATATGTGATTATATATAATAAATGCAAAAATGCCACAGTGAGAAAATCACAAAAGATGGAATAAGACTGAAGTTTAGAGGATGATGTGTTAAATCTGATGTGTGTACACATCTTGAACAGTCTGACCTTTAAATCAGGACACTGTAATGATAAAAATGATCAGCTGCACTGGTAGCCGTGTGCTGCGTAGCTGTGAACTGCATGGTATCAGTGTGGAGAGAACAGAGCGGAAGTGCGTGTTTATCTCTAAAGCTGGCTGGCGGAGCTCGGGCTCATTAGGCCCAGTGGGTGATGGCAGCAGGTTGGCAGCTCTGCTGATTTGGTTAACCTTTACCTCGGGGCAGGCAGGCAGAATAGACAGACACACAAAGGCAATTTAAACTGAGCTAAACAATCTAATAAGAGAAACACACAATCCTAATTTCCTTTTTATGTGTGTGGAGTGTTGTTTTTGGGGGGGGTTCTCATTTTTTTTAACTTCTGGGGCAGAAATGTAATAATAAAATCATTTCCTGCGGTGAAAATTAAACTGACTCAATTTAATAGATTTGTCATTTGTTCCAACCTTCTGGTGGCTTTCATTTTTCTTTTTAAAAACAAGGAGCAGGTAATGATACATTTACCATTTCAACCAACCACACAGGTTACACTGAACATGCTACATTAATATAAAGTCCTCTGACATTTGAGGCTGTTTTACTCCATGGGTCCCAATCTGTTTTGGATCCAGAAATCTTCATTTATTAGGTCTAAGACTGATGCTTTAGTTTATTATTAAATCATAGTTTTAATCAATAACTGTTTACATTTTATTTTTGTTGAGAGGCAGAATTTTAAAACCCCTAATAAAAAATTCCCTAGGTAATTTTATTTTAATGCAGAAAACAAATACTAACAAAGCCCAGTGTATTATTTTCCCTGATAAACAACTTACCTTGGGAGGAGACTGCTGTTGCGGGCCCTGCTTGTTAGAGGCAGGCTGCACATGCTGCGGATGTGGGTGATGGTGAGGATGGAGGTTCTGTGAAGAAGACTGATGCATTTGCAGCATGGGCCTGAGAGCACGGGGGATGAACTCTGGGGCCAATGGGTTGAGGACATAAGTCTTCTTGAGCTCTAGGGCCTCCAGCTGAGACTTGATCTGCTCAAAGGTAATGCCATGTAGGCTGGAGTTTTCATGGCAAATAGAAATAAAGTGCTCCCAGAATTTCCTGAAAGTGAGCAAAAGCAGAAAGAAAGAAATTAAGACAAACTTGTTTGAACAACACTCTTCATTTTTTTAAACAAATTTACATCAATCACAACATATCAAGAAGAACAAGCTTCTTCTTTTTTCTTTTTTTTTAAGGTTTTCCAAAGTGGGTCAATTTTGTTAAAAAAAAAAAAAGACACGGACTTCCAAATATCCTTTAGTTGCGTGCTGACTATCTTTAGCTACTTCTTACTGGGATGCATTACTGAGCTGGACCTTTCATTAGTGGATACTTGTGTAAATGATGTAAACCCATCTGTCTGCTATGGACAGGCTGACATTTGAAATCAGTCAGACAGCAAAATCCTTGATATGTGTCAACAAGTATTGACAAAACTCAGTGATTAGAGAGATGGTCTCGATGGTGGGCTATAAAAAATTCAAAAATAATTAGGGGGTTGGATCAATTTCAACCTACTTGTGAGAACCTAAGTTGTGAAAACAGAAAATATAAAAAAGAAAACCGATGTAAATAAAAACAACTACAATTTTAATGATAAAAAAAGCTAACTGTGCTGACTTTCTTTCTATACTTTTTAAACATCTGCAGCAACCAGAAAATCTTGTCTCGTCTTCTTCTACCTATCCAGGTCTGGGTGGTGGGGCAGCATCCAAACTAGGAGTCCCAGACCATCCTCTCCCCGGCCACCTCCACCAGCTCCTCCGGCAGGACCGCAAGGCGTTTCCGGGCCAGATTGAAGAAGTATTTTCTCCAATGTGTCCTGGGTCAACCCAGGGGTCTCCTGCCAGCAGGACATGCCTGAAACATCTCCCTGGGGAGGCATCCAGGATGCACTACCTCAACTGGCTCCTCTCGATATGGAGGAGCAGCGGTTCTACTCCGAGTCTCTCCTGAACGTCTGAGCTCCACCCCCTATACCTGAGGCTCCTCCCCCTATCCCTAAGGCTCCTCACCCTTTCCCTAAGGCCAAGAGATCAGGTGGCAGACCAAAGCGGCAACCAGAAAAATAAAAACACAAAATACTTTAACTGCTTCTGGTACCAGGCCTTTATATACAGCAGGTTTTTATTAAAATTAGGACTATGGAACAGCTTTTAAGGCTCTGGCAAAAGTTGATTATATTTCTAAATAATAAAAATAAAGATTACCTGCAGCGTCCAACAGAGCACAGTGCTATGGGGTCTCCCACAACTGCAACCAGTGACTGAGCCCTGGTAATGGCTGTGTTGAGCAGTTTGTAGTTTGATAGGAAACCATAGTCCAGGTCCTCGGTTGAGTCCTCAACTAGCTGCTCTTTGCGCTTGATGGCTGTTTGCTTGTGCTTGCAGGTGTGTCGTGTCCTCACTGTGCTGAGGAACAGAACCCGGAACTGTTTACCTGTGGGGGGAAGAAATTGCATTTTTTGTCATTATAAAATTTCCAATTACACAGAAAAGTTCAAGTCCATTAAATCCTGATTATACATTTGGGTGTAGCAGCAAAACATATTCAGAGGGTTGCTCAGAGTTAAATAAAAACATGCTTTAGTTGGGTTTTATACATTCAGAAGGAGAGGTGAAAATTCTTCCATCGCTTTATGTACTACAAATAAACAAACCTATTACAACATAATCACAGTTCAACTATTAAAAATATCATCAAATCTAGAGGTTGTTGGAAGAACAAAGACACACTTTGCATAAATATTCAATTCAAAATCATAACACTAACTAGACTTCAGTTTTCCATTCAGCGTGCGTGCAACTTTACATTTCATGTGTGGTTAATGAGGGAGTTAATTTGCATGTAGAGAAAGCAGAAGGGTGCAACACAAGTGGGAGCAGCATGACACAGAAAGAGTAGAAGCAGGGAACCGAAACCCTTACAGCACATTCTTGTTTTATTCAGTCTACATAACAAAGAACAGTGTGACAATCATTCTTTAAAGTGCCCATGACATCGGTTTCCATGTTTTCTGACTTATCTATCATGTTGCAACGTTGAGTTCTCACCTTAAACCTGCCAGAAAGAGCAAAAAACGGCGTCCATCTGTCTCCTAGTCCAGCTAGTGAGAAGCTCTTCAAGATTTCAGACCCAAGTTTCAAACAGTTTTTTTCACTCCAGCCCGCTATGAGGTCATAGTGATCCGGACTTGCTTATATGGTAAATTCTCCTCCCACATGCACGTTCACGACACCTGGAGCGAGGCAGTGCCGCCGCCATTGCCCATAGACCGTGTAGTGTTTAGTTTCAGTTTCGTTTCTCTTTCACGCGACGGCACTGCCCCCTGCTGCAGCAGAAGTGCCAGGCTGCCAAATAAGGAGAAACCCAGCAGAACCGGAAGGCGGCGCTTTCTTCTGATCTCTGAGTTGCTCGTTAGGCAATAATTACATTATTTTGAGTTATAATGGTGCAACGCTGATCTAGAGGCATCAAAGATTACACTTGTTTAATATAAAGTGATTTAAATATGGAGTCACAGGCACTTTAAATAATTATACTAAAACAAGAGAAACTAAGAAACAAAATGCCACGGTTGTACATCAATAAACAGGTAGTTCTGATACGCGTTTACTCACCTTGAACGTTCAGCACTCGTTCAACGCTGACCTCAGGCATTCTTTTCTTTCGTAGCTCGGCACGAATGCGGAAAACTTGATCAGCGTATGGCGACACCACTCCAATGCTTCCCTCATCCAGCTTACCCCATGCAACTGGCCACTTTTTGCGCAACTCTTCCACCCTCTCCACAATCTCAAACACCTGGAAAGGTAAACAAGAGTAGTTTATGATTTTTAAAGTTCATGTTATTGACATTAAAAAGATGATCTAGACAGTCTGAGTCTCTGATTTAAGAGTTTAACTAATTGGCAATTAGAACTAGGTTTATTTAAAATTCAATTTCTGCCATTTAAAACTAGTCAAACTTAAAAGTTATTTAAGGGAAAACTTTGTGGCCTTTTACACCACATTACTTTTGCATCAGACAGTTATGCAGACTGGGTATAATCAAGACCATCTGGTTTGCATGGAACATATTGCAACCGACCACAGAGTTTGGTCCAACACAGATGGCCTCCATTCTAAATGACAGAAAATTATATATAAATCATCAGTGTTATTTAGGAAGTAGAAATGAGCTCTCTGACAGGTTATGTTTTGAGTAGCAGTTTACCACTGGGGGGAGGAATTGCTGGCACTTCAGGCGTTGCAAGCACTACAGTGTGCGTGTCCACCACCATGCAAGTGCTCCTTTGCGTCGCATTTAAAGAAGGTTTTGTTGTCAGTAGTTTGTCGCCATTCAGCAGCAGTCTCTCTTTCAATCTGGCTATTGCTCTGGTCAGATGAATACTTCCTGTTTCTAGAGACTGCCCGTTTGAGTGATGTCACTGGTGTTTTTTAATTTTGTCTTTTACATGTTTTTATTTCTGTATGGTATTGTTTTCTTATCCAAACAAAATTCTCCCATAGAAGACAAATAAAGGAACTTGAATTTGAGTATAGTCCTTATTATAAATAAATAACTGATAGAATGCCACTTTAAAAATGACCAAATTGTCCCTTTATGTATAGCCTGACAAAATTTAAGAAAATATGTTTTATACGTGTATTTTGTTTTAGTTAAAAGAATAAATACATTTAAGTGTTTAAAATTTAATTGAATTAAACTATGCAATCACAAAAACATTCAGATTATCCACCACCAGTAATATTATTTTTATGCTAATGAAACACAAAAAATAAACAACTAAAAAGCAAAACCATTGCTTCAAAACAGGATTTAGTGCATCTAAAAATGTCATGACTTATCTTTTCTCCAACCAACTTAATGTGACTCTTGACAATTTAAATAATGAGATCTTACAAAAACATGAAGTAGTGGGAAAAAACTAACATTTCAAGAGCTAATAGAAGACCACATACATGTTTAGAAATGATGATGATGTCTGGATCATTAAACAGAAACACAGAAATAAACAAGCTCTAATCAGCAGACACTGCCCCAGGACATGATACTGAACCCTGGCAGTTTTATGGCTAATTCACTGGGTTACTTTACAGCAATAATACATTTATAAACTTCAAAGAGATAGCTAGTGAGATGCTAAGTTGTATATAATTTAGGGCAGAGTTCACAGGACTGTTCACTGGAAAAGTTCACAGCAGCAACCAGTTTAGCTGAAAAAGGATAGGGTATAACTATCATGATCTAGATCTGCAGTTTTATTAAAGTTGTCCTTGTACTCTTAATAAAACTGTGAGAAACAACTAATCTCCATTGTTGTGGAGGATTAGGTCATTTGACAGATTAGTTTTATGGTAACTTCTAACAGAGCAGTTTTGGGTTATCTTTTGTATAAATATTTCCCAAATTCTTTAAAGGAACCACAGAGGCCCTAAAATAAAATATAATGGGAGAAAAAGAGGAGACAAGGTGAAACTCCCTGCTGTTTTCACACCATGATCCCTACATACACCTGACTGGAAACGTACGGTTGGAAGTCGGGGATATTTTCCACCCTGGTTAAAAGGCATCAGCGGGGGGACAATTTATAT
Source organism: Callopanchax toddi (assembly GCA_006937965.1). Lineage (NCBI taxonomy): Eukaryota > Metazoa > Chordata > Actinopteri > Cyprinodontiformes > Nothobranchiidae > Callopanchax > Callopanchax toddi. Next base: position 714,589 of record SSNR01000170.1, on the reverse strand, counting down.
TTGAAGAACAAAGGAGGCTTTATAGCTTGTATAGCTGTGAAGCATCAAAGTCCGTCCATCTAAACAGAAGGCTGTAGCCTAATGAGAGCTGAGATTTTGTGAAACTTGTGAGATACTTGTGAATGGCACCGAACAAGGGCCTACATCTGGAATCAATCAACATCTACTTTCAAAGGGTTTCTTTAATGAGTAAATTCTAGTCTATTGAAGCATTAGTACTTTTATATTATTATTATTTTAACCGACCAGAGTGAGTGTACAGAGGATAAGATTTAAAGCTATTACTAAATGAGTAAATAACTTATTTAGTGTCATATTTTTAGAAGATCTAGGTTGGTCTCTTTTTTAGTTTTGGTTGCATTCATGTAGATATGATGCAGAAAATGTGAGCAATGCCACCAACCAGATAAACATGAGAACCAATTAAAGCATACAGCGTGGATATATCTCAACTCTTACCTCAGCATTGTTGTAGTAGGCAGTGCTGTTCTTCTCCTGGACATCTTCTCCTCTGGCTGTGAAGAAGGTCAGAGGGTAGAAGTCCTTATGGGAGGGCTGCTTCCCACTCGCCATTAGCTTTCCGTCATAAAATAACTCGGATGTGTAGCTTTGGAAAGAGCAGAAAAATAATAGAAGAAACATGGAAAATAAAAACATGCCGTTTCAAGAAGATTCATCATTGTTCATAGTCTCAGGATGTAGAGTGTGCTCTCATATGCTGTATCAGGCTGGTCTTTATGGGTTTCTATAGAGCACTGGTTATCAGCAATTTTGTAACCTGCACATGAGTTTATTATCATTTTTCTGAAAATCTACCTATCAGAACTTTGAAATGAAATCAAGTTTACTGTTAGGGTGACCAGGGTTGTTTTTCATGTTGCACAGTTCTATTACAATAACACCAATGAGGCACAAGAATCAAACGAACATAAAACATTACAGTGAAAAATAAATTCTGAAAAACTCTGAAGAACTAAAGCAAACCAATAAGAATTCAAACCTTTTACAAAATCTTTCCATACAGCAACCTGCAGTATGAAGTGGGTTGTATTTTTTGAGAACCATTGTCATGGAAACAGCATTTTTCATGATTTACATCTTCTATCCTACCAAACACACCCTTTGTTAGTTCAGCTTTGGTCCTCTGGTGTGGGCATTTAGAGATGCAATAACCCTAACTACTTTAATCTTTCCTGTCTTTTGTACCAATGCTCACACACAAGGCATTGTTCAGTGCTCACACCTACTTGATGATAGCTTCATGGGAGCGGTAGTTCTCACACAGGAGGATCCGACAGGGGAATTCAGGGGGGTAGTGCTCATACAGCCGGTCCAGTAGAGACACGTGTAGGTTACGCTCTCGTGCAAACTCGCTGTACACAAATGGACTGAGCTGTAAATTAAGGGACAGAAAATGGAAGAGAGAAAGAAAATTTAGTTTGTTTCAAAGTTTAAAAAAGCTAATAAAATGAGGATAATTGCAAACTGTGAAAGAAAAGGTATACATTAATTTGCAGCTTTCATAGACGAGTGTCCCAAGTACATATTCCTTGTGATTACAACAAAAAAACTCATGAATTGTTTTGAATATTTAGAAATTTTAGCTGCATCAGATTAACATCCTTCAAAAACCAGAGCTGGCATTTAACTCCTCTGCAACCCATACGGTTTAATCATTTGCAATTACTGAAAGTTCATATTCACCAAACTTACCAAATATTCACATGAAAGGTTTTTTCCACTCTCATTTCTTTTATAAACAGTCTATATTCTGTATTTTACCCTTGAGTGAATCTGTATGCTTTGACTTGCCTGTCACTTTGCTGCTGGTGCACCTGAATTTCCTCCAGTGAGGAACAATAAAGGGGATTTATTTTCCATTCAGCTGCAGTCTTGTCTTAAGCTAACTAAAAAGTTAGCGTGAGGTTTTGTTATAAATTACTTTTGCAGTTCCATGTGATGTTCAAGGCATAAAAAAACTTGAGTTTTAGTGATTATGTAAGATGCACTTGCTGTTTTGTCAGCAGTCTGAAACCAAGCTAAACTAAATTCAGTTTTCATTATAACTGCACAACCCCTGTAGTTTGAGATCTTCACTAATGTAAAAACATGCTGCAGAATGGTGTTCGACAGATCTACATGAGAACACTGTAGGTAGTCGATTTATTTTACCCTAAAAGAAAGACTAAAACTGGTTTCGATGGAGCTCATTCCACTGAAACAGCACTTCCTAGGGTCTCCAATGATATTCTGACTGGAAGTGATGCAGAAGAAGGTTAAGTTCTGGTTCTGCTGGACCTGACTGCAGCATTCAATACCGCTGGCCATAACCTCCTACTTCATAAACTGGCTGGTAAACTGTGCTGGAGTGGTCTTCCTCATATCTGAGCATTATATCCAGGGGTGCACACAATTTTTCATACCATGTACTCAAGGGAGAACCGGGCGCTCTTGTCTGATACGCACGCCGGGGGGGTGGGGGGTGGGGGGGGTCCTCATGCATCAGCATAAAGATAAATAAAAGGCAAAAAACTTTGATCTCTATTTTGTAGCAACATTTTTCTGCTCAATCCACAGCATTTAACTCAAGATGTCAATCCAATGCTTAAATAAAATGTTTAATCGTATAAAAACAAATTAAATGGTGAAAAGACTTCTGATCACCTCTCGGGTCAGACAGCGCCGCTCACTGCCGAAAGCTGCAGCAGGTGAGGAGGAGGAGGGGGAGGGGACGCGAAGATCAAGGTGTTCTAATCGCTCCTGACTGAACACCGTTAGTATTAACGTGCATTAGCTCGTGTAAAAGTTTAAAACAACACATTATCTTAAACAGAAATAGATTAGTCTTTTCTATCAGAGAGATCAGCTGACAGATGGTCCGCGCGCGCGCGCGCACGCATCAGAGAATGGATCCGTTAATGATCAGTGATGCTTTGTTCTGGTTAACTAAAATAACTGATTCTAATAGAGAGAACTTGATATGTGATGACAAAATGAACGTCTTTCTCAGAGGGGAATTATTTATCAGCTGATTCAGAGCGTGCAGCGAGCTGTTGGGTTGGGCACGGGTTAAAACGCACGGGTTAAAACGCACGAGCGCGGATTTGTGAACCGTGTCCCGAACCATAGAGGGCGATCCATACATATCATGGATCTATTGTGACCCGTTGCACCCCTCCTGGGCATGTGTGAGTTGCGTGCGTGCGGGTCGGATGTCCTGTGATTGTGTGTGTGTTGAAGCGTGTGTCAAAGGAGCTGAGCCTACATGCGTGGTGCCAGGCGCATTGGAGATGCTGTGAGTGTGTGTGTCAGAGGTCCTGCCTGTGTGTCTCCTAGCTTCAGAGGTCATGTGAGCACTCATTCACTGCGCTGCAACAGGATGTGAAGCTCGTCAGATCGAGAGGTCTCTCATCGGGACCGTGCAGTGCTGGTCCACAAAGGCGCATTTGGGCAGTGGGTTTTGGTACGCATGAATGAAATCCGGTTCTCATGAGGACCAGCGTACTGCTTGTGTGCACCCCTGATTATATCTCTGTGGCTGTTTCCAAGCACAGGTCCTCCTCCACCTCCCTTGTTTATGGTGTCCCACAAGGTTCTGTGTTGGAGCCTCTGCTGTTCCTACTTTATCTGCTCTCTCCAGCACAGTCTGAGTTCTTTAAAAATAATCTCCTACCACCTTTATGTGGATATTCAACTGTATTTCTCTTTAGCTTCACAAAATGCCTAAGCTTCAACTGTTGCACTTTATACTAAACTTATGCTAAAACTTAAATTTTCATCTGTGCTCTGAACAAGCTTGTTCCTAAAGTCAGGGATTCTCTTGGTAAACCTGCTTTGTTTACCAAACCTTCTGTCAGGAATCTTGGTGTAACCTAACCAGGATGCTTATTGTCAGTTCTCTCGTTCGCTCTTGCTTCTGTCATCTCAGGAATGTTACTAAATTGAGTTGCCTTGTCGCATGCTCTGACCTGGAAATTGTTCTCCATGATTTAATTTCTTCTCGTCTGGACGACTGCAAGTCGCTCTTCACTTGTCTAAACAAAACCTCTTGGATCGGTTACAGGTGGTTCAGAATGCTACTGCTAGGCTTTTGATGAAGTCCTCCAAATACACACACACATCACTCTGCTACTCTTCTGATTTCATTGGCTGCCCGTAAAATTCAGAGTTTATTTCAAGATCCTGGTTCAGGTTTTAAGTACATTACATGGCCAAGCACCAGCTTACATCAGTTAACTTTACATCCTTACACCCCAAGATCCAGTGAGTAAAGCCTACTGGTTGTGAAGCGTACCAGGCTAAAAACAGAAAAGGAGACAGAGAAATTGCTGCTTTGGCCCCCAGACTCTGGAACTCTCTCCCTCTGAGCCTGAGATCAATGGACTCAGGGGTCTCTTTTAAAAAGCAGCTCAAGACGTACCTTTTCAAATTGGATTTAGATGAATTCCTGTGCAACAGCTACTCTTTAGTTTCTTTTCCTACTAGTTTTTTATTGTTAGTTCTCCGTTTATTTCTGTCTAACTTGAAAAACACCTTGTGATTTAATTATGAAAGGAACTATAGAAATAAGCATTACTTATAAAACAAAATAAACCTTAATTTATATGAGCTTATTTCAACCAAATGAGGCATTGGCATTCAATGAATAATACGTTGTCCCTTAAATCACAAAACTATTGTTGGGGAAAAACAGAGTGAGTGGAGACATCTTTCCTCAACCTATAGATGATGAATCTTTATACAGACCATAAGATTACAACAACAGCTAGAAAAAGTGTGAGAAAGTAATTGAGATACAAGTGAGATACAAAGTCACTTTGTTTTAATCCTATTTTTCTTTTTTCCACATGGAGAGCAGTGACAGATCAAGTCAAATGAAACAATTATTTCATGGCAGACTTTTGCGTAGTTTCCATCCAGATCCCGCTGATAATCCTGTGAATTGTCTCAAAAACCACAAAGAAAGGAAATGAGGTTTTAAATCCTTGTGCTGACTTAGAAAGCTTCACTGACTTGAGTTTATATTTGTGTCATCTGTAGCTGAAGTGGTCTCACAGCTTTACAATGGGAGCAGTCATTACTGCAGCAAAATCTATCTACATTCATGTTCCCCCCTTCAGGGCTGTTTGGGTTCATTTTAAAGTACCAAGGGAAAGTTCTAACCACCTGAGAGGAAGTTATTTATAATGTGTATCAAAATTATGACAATTTACAAACAAGAAAATAGGCTTGTTCCGTTCTCTCTCTCTAGAAAAGCTAAATTACAGCTTGTTGACGCTCTATTTACCTGCATGTGGTCCCCTGCCAGCACGATGCGGGTGGTCTTGCTAGCTAGAGCAAAAGGCATGATGGTTTCACACTCCATGGCCTGAGCTGCTTCATCCAACAGGATATGAGTAAACAACCCTGACAAAAACAAGAGCACCAGCATTAGTAAGTTTTATATTACTCAAAATGAAAAAATTTTACTAGGAGACACAATATTTACAATTCTATTGCTTTTTCAATCAAACACCTTTTTTCACATCTATAGATGTGAAATTTTGCACAAAAAATATGAGTCCATGTAAATAACTGTGTGAGATGAATGGTGATATGAAACATTCATGTGAGTTGTGACAAAAATTTGTTTTAAGATGGCAGAAACACTTTGTTACCGGTCCCACTGTGGCTATTTGTGGCTCGTCTGCCTGGTCAGAACTAATATCAGTTATCAAAATGGGAACTTTTTAAAGAGCCATCAACAACAAGTAAAATATTCATAAATA
>SSNR01000170.1:680078-698453 GCA_006937965.1 Callopanchax toddi | reverse complement strand
ATATATATATATATATATATATATATAATTTAGTATTAGTACAACTGGAAAAGTGCTAGTTGAAATATATGAAGACAAATAGTCAAAATAACCACAGTTAAAACCAAGAGTCCAAATAAATTTAAATTAAACAAAATGACCATCCAGACTTGTGTTAAAGGAATAGAAGCAACATTGATCAAATGATATTTTATTTGAAAGTGTTCTGAAAAGTTTTGCTACTCTTGAATTAATATACTACTTTTATACATGTAGTATTTAAGTTATACTAATATCCATCCATTTTCTGTAGCTGCTTATTCCTCCACAGAGGGTCGCGGGGCAGCTGGCGCCTATCTCCAGCGGTCAAGGGGCGAGAGGCGGGGGACACCCTGGACAGGTCGCCAGTCCATCGCAGGGCCACACAGAGACGAACGAGACAAACAACCACACACCCACTCACACCTAAGGACAATTTACCAGCCCAATTAGCCTGACAGTCATGTCTTTGGACTGTGGGAGGAAACCGGAGTACCCGGAGAAAACCCACGCACGCACGGGGAGAACATGCAAACTCCACGCAGAGAGGCCGCAGAGCCGGGACGCGAACCCACGACCTCCTTGCTGCGAGGCAACAGTGCTAACCAACTGCGCCACCATGCAGCCAGTTATACTAATATCAATAACTTAATTTGTTTAGTATCATGTCTAAATTATGATCTAGTTAGTTTAAAAAATAATTTATAAAGTTGTTTGTGCACTGCAAATCAAACAAATTTAACTAAATAATGGAAAAAGTTCTAATTACATACAGGCGAATTGAACCATACATACATTTTCCACTTTGAAGAAAGAAAAAAGCAAAAACAAATAAATGAAATTAAACTATTTGCGGTGGTAGATTTGTTATTGCTACTTAGAAGACTTGCTGTCCCTCTGTTGTCTCATTTCCTTACAATTGTCATCACCATCAAACAACAGGAGAGCAGGAGAGATGCAAAGTGGGAAGGGGGGCTAATGATGCACAATACATTAGAAACAGGCAGATGGTGTAGCTGAGCAACAGACAAAACCCCCTCCACGGACACATTAGTGTCAGTTATTAGCCTGCGCTGACAAATCGGTTTGTTTTCTATGTCTTTGATACAACTTCAGTGAAACTGACCCATCTCTTAATAGTTGGCACACTGGTTGTAAGAGTGATGGAGAATGATCAATAACTGAAAACTAAATGAACAAAGCCTGAAGCCGAAAGCTTTAAAGGATATAATTCTACTGGTTTATATGGAGGAACCACCATTTAATAAAATATGTTGCTTCAGTATGTTAGATTGCAAAAAATACAAGTCTACGGGCAAAAGGTGAGCATTTTGACACACACTGCGCCATTTAACTACAATCTTAAGAAGTTATTCCCCAACAACAGCTTTTTCAGTAATACATGATTTTAACATTTTTTTATTTTATTATACTTGTTACTTGGGTCAATGACTCCTCCTATCAACAATCACTAGTAATCTCTTCTACATTTCAGACAACCACATTTTTCCAGATCTTACCAGGCTCCAAATCAAGCTGACAGAGGTACTGGGAGGTGCTGAGGGTGACCACAACCACACGGTGCCTGAGGACATCCTCCCTTGTGGGCATCTGGAAAGTGATCTGTGTGCTGGAGATGAGACAGTACTGCTGGACCACTGGGTGGACGGTCTTCACCCAACGGTTCCTGAAGTATACCCTGAAATGAGAAAAGAAAAGAATTAGGGTAAATAGTTCCAGATGGGTCCAGTTTGACTATTTACGCAAGATCTTGGTTTTTATTCAAGATAGTTGGGTGTCATGAATATATTTCTGGTGATTTTGTAAGAATTTAAACAGGAAACTGTTCAAACCAGACTGCAAACCCACATAAAAAAGGCATTTTATTGTGCATGTGACTCCTTTGCTTGTATTTCATCACAAAAACAGAAGAACCCAGTTGCTAATTGGGCCTGGGTTTGTCAAGGCAGACATTGCCTCCCTTCCCTCTGTGACTAGTGCTGAAATTGTCAGTGTAAGAAAATGGTCAGTGTGTGTGTGTGTGTGTGTGTGTGTGTGTGTGTGTGTGTGTGTGTGTGTGTGTGTGTGTGTGTGTGTGTGTGTGTGTGTGTGTGTGTGTGTGTGTGTGTGTGTGTTTATACTGCCTCAAGGTATTTCAAAACATAGAAAAATATTGAGTTCATATTCTTAAAGTCAGTAAATGTCTGCTTGTTTCTGCTGTGGGGCAAAAACAGTTGAGCTACTCAACAATTTCTGAGTCGAACTGATGTATTAGTCTGACCACAAACTTTCCAATAACAGTAATCCAGATGAAGTATAGCTGTAGTGTCACAGTGATGCTCCCTGGTTAAGGTGGTCATTGCTGACAGAGAAGTCACAGAAAGTCTAACTTTAGTGAAAGTAAACACCAAGTGGCAGATATTCAACTAGAACACATTTTTACATCCAACATTTTTGCACATTGTTGCTATGAAATGTGCTTCTCTTAGCATTTATATTTCACAGCACAAACATGACAGTTTTTCGGTTTGCGTGGTATGAAACCTTAAAAAAAAAAAACAGATGTACAGAAGCAATAAAATTATAGATGGGACATAAATACACTTGACATGGGGAATTAGAAGGTCTACTTGTGAATACCTGCAACATCTAGTAGATGTTACAAAGAAGGGAGTCAAATAATAGTTAAATAATATGCAAATATTTAAACAAGTATTTCTGATTTGAATCATCTCTACCATGAAGCATGTGTTTCTCAGGTGAGTATGAGTGCTTTACCTGAGAGGTCTGGCATGTGCATTGCCTGCTTCAACATAAGGATGAAGGTAGTCTTTAATGTAAAGGTCAGCTGCACTGTTGGAATGAGTGCAAATCAGAACCCTGTAGAAGGAAAAGTCAAACAATCAACATCAATACAATGAAAAGTGAAATATAGTTGCTAAGCAAGAACAAATAGAAAGGAATAGAAGTCAGGTAGAAGGTTATAATTACATTATAACATAAAATATGATAAAAATGCTTTATATATACATGCATCTGTGTGTGTTTATATATTGTTAACTTAATAGAAACACCATCTTGCTACAGAGATTTAACTGCTAAAATACAAAAAAAAATTGTTATGTTAAGATCCACAACTGTCATCCAATGAGGTTAATAGAAACAGTCAAAGTTAATGTGGTGGGGAAAAACACCTTCTAATTAAAATGTACATAAAATCCAGAGAACTCTGAACAGAGCAAATACAAAGGGCAATATTTATTGGTCAAATTCTTTGATCCCTGAAGCAACGCAGCGTTAAAAGCTAACAGTTCTGGAGAAGATGGACTCAAGAACACATGGGGAAAATACTGGTAGTCAACAGTCCTTTGCTGCATCGACAAATACAATGAAAATAAAATGTAAACAAATAAAGGTCTTCAAGAAACGTACTGATATTCAGAAAGCCATTCTGCTCATGCTGAAGCATGGATTCATGTAAAAGAACAAATGTCCCACTGTAGACTTGTCACTCAAGAGGAACACTTTATGTATGCAATAGCTTTTATTTTAAACATATTATACAAGTTAACTTAGGAATGAGCATCTTAAAAAATAAACACTAATTGATTGTGTTCCTGAATGAACTGCATGGTTGAAAAGTTTGTGAATTCTTATGGTCTTTAATTCTGTTAGAACTTATTTACAAAACAAACAACTTCAAGAAACAGAACTTTTTAATGTGCGTTAGATTCAGAGGCAGATTTCACTCAACACTACTGAAGACATATTCAGTTACAGCACATAATCAAATGTAACTGAGTTTAAGGGACCCAGCACAGCCAAAGTCATACGTTAATAAAACAAGACAGTCTTTTATAATTACACAATTAAACACAGTAGAAACATCACAGTGACTGTTTGAACTGAAGGCCTCTAGCAATGAACACAGTGACACGCATAAGGTACACCTGAGTAGGGTCTAGAAGTCTCGTGAACCACATTATGAATACATAGAACTGTACCAGAGGGGTCACTTCCTTTTGTATTCACTTTTAAAATATCTATTATTAATCCACAGAATACAAAATTAAATGTATTCAGAGTAAAATCAGCAATAAATATTACATAGCTAGACTTTTTCAAGGCCATGTTTTACTTTAACATTACAAACACACCCTGCTCTCTTATTAAAACACAAAATGTTAGTTCCTGTTAGGGCAGACTGTCCGAGATATTGCATTCATTTTTCATAAAGACCAGGGAACCATTACCTGATGGTGCTACATTGCTTTGCTTCTAACTCAACAAACTGAAATTTCCTGTGGGTGTCTGCAAGCAGTGAGGGAGCTTGCTAATGAAGAAAAATGGCAGTGGAGAAAATCTTGCAATATTTTTCTGTTGTACCACTCTGTGTGGCTTGCTGACGTGACCGACGGCTTTGCAGTGCTCGTGGATTTACATGTCAGCCCAGCAAGTATAATGTAATCAAACTAATCATGTTCACTGAACACAAATGACTAAAACTCATCCAGCAGGCCAGCACAACTTCTTCTTAAGATGAAGCATGCACAGAATGAAGCATACCCAACTACTCAGAAGCTCACACACACACACACACACACACACACACACACACACACACACACACACACACACACACACACACACACACACACACACACACACACACACACACACACACACACACACACACCAGTGCTTTCACTTCTTACGTTTGAATGTCAAACCCATGACAGCCACTGCCCTGAAGCTATAAACAAGGCCATAGACAGCACAGCGCCTCTGTCATCTCTTACAATAGACCTCAATAACCATCTGACACATTTATGTTCCAGTGCTACAACCTCAAAAACTGCGGGAATCAGAACAGCTAGTTCAAATGTGATATTGTGAAATATATTTAATAAAACAGAACATAAATGATATTCTGGTTATGCTTGAAATTTGTAGAGTTGTAAACTGCAGAATACCATCATTATGGATTTAGGCTATTTCATATTTAAGAGTGTAGATAAAATACAGCAAACAAGTCATTCAAAACAACCATTCACTTGGTTTTCCTACTTAATCCTATTATTACTCTGAGTAGTATTTTTTAATGTCATATAGCAGAAACAAAGATATTTCTGGTAATGACCAGTAGTTGTCCTTTTTTTACATGATTCAAGTTTTAAGACAAAATGCAGGAAAACCCTACATTCACATACCTGCTGTTTTCCTGGCGGAGAATGTGCTTGACAGCCTGTGCCAGGGTGAAGGTCTTGCCGGTACCATAGGGCCCAATGATGAGAATTGGGGGCAGATGGACAGAAATTGGTGTGGTGATGGCCAGAATGGCCTCCTTCTGCTTGGCATTCAGACGTGGATCCAGCTGCTCATCCCACTGCCTGAGGGTGCATGGGCGGATAAAGACATTGTTAAAAGAGTAGATGGATACTTCTTCAAACTTTTTGTCACACAGTTAACTACTTTCTGACATTCAGGGAAATCACTGTCTTTAAATAGAGGATGACTTTGAATATGTCTGCTAGATCTCATTCAATCAAACGGGCAGAGATAAAACAGGAAAAACACTATTGCATAAGAAATCAATTAACCAAATAGTAAAGCAACTATGTAGGAAAAAGGAAAACGTAGGCAGGACCTGAAAGAGTCTCCTTAAAAACAAATTTCCTTCCAGAGTCTTTTCATGTGAAGAGCACATCTCGGGTTTGGTCATGCTATGAGAGCTCAAAGCAGCTAATGCTATTGTTCTATCACTGCGTTAGGTACTTATTTACAGGTCTGACATAAACAGAGTTTACTAAGTTGTTCATAATGCTGGACATGGTGTTTTATCTCAAATCAGGATCATTTAAAGCCATGTGTGTAGTTTTAAATTAATATGCAAGATCTTGATACTTTCCCACAGACGATATAAAACCTGGCAGATAAAATTTCTGAAGGAGCACATAACACACAAATGAATGTACTAAACTGACATGTGTGTAATAACTTACACATACTTGTAAATTAGTGACTTATTGCAAATGCTGAGTTTGTGTGTGTGTCTCTGAGCATCAGCGCGTTTACATGCACATCTAAAGCCTGATTTATACTTCTCCGACAGCACGTTTGCGCTCAGACGCACACGTATTGACGGAGACGTTTTTGATTTTTACTTCTCCGTCAGTGTTGTGAAGCAATTCTCCACCAGGACAGCAGAGGGCGCATAACTTTTCTGCAGTAATGCCTCCGGTCGACCAAAGTTTGTTTACTTCAGCTCAGTAATGGCCGACAGAGAGCGAATTTTGATTGAGTTTGAACAGATTGATCTCGAAGAACAAACAATGTTGTTAAAAAGAATTAAACAGAAGTGAGGAGACAGCGGCGTCTGTTGAATGTCCGTCCGTCCGTTCAGTGAGGACGAGGCAGACGACGAGCGAAAATGCAGCTCTTGTTTAACCCTTTAGGGACACTGATGGATGATATAAATGTTCGTACTTCATCTGCCAGACGTTTCTCGAGCTGATCCATATCTGCTTCCGCGAGATTCAACTATTACTACTCTGTTGATAGCGGCACAAAGCCGGAAATGATCACGGGGTGTTGAGCCGACCAATCACAGGCATGCGTTGTCCGTCGCTTTCGACGCATAGTTAGAATTTTGGGCATGTCTCCGTCAGCCTCTGCGAGCATGTCGTAGAGAGCTTGCGTCGACGCATAATGGCGTTGCGTGTCTCCGTAACGACGCAGACGGAGAAGTATAAATCAGGCTTAAGTCGAGCTAAATCGGTCTAGGTCGAGCTTATGTTAATAAACTGAACTCTTAAATGAAGTTCGCTCCACTCCGCTACGATAGGGGGCGACATGCGCCCTTTCCTGTCGGTCTTCTGCCGGTTGTTTTCTTAGCGTTTAAAAACTCTTGTTTTAAACGCTTCTATCGGTCACAAATTTGATCGGGCGTCTTCGTGTACCAAGTGCTGGCAAGCTGTCCGTTTGTTTTTGCTGCTATCGTCTTTTACCGCTACTGATTTGTTTGTATTCCCACTTCCGCGGTGTCGTCACTCTCGGAGGAGGAGTGCCCAGACAGCATTAGCTCGACTAAGCTGTTTACATGGAGGAGGAAGTCGAGCTACAACTGCATTATCTAGGTGCTTTAGCTCGATTAGATCCAGTTCGACTTCAGCCGGACTAACGTAGTCTAGAAAACCGAATTATTGCCTTAAATCGACTTAAGTCGGTTTTTTCAACTGCATGTAAACGCACTGACTGTCCTCATTATGAAGACCATCCTCTGAAGCTCTGAATCCACCAACACCAATTGATTGAGCTCCAACTGAGACACGGTTGGGGGGATTTCTTGAAGTGTGTTTGTGTGTGTGTGAATGTAAAAGATCAAGATGTTCTGTTTGGAGTTAAAAACGCAGAAGCCTTTTTTATGTCGACAAAGCTTTTATTTTGTTTGGCCTCGACCAATTCATATCTTGATGAAACCAAACATTAATTACACATGGATGAGATCAATTTAGGCTAAAATATTTTCAGTGAACAAACAACATTCTGGTTATGAATGTGAAAAATCACAGCAAACAAGAAAAAATTGATGGTTTACCAATAAATGTAATAACGCAACTGACCTGAAGATGGCAGTAAGAAGTTTTTGACGTTGCAAAACTATTAGATGTGGTGTCAAATTTATAAAAATAAATTATCAACAAGGTAACAAACACTAGGTTGAAAAATATTTGAGGTATTAGACAAAATTAGTATTCATTCATTAGTTTAGGTTTATTTCTTTCTGATTTTCCATCCGAGGTTTTGCCTCACTTTTGAAAAGTATTTGAGGAAAAGGTTTCAAGTTCATAGAAATAAAGTTGCTTTATCACATAAAAATTCTAACCATAAACAAATCACATACAAACTGTGAGACTAAACTTTGATTTAGTTCACTTTTTTGGTGAAACACAGTCACAACTTCTAATTTAAAAAATGTTGGCATGAATCCTGTTCTGGAGCCCAAATAAGACTGAAGCCAAAAAAACCCACAAGGGATTTTATTTGACTTTGGCTCTTGTCAATAAAGATTACTGCCTCCCTTTCCTCACCTGTCCAACTACAAAAAGAGAGATGTAAAGCTGAAGGGAGCTGAAAGCATTCCGACTGGCCAGCGAGTCAGCAAGGTGACGGATATTTACTCAACTCTCCAAATGAGGTGATGCCTCCTCAGTAAGAAGATTAGTCAAACTAATAGGATGTGCAGGTATTGCAGAAGTGGATCCTATCATTTTTTGAGCACAAAAACTTTTTTGTCAAACTTTTTTTTTAACAGATTAGAAATATAGTGAACTATTTGCTTTAACATCTTTTTTTTTTTCAGCTGTGAAATTATCTTTCATGCTCCAAAGTTTTCACCAACTTTATTCATTAGTAATAGGAGAGCATGACCAAACAAGACAATAATTTACTGTGGGGGAAAGTTTACATCATAACTGGTAAAATAATAAAATTCTGTTTCAGGGTATTTGCTGGCTTTCAGCAAAACAAATTAGAACTTAGAGCCTGAACCAGATTTGTCCCAGCTAACGCAGAGCTGGCACACATCTTTCTCTTTGCAGACAGTAAAGAAGGGGTTCAGCTTTTGTGTAGTTAAGTGTAGTTATTCTTATGGTTACACAAAGACACTAAAAGGCTTACATATTTAATTTTATCAACACAAAAGGGTTCAGAAGTTGGTATTTAGGACAACCATCCTTCATGTGTAGTAGCTATTTGACTATATGTGTGTGTCAGCATTAGAATATGTACCTGTTTGGGCTCCAGGGGATGGTGGGGACCAGGCTGACATCAGGAAAAAGGATGCCATTATCCTTGATGCGATCCAGGGCATAGTGCATCTCACAAAGTGGCAGTCTGTTGAGCTGAAACTGGAGCTCCACCTGACACAGAGACAACATAATGGGATCGTTTAACAACCTAATGGTCTATATCCATCTACAAGCTATAGATACCATGTTACATGCAATAATTTAGCACCCAATAGCTCAACACAAGACCTAAAAGTATGTTTAAAAGTAAAAGCAGAAGAGAGATCCAAGAGTTTTAAATGTTCATGAGGAGTTGAGTGAAAAAACTTAAATGTAAAAAAAAAATAAATAAATAAAAAGAATACGAGACAAATGGTAGCGCATAAACGAGCATTAAGAGGAGCATTCAGGAGAACAAGTGATCCTCCTATAGTGACAGAATGAGGGTTGTTTGATAACAGAGCTCCTTTGCCCATGCTGACGTTAAGACTGTAGAAGAAAAAACATTAAACTGCAGCTGCTTATGGTGGAAAGTCTACCAAGAAAATATCAGGATGTAAAACACTCACTCAAGATTAAATCAGAAATTTGTAGTGAAAGGAATATCTAGACTTAAATCACCTAGACGGTGCAAAAACAGATGTCATGACATCCATTCAGAAATCTTTTTATGTGCATCTGATGATGTCAACGCAGCAGTGGTACCACATGGTCAAGTTCTGTAGACCTGTACCTGTATTTCTCTGTCAGGCAGCAGACACAGCTCCTCACAGCAGTCCTTACAAATCCTCAGGAAGATGTAGTCCTTGGTCTTCTCTTCAATCACAGCCTCATAAACACGCTCTTTGACCCCAGGAGGCTGGCTGCTGATCCCCTCACGACCCAAAGGCAGCAACAGAACTGAATTCACCTTGGTCATTACTAGTCGCCCAGCCAGTGTGTCCTGGCATAGAAAAGAAAATTAACTTTATTATCATAGTTCTCTTATAGCTCTTATGATCATTTAGCCATGTGTCCACAGCAGCTGGTTAGTTACCTCAGAAAGTGTCTCAGTGAGTCTGAAGCGTGCAAAGAGCTGTCCGTTCTGGGCATACTTGGCTCCGACAGAGATGCCAGTTAGCATAAAGCTAGTCACCAGCTGCATGTTCACTTTGATGTTAAACCTGGGGCAAAAACATGAACACTGGTTAATGTGTGAAAAACATATCTGTTAACTTAATTGTATTACTATTTATCTATAAGAGGAAGTGGGAACTGTCTGTGATAATCTTGGTTTATCTTTTTAAGTTGTTGTTAGCTCTTTTTTTTTCTTCCCCACTCTTTTTTTTTTTTTTTTTATCTGATGTTATGACTGAATAAAATAATCAATCAATAATCAATCAATAAATATGACTAAAACACAATCAGTAAAGAACCTAAACAACAACAAAAATGGTTCTTGGGAAAAAAATAAAGCAAACATTCATTCTTGTTGGAAAACATAAACATTCAGGAGAAAAGATGTATTAATTCAAAATCGTTTAAGAGTTTCCATCTAGTCTCTGCGGTATCTAAAATGATGAAACACGAGGAAACATTCTTTATAACCTCTGAAGGATGACTGACATTACCAGAGAAAGTAATATATTATGTACTTATGTGGAAACTACGTACACAACCAAAGCAACCATTAGGGCTTCTTAAAACTGTTTTGCATCAGCTTTCTGGGTAGAGTTTGTTAGTGAGATTCACAAAAAGCAGACAGCAAAAGCCTCTTGGCTTTGCATAACTCACTTCATGCTCACTTTAGATAATCAGCTGATGCATGTAGCCCTCTTGATACAAGACTACAAACAGAGAAGGCTTTTTAAAAATGGAGTTATAAATATAGGCTAAAATTATCCAAATACTTGGCATCAAAAGAGTGTTTTAAGTTATTGTATGAATATAAAGACTTAAAAGGCTCCTAATGACTGCTTCTTATATGTAAATCCAAAAGAAATTCACATTTTGCAGAAAATCTCCTGCTGAAACTTCATCAGCCATGAAAAGCAATATTAATAGAGATCATTCACATGCACAATGGAGGTGATGTATAAAATAAATCCATTGTTCAGGTCCTTTCTGAGTAAATTGACCCTCCACGTTATGACACAAGAGCAATTTATGAGACATTTAAAGTGCTGAAGTAGTGACTTTAGTACTTAATGCAAAGACTGTTAAAAGCAGGTATTGTAATTAAACGTATTAACAGCAAGTGGTGAAGGAGCAGGTGGGGAGCCTAAAAATGTTTTTTTTTCCAGGAAATGTTTTTTTCTTCACATCAATAACTTTAGATATTGATCACATAATTAAATTGCACTATTAGTGAAGATGCTTTTGTGATACACAGTCTCTCATACAGCAAATTTACGAGGGTTAAGTCTGACACCTTGTGGTGGGCTGACATTTCCACACATTCAATACTTAGCCTACATAAGGTGATTCTCATTTTGTTTTGCACATTCTAAGCATGATCAAGCATCAAAATATATTTACAAATGTATCAGTTTCCTGCATCCCCACAGAAACATTTATTGCTTATTCTACAGTATTCAAGTCTGTTCGTTTTTAAAAGTATAATTGTATAAATGTCACAGGTCTCATTATTTTCTGCTAACAAGTTCACCAAATAAACGGTCAGCCTTGTTTTGTATGCCTTTTAAACTTAATACAGTGGCTTTCTGTCTTGAACACAGGGACAGATGTGGAATCTTAAATCTCTAGTGAGAAGAAATCTTGAGTATTTTTCTACTCACTTGCTGACTTCCTTATACTGAGCGATCTCTTCTATGTAGAGCAGGTCGTGCAGTCGTGCCTGGTAGTTGTCTTTGGTTAGAGTCTTGTCCAGAACCGACTGGGTGAAGAGCTGGTCGGCTGACAGAGGTATCTGATAGCGGGAAAGGAGGCTGCGCTCCAGATCAGCCATCGTCTCATTGGGAACAAATTCCACAATGGTCTTACACGAAGAGTCCCAGCGCTTTGCAGTCATCAAGAGCTGTTGCCTGGCAGCCATTAGGTGTTCCAAGTCTGAACAATACAGAACAAAAAAATGTGGCAAAGCATCAACAAGTGTAGCTCATTTTAAAATTATTTCAACATATATTTTAATAATCTTTGAATATATCCCCATTTCATATCCCTAGATAAATGCATTGCTTTGATCTTACCTTCAATAGAGGCAGCATCCACCATGATCCGCTGCATCAGCACAGGCTCAGAGCCAAAGTCAAAAACGATGGTCTGTCTGAAGGTACCAAAGATCTCTGTGCTGAAGCTCACTGCTACTTTGTAGATGCAATGATCCAGACTGTTGTCTGTTGCCACTGACAAAACAGCAAAGTGAATATAAACTTTCTGCTCAACATTTTTTCAAACTAAAAGAAAAAAAAGAGGTTGTAAACTTTAATCATTTAGAAATATAAGCATCTTGTTCAAATATGATGTAAACTAAATTCAGATACAGATCATTCTGAACACTTAATTTACAGAAGATAACCCCAAATTTTTGATTTAGGTACAACAAGACAAGTCCACTGGGAGAGTAATCTTTCATAAGAAACACCGGTAGCAATCAAATAAATATAAACAGGTGAGCCAACAAGAAATTCCCATTAAAAAATAGCTTTTCATGTGGCAACCACAAATGATGTCTCTGCCTTTTCCATTTTTACTAATGTTTTTCTGCTTTTGGATTTTGATAGTGCCATCATTCCGACTTGTAGAAGAAGGTGTAAATCTTTCAAATTGCACAAACAATCCAGCTCCTGCAGGATAATATCAATACATTCTGTTGTAAGAAAATTTACCGCACTCAGCACACCTTCATAAGAACTCTGTTGCTGGATCAGTGTCAAATCAGCGGTTGATGTGCTTTAGAGGTTTGTGAAAAAAGTTAATGACTTGGTTTCATAATGCCCAAAACTGGACTGACAACCTCTAGAATATTATGCATTTTCCAATGCAGTCATTTACGACCCTGTACTGTCTGAGAACTCATTGATGCCAGAGCCCAGGAGATTCCCCATGATTCCTCTCTTCATGCGCTTGCTCAGATGTTTCAGGAACACAAACAGTTGTCTGCTGTAAACACTCCTGAGCCACAATGTGAGGCAACATGAAGAAATGTAATCAGTCTGTGAATTCAATAATTTTTCCAATTTGATCTTAAATCCTTTCCTAAGTGGGTTATTGATTTCATTTTTTCATTATCTGTTCTATGATATGATTGCTTTCAAATAATTGCCAGTTTGTACTTTCAAAAAACCTAACTTTTTCAAAACAGGAGTAGCACTGTCACAAAGTAGAGCACAAACACACATCCAGAATTGACATTCCTGGTTGTGATAAATGAATATACAAACCAGTTTCCTCCCCTGGAGTCCACTCCTGACATCCTTTAGGAACAGCTTGGAGGCGGTCTCCTGCCGACACGCCTGTGATGAAGAAGTGTGGTCGATGGGCATCGTACAGCAGGGCAATGCGGAACAGCTTTCTAGAAGGCTAGTAAAAGAGCAAAACAAAAGGATATCACATCATTCCAAAAGTTAAAAAGAAGACAGAACAAGCTGTTCTAACAAGCAACCAAAATGCTCTCATGCTAAAAATGATCTAGTTAGACAAAAATCTAAGGGTTTTATCATACCTTACACAACAAAGAAAAGATCCAGGAGTGGGAGGATTTTTTGGTGGTGACAGTAACAGAAAGGCTGGAGCTGGTCTCTACAGTCACTCCTTCTAAACTGTCACTTAGCTGGAAGAGAAAAATACACACATATTTTGTCAAAAAGTTTGATTTGTAAATCCAATTACATTTTAGAAAAATCTGTCAAATATTTATGGAAGCAAAGCTCACAGACACATAGAAAAGAAACACTAAAGTTCGTATAATAGTACACTAAATGCCACTGACTCATCAATTAAGAAAAACATCAGTGAAAACTGCTTTGAAGAATGTTATTCTTCTTTAATGAATGTGTAAAATTTGCTACTCATGCAAGTCTTCATTATTTATAAGTGTAGAAAAAAAAATGTGACCTCTCTAGTTGAAGGCTCCATCTACTCCACTCTGGGTATTTTTTTAAAACAAGGATTTACTGCTGCGATCGGACAAAGAAGGATGCGTCATAAAATCCTGAGCATCCTCTTTACAAGAGAGTAAGTCAACAGCAAAGAGTCTTTAGTCAGAGGCTTCTTCATTCACTTCAACACAAACTGCTACAGAAGATCCTTCCTGCCCACAGCTAGAACCGGATAACTTAAATCAGTTACTGAAATATTTAATTTCCCTATTAGATTATTCAAGTATTTTTGATTAATTAATAGATTTATATTATCACAATGTTCCATATATTACTCTTTTTGTTAAAATTTGTAATGATTGGCTGGGTGTTTGTGAACACATTTTCTGACTTTGCATCTCAAAATCACCAAGTTTTAATTTAAAAAAATCTCCTCCATTCAGCAAAGTATATTAGAGGTTTTCAACCAAGATACTCTCATATTTGCGTGTCCCACAGCCACTCACCACTTTTTCTGGGGATAGCGAGTTCATCCACTTTTCTATTAGGGTTTCCATGTAGTTTTCAGTGAAGTGTTTGCTCTCCTGCTGCTGTTTGAGGCGAATGAGTCGTGAGGCGTAACGTTTCTGCCACTCCATCAGCTCCTCCTGCGAGTGAGCTGACGTACACTGGGCCCCATACCGACACAGACCCTGCTCCAAGTACCTGCAAGAGAAGAAAAAGGCATTCTATGGTGGAGCTATAGAAAAAAATAATCAAATCAACTATTTGTTTTAAACTACTAATTTTTATCAATGAGTTATATGTTCAGATATTTATAGGAATGTCCCTGATATGGGGTGATGTTTGTGCATTAGTGTAATCTGTAAAGAAAATCTGTGTGGCTGTTAATGTAAATGAAAACGGAAGGTGTAAACACACCCAGTTTCTTGTGCAAAAATTAAATTTTTGCTGGGATACATTTAATATTTGAGCATTTAAAAAGCACCAGAACCAAATGCATTAAAAATCAGAGAAGTGATAACTGATGATCCAGTCATCCTTCACCATATTCCCATCACTGAGGTGATTTAAGCCTAAAGGATGATTCTGAGAGAGGATGCTGAGCCATATTTTATTATCAACTTCAGATCAGCTTATCCTCTTTTAGGTAAAAAGACTTCAGATCAATAAAAGGTTGGTCTGAAAAATGACCTTTATCCTTTAATAAAACATTTCTATCCTACTGGGATCTGTCTGTTCTGAAATTAAAACTCTGTTACAAGGAATATTGTTACATCTCTCAGTGAAAATTATTACTATCTCCTATGATATTAACTGTATTCATCATGTTACACTTAATTGCTCAAAGAATTTCAAATGGTGGCTGTAGTTTGTTAATTAGTATTTTCTCTGATGGAGAAGTTTGTATTACTCATATCTGAACTAGTAGTTACCTTTTACAGAGGGTGTACTCCTCACTGCTGGTGACTCCTCTGGGAGGGGGCCGGAACTGCCAGCCATCTTGAACTTCTGTCAACATGTAAGCCATGTAATCAAAAAAACACTGCAAAAACTTATAAAAACACGCTAACACAGGTTTCAGTCAGCTGGTACATTGTTATAACAAACAACGACTCATTTAAAACAAATACAGTATATCTAAAGTGTCAAATTATACATTATTTTTGTAGTTTATCTGACACTTTACAGATTTGCTCACCTTCATCCTGGTCATCTGTGTATTCTGGAGTCATCTCTTTTTTTATAGTCTGGTATAAAAAAAAAAGTAGTGTGGAGTTAGAGGAGGTGGTAACAGAAAGCAATAATTACTCATTGTTAAATAAACAACATGTTTGCATACAAGCAGTTGGGAAGGTACATTTACTTTAGTAAAATACCAAAAATAAAAACATAAAAATGAAACCAGAATAAATAAGCGGTTAATCTAGTAGTATTTAAAACTGTTATGATTCTTACACGAAAGCTTAATACTGTATAAAATCAAGAAAATACAGAAAGGTTTGAACAGGAAGGAAAGTGACTCTGTAGAGTTAGAACTTACCTCTATTTCTGAGAAGAGCATTTTCAACCTGGTCAGGTCTTTTGTAACAATGCCATTCTGTGGTAGAAAAAGGGAATGAGTCATGATTCAAATATAACAGCAGTGAGTACTAATCATAGCCTTTGTTCTTTCATAATCGAACTTTTACATCATCATAATTAATCAATACATATCACTAAAGTTTACATTTTAAAAACAAATTATACTAAGCAGGCAAATTGTTTTTAGATTGCTAGTGGTGGATTGTGAAACTTATGCATTCAAGGACATCAAAAGCACAAACCACAAATAAAATCTTCATTTTTAGGTAATGTCCTGCTAAATACACATGTCTGCCTTGATTTAAATTAGTGTTTTTTTCAATTTGTCAGTTCTGTGGGTTGAGCCGGGTTTATTTTTAGTGTAATATTGCTTTGTTATGGGTTGTAGATCTGGAAAACAATCAACTGTAAAATTAGTGCTGTAATGCGATTAAAAAAATCTGTGATTAATTAATTATGATCTGTAATTAATCTAATGAATCACATTTTTAATCGCATCTTAAACAATAGCAGAGGAAAGCCCTCATCTTGAGTTACTGTCATTTAAAATCATTAAATGATTGTGTCAGACCAATAGATTGATATACAACAACTAAAAGTGTTTTTATGAAGTCATCTATTGTGTTTAACAGACTTGAACAGATGCAGTCCCAGTGCTGCCTGCAACCTATACTTTGGTAATTGGACACAGTTTGTAACAGCTCTGTTAACTCATCTTATTTTATGTTGTTTAATCTGCTGTAAAGCACATTGTGCTGCTATGCAGGAAATGTGCTCTATAAATAAAGTTTTATTTGATTTGATCTTTCACCAAGAATGAAATTTAGATTAAAGGTGGGGGGAACATGACTGTCTTGAATACAGGGGTGAGGAGACTGGAGGTGGAGAAGAGGGGCTTGAACTGTTTAAAAGTGCCATGATTTCAAAACCCTACACCTAAAATCAACAGCCAGTATCTATTTAATATAGTGGAACATTATTTTTAGACAGTAAAAACTACAGGGCTCAAAACTGCCTTTAAAAAAGTGCAGGGGACATGTTCCCCCTGCAACCCCCAAATTACATCCATGTCTTCCACCAGGCACTGCTGGACTGGCCGGTCCAATCACGCAGCGCAATTTAGTTAATTTGCAAACGCGGTATTCTGGGTACAAGTAGCAGATTTGGCAGAGTGACTTTTCATTAACCTTTTAAAAAGGGTCATATTAGCACATACTGGCTCAAGAAAAATATTTTAAAATTTGAAAAAGTTACATAGTGTGCCTTTAACACCAATTCTTTTTTAGTGTGTAGCTGAGTCATGTATAATTATTCTGTATAAAATGTACATGCATCATACCATTGGCTCTCCATACAAGGCTTTAGATAGAATGCTCGCCACCTCCTCCAGGCTCCCGTCCAACAGCATGGAGCGCAAACTAGCCTGTAAAGAGCCGTCTCCTCGAGCAATTTCTTCTGCCAGAACTGAAACGGAAAGAAAAATAAAAAGGTGACAGGTAAAAAAAACTGGTTTCTAACATGGTATGTTAAGCTCTTCCATGCTTGTTCTTAGAAGAAGAAAAAAAAAAACACACAAAGTAAGTACAGAGGTATGTGATGTTTTCTGTCATCAGGCTTATATTTATTTACCGTAATTTCCGGACTATAAGCCGCTACTTTTTTCACTTGCCATGGACCCTGCGGCTTTTACAATGGTGCGGCTTATCTGTGGGTTTTTTAACGGCCAGCAGGGGCGCACTATCAAGGAAACACCAGAGAATAGGCGGGACAGTTCGTGCCAAATAAATAGAGCAACACAAAGCAACGAGAGCATAACAGAGTAGGAGAGCGAGACAGAGGAAGTATGGAAAACAAACGGAGAACTGCATATGATGCTGCTTTTAAGTTAAAGGCAATTGATCTGGCTGTGAAAGACGGAAATAGAGCTGCTGCGCGTACCCTTGGCATCAATGAGTCAATGGTGAGACGTTGGAGACGACAGCGTGAAGAACTGGGTCAATGCAAAAAGACCAAAAAATCCTTTAGAGGTAAGAAAAGCAGATGGCCAGAGCTTGAAAACTTTCTTGAAGACTGGGTGAACACGCAGAGAGCAGACGGCCGGGGTGTTTCCACCGTGCAGATCCGACTGAAAGCCAAAACAACCGCCAATGAAATGAATATTGAAGATTTTATTGGTGGACCATCATGGTGTCTCAGATTTATGAGACGAAAAGGACTGTCCATCAGGGCACGGACGACTCTGTGTCAGCAACTCCCTCCAGACCACGAGGAGAAAATAGCGAACTTCCGCGAATTTACACAGAAAAAGATGAATGAACATTCCATCGGACCGGACGAGATCATCAACATGGATGAAGTGCCTCTGTCCTTTGACCTGCCTCTTACAAGGACTGTAAACAAGAAAGGTGAATCGTCCATCACACTGAGAACAACCGGCCACGAGA
>SSNR01000170.1:641254-677816 GCA_006937965.1 Callopanchax toddi | reverse complement strand
AATAATAATAATAATAATAATAATAATAATAATAATAAATTTAACTTATATTGCACTTTATATTTTGCAATCTCAAAGTGCTACAGCGGAGAAGGTTAAAATAGCTGAGTCAACACTCATAAAACAAGTTTAAAAAAGTAAAAGGGGCGGCTACAGAATAAAACTAACAAAAAGCTTTTCTAAAAAGGTAGGTTTTCAGGTTCTGTTTAAAAGCATCCACAGTTTGTGGAGACCTTAAGTGGACAGGGAGGGAGTTCCACAACCTCGGAGCAGCAGAGGAAAAAGCCCGATCTCCCATGCTGCAGAGCTTGGTTCTGGGGGTTTGAAGCGTGTTCGCTTTTACGGAGCGAAGGATGCGTGTGGTCGGGGAAGTGAGGAGTTCCTTTAGGTAGTGGGGGGCTTGACCGTAAATGCACTGGTGGGAGAGGAGGCAGAGTTTGTATTCTATTCTAAGTGGGACAGGGAGCCAGTGAAGTGCTTTCAGAATGGGGGTGATGTGCTCATGCTTGCGCACCCTCATCAGGATCCTGGCAGCGCTGTTCTGGATGTACTGTAGTCTCTGGAGGTTCTTGCCAGAGATACCGATGAGATGACTAAAAACTAAAAAGTCTAGCGCTACCTCTGGTTGCGCAATCATGTGCTTTTCACGAAAGATTACCCAATGGCGGTATAAGGGGGGTATGGGGGTGGTGGTCGCGCTGTTGACTACGTGCAGGATTACACAGACGTGAGTCGGGAGTAGTGATGGGACTAATGGTTCTTTGATGGGAGCCATTCATTGGTGAGCCGTTTTCCTACGTGTTTTCTTTGTTTTTGCAACATTCTGCAACTAATTAACACTGACAAGTGGTCTGTTCGAAACTGATGGCCCCGCCCTTTTGCACAGCTGCACCTTTGACAATGAAGGCAGTTTGACTTCTTTTGTTATCTTTAATGTTTCAACTCATCCTATTGAAAAACAGCCGTTCACACCTCCAACGGATTCCTCACCCAAGTGGCAGCCAGACAACTGCTCTCCACACCTCTCCCTCCCCCCTCAGCCCCCCTGCTGCATTAGCATTAAAACACCCGCGGCTTATATTCCGGTGCGGCTTATGTGTGGACAAATCTGCAATTTCCCCCAAATTTAGCTGCTGCGGCTTATAATTAGGTGCGCTTTATAGTCCGGAAATTACGGTATATTAGAGGTCTAAACTGACTTGTAACAAACATTTTTGTGGTTTTTAAGCATCTACTTCAATAATGTTGTGATTTTCTGAAGGTGGCATGGTAAAATAATCAGATTGGGACAGGAGAACATGTACACATCACCACAAAATCTTTTGAATTATTTTGGAATCTTATTGTGAAAGAACAGTTGTTGCTTCACACCATTCACTTCTGGCATGCATGCTGCTTTTCACTCACCAATAAAATGCCTTGCACAAATTACATATACACATGAAATTGATAAACATAAATGAATGTGTTAATGGACATTAATATTTTTATACCTTTTTATTATAAAAATTATTATTTTTGTTTTAGAATGGGGTTTATGCACAGTCACTTCCTGGTTGCGATAGAGGCTGCCGCTCCCTTCCGGTTCAACGCTGTTCCCACACAAACTGGACAAAATGGATTTTTTTACCCGTTTTCTTCAAGACCTGCCGCGCATCACGGTAAACGATGTCCACCGGATTTTTGAAAAACACACAGAGACGTCTGTGAGCAAGCGGGTGAAGGACCTTAAGCTGTATATAACCAGCTTTATTCATGAAATTGAAGGTAAGCTAACAGCGTTAGCTCGTAGCTTCCATCATCAAAAAACAGTGAGACAAATCTATATAGCCGTGATCGTGGGCTCCAGCTGCTTCCCAACTTTCAACTTTCTCTGGTCTAGCTGTACGTTATCAAACACCAAGTCTTCATTCACCAAAAGAATAGTTGTTCCAGTGAAATAACACACGAACGGCGCCGCGCCTCCTCCTTTAGCCTCCTCCACTCGGCTCTTTGACTACTGTGCTGCAAAGTGTGGACTGCAGACACGGTGTGGTTAGAAATGATCACGTTTTCTCTTCTTAAGTTCACAATCCTTCCTTTTTGTAGTTATTTATTCAGTGGAAATGTGTGGAAACGGACTGATGAATTCTATTCAGCTGATGCGGTACACAACGGAACACAGCAGTGTTCAGCTGTCGAGGCTTCCCGTCCGCTGATACTTATATGATGGCTTCATTTCTTAGTGCTATAATATATATATCATACTGTACTATACTATACTATTACTCGTTTTGATTATAAACAATATCTTTAGCTGGAAATGCACTCTAACTCTGGAAATCTTCACGTTTCAAATGGAACCGGAAATGGTCCCGCGAGGTAATTTTAAACCGGAAGTTCTACTAAGTACTCTGTGCATAAAGCCTATTAGGTACTGCAAAGTGGTTTGTTTTCTTTTCTTCTAGAAATATACCTAGCAACTTTTGGACAAAGCTTTATCTGCTTTTTATAGAAAATATATTACAATTTCTTTACAACAAAAACAAAATGATAAAAAAATGCTGCCTGTGAAGCCAAAACTAAATTTGATGAGAGGAACATTGAATTTCCTGTACAATTCTCTACTCACCATTTTTGCAGTCTTCATCTGCTTCATCATAGTTTTTCTGTTGATGGAAGGAGGACAAATAAGTTCAATAAATATTATTTGAACTAATTTCACCTTCAGGATCAGGGCTTTGATTATGTTTCAATGATATCTGTCATTAAATTACAAAAGTCATTTACAACTATATTATGAGACATCGTTGGTACAACCTTCTGGCACAACTTTAGCACATAATTGCAGTGAATAATTTAATTTCTAATATTTTCTTTATGAAATAATTGCTGAGGTACAAAGAACAAAATTAACTGCTTGTGTAATTTCAGTATATATAAAGTAAATAAAGTCATAACTTAAAGCCACTTTTTTGTTGAAATTTTGCAGATATGTTCCCTTCCCTCAAAACAAGATTCTAGTGAAATACATGACTGACAAAAAAGAGAAAAGATCTTATATTACAAGTTACATGTATGGAGATAATGGGTTATTGCTCATAAGCAACAACACTTGGAGAGCTATCCTCACCAGATGTAGAAAGGCAGCAATTCGGTACAGCAGGGCACGGCTGCGGAGGGGGGCAACAACGGATGGAGGGCTTGGCTGGGCAGGGGCACCTGAGGATGAGGTTTGAGGTGCAAGAACAACCAAGGCATCTGTGCTGTGGGTGACAGCCGCCTCGTACTCCCGCCTGGCTAACGATTTGCTGGCTTCTTCACATGACTTCTCCGCTCTCCTGTCTGCCATGACTCAGGGACAAAACGTCTGCAAGACAAACAGGGCAAAGACACACATTAAACATCCTCCCAACAACCGGGTTTGGTAAAAGTGATCAAATGTGAATTGGCTTTCCCATTTGGTAAAAGGATCAAACCCCCAACTTAAAAGCAGCTAACATGGGCTGCCCAACTTTTTAGTGTCCATCCAGTTTCCAAGACATATGTAGCCTTCCAATTAAGATTTAGACATGACAAAGGAGAAAAATATAGCATCATTATAAATACTCAGGGCTGACCAACAAAAGGGAAGAGTGCATTAAAAAATTAACCCAGTTATATCTGTTGTGCTTGCTTAAAATCTTCATCAATTTGCATAAAACAGGCATCTAGCAAACAAACAAAAAATATAATAAAAAAAAATTCTGAGCCCCTCAGTGAGGCTCTGACTCAGATGTGGATATATATCCTTCTTTCATGTAGTTGAAAGTTTGCCTTTTCTTTTTAACCAGGAGACCATATATCTTGGACAATCAATTAAGTCCATAAACACACCAAAGTAAAATAGCAATCAAAAATACTATTATTTTTCAGAATCTTGAGTGCTCCACTTAACCTTAAAGTTGTTCTAAGAATAGATTGTTTTTGGTGTGGAAGTTTATGAGGAAGTTTCTAATGCCAACTCATTTTAAGAAAGTTAAAAAGTTTTTTGAACATAGAAAATAGTTCACAATCTTTCAGTGGGGAAGAGTGTGAGGCTGCAATAAGAATTTATATGCAGCTACTTTTCTGTACATTAGAAATGTAAAATATAAAGAATTACATGTAAATTCAAAGAGATAAAAAAGGTTTCTCAGCTTGTTTAAGATTAAGTTAATTTGATGCTTTGGCATTCCAGATGCAGGGCCAATGACAACAATCTTTAAAAGTTTTACTATTGCAGGGTTACGTTAGAGTTAAAATACCTTTTATTCTAACAAAAGGGTTTCCTGTGCCAGTTTCAAACCAGGTTTGTTTCCACTGTCAAAACACATTTTCAACCAAGAAATATATATACACATTTGGTCCTTTAGGGCTGAAATGATAGCAGCTAAGTAAAAAGAAACTATGGGTGCTATACAGCACACATTTTAACAACCAAGAATCTTCTGAAAAATAAATAACTAGGGAATAAATTTAGCAAATTTAGTGTGATCCAGGCCATCTTAAAGTGCAGCTCTGAACACTCTGCTATGTCATTATGGACAGACTCTATAATATACTTGTTCTGCTCTGTAGCCTTAGCAACACATGAAACAGATCTTCTACAGACTGCAACAGATTTTCCAAAGAGCAGAACACCACCATCACAGACAGCATTTCTTAATGGTGAAGTAAGAATTTATTGACATCAAGAACAACGACAAACAGAAAAACAGGAGAATTAACAGGCTGTGGTTTACTGGTAAGTAGTGAGTGAATGCCTAAAATAAAATACAGTAAATGGCTGTAATAAATGACTCCGTATATCAGACTAAACCATCTGCTGGTGGCATTGGTTCATCCGATGTCATGTTATGTTCTTCTTGTCAGAATGAATACGTAAATCTCACAAATTTATTTCAAATATCACATGCTTTCATATTGTTTCTCCAATAAAAGCAATTGTTTGTTCTGTTTACAACTTTGAAAATCACTTGTATGTTAAATAGCCCAATTCTGAGAACTGAATCACTCCTAAAACCTAAAAAAGAAATGGGTAATAATGGATATTAACAAGCAGAGCTCAATGTTTTTTTTTCTTTCTAAAAATGATTATACCGTAAGTTTCTTAATCAAAATTGAAACCAGAGAGGGTCTCAGACATGTGAGCAAAAAAAAAAAACAGTTGATCTGTAGATATAAATTAGCAGCAGCTATTATCTGTGGTAGGAAAGAGAATGAGGGCTGGCCAGCATGTTGTAATATGCCACTCCATACACTGATGGTGTGTTCACCCCTCTGATTTTTCCACTGATATAGTCACACTGCCTCTGCTGGACAACATGCATGTGTAAAGAATGGTGGAAAAATGACCAAACACTTGGAGCAATACACCACTTCTCTTTTTAAAAGAAAAAGAAAAGAGCTTTTGTCAAACTAACATTAATAAACACGCATATTATAAACAGAAACCCCCAAAAAAGCCACAAAATAAAAGCATGTGAATGTGAACTGCAGCCTGTGGTTACATAAAGCAGTGGCCTCCTTCACACAAAAACAGCTTAGATGAACATTTAGAGGGTACACCATGACCTACTGGAGAACACCATATCCCCAAATGCTCAACCTTGGCCAATATCCCAATAACATTTGGTCCCATTACCACCTTACTGGATTCACAACTGGAACTGGAGTTTATATAATGCAGCAAAAAAAATGCTTAAATGTTTTCCTAAAAGAGCTATTAAAGTTATTTTGTACAAAGATGACTGGCAAATCTAAATTTTAAGCTGAACAACAACCTGATGCTAAATTTCCATTTAAGCAGAACTCCCCACAACCTGGAACACAGATTTATGGCTGTTGGGGAAAAAAAAAAGGTCTTGGGACACATAAATTCTTCTGGTACTAAATTTACAATAGCTGGTCCATTAATGCCACAACATAACAGATCTAAGTAAAACCAGAAAGGAACATAAATCCCACATATTGTTGAAATATTGTAATTTCTATAAACAAAAACATTCATTTGGTATTTCAAATATCAAAACTGCAAAAAAAAAACAAACCTTGCAACAAATATTTCAGATTATTTTTTAAATACAGAGCAATAAGCTATTATAATACAAACAGCTGCTCCATTTCATCTGATAGTCTGATTCAGTCAGTTTAAAGTGGACATCCAAGAATAAATATGTTTAGCTAAGGCACCAGTATGCGTCTGTAAACAGACTACAACATATATTACAGAATCAGATCTCAGAATCTATCACAGATTTTAAAGGGTTTGGTTCTACGAAGAATTACAACAAACATTACTGATACCTTGTGGAGAGGAGCAGATAAACCAAACCATTTCAAACTTATATGGTTTTAAATAAAAATACCTTAAGAAATGCATGATGTTATACTTGATCTGGGTCCAACAAGCTGTTTCACCAACAAAAAATGTGTGATTTTTTAAAAACTCTGCAAGTCCTTTCTTATATTTCATATATAAAAAGGGGCATTAGTAGCTCTGCAGGTAGAGCGCTCATCTTGCAACCGGCGGGTCGCTGGCACTCGAATCCCGCTCTGGCTGGGTTACTTTGTCGATCTGTCCTTGGGCAAGATGCGTCACCCACATTGCCTGCTGGTGGTGGTCGGAGGGGCCGGTAGTGCCTCTGTATGGTTGCGTCTCTTAATCGCTTCTGTGGCTACAATGTAGCTTACTGTCATCAGAGTATGAATGGCTGACAAATGTAAAGCACACTGTAGTCCATGACTTAGAAACGCACTATACAAATGTGGTACATTTACATATAGGAAATGTTTTACCATACACACACAGTACACACAAAAAGAAAAATCACATTATGTTAACAAACTCAGTTTTATTAAAATATCTGTTGATGGGGCAATAAAGTATACACCTAAACAGAAACTACTTCAGCCGCGAAAGGCTGACAAACTTAAACTGTTAACTTTTGTTCAAATGTTGCAGAAAAACTAAGGGTTCTGCATAATTATCTTGAGGAAAAAACTATAGAGGAGGAAAGTCTGGACAGCAAAGATCACTCTGAACAGCTGATTATATGTCAGATTATCCGTGGCTGCGTGTGCTTTTTCATTTCTATAAAAGCAGCAATGAATGCAATTTCTATATGTTGGTTCTTGTGTGTGTGTGTGTGTGTGTGTGTGTGTGTGTGTGTGTGTGTGTGTGTGTGTGTGTGTGTGTGTGTGTGTGTGTGTGTGTGTGTGTGTGTGTGTGTGTTTTTCCCACACTGCCTTTTTAAGGACTTGCAACAAATGTTTGCCTTCATTAACATATGCATGCAGACTTGTGTTCTGAGTAGGGCTGCACGATTATGATCAAAATAATAATCACGATTATTTTGATCAATATTGTAATCACGATTATTAATCACGATCATTCATCCTGTCTGGTAAAATCTGTTTTATTGCACCAGTTATAAACAATGTTGCAACATTTTTCTGTGAAAAATAAAACTTTAGAATAGATTATAAATAATGCAAAAAAACAACTAAAAACTCAAATACTTTTATATTTATAAATAATGCAACCCCCCCCCTCAAATACTCAAATTTCTGAAGCCTTCATTGCTCACTGTATTGATAGGACACATATCTTTGGTCAAATAAAAAGATATTGCGTCTGTTATTTCTGCGTGTCTTTGTGAAGAAGATGGATACTAGCCTAGTATACTAGACCGTCAGCACATATATACTGTAGTCTGGTTTACCCGCTACCTCATCTCCAGATGCTGCAGCATTTTCCATTCCAGACATGACTTGCTCTCATCAGTCCAACTTGCTGCCATAATGTGTGACTGGCTGCTACAGTGCTGAGTGGCTTGTGCGCAGTTTTTATTTTGGCAGCTTAAGGAAGCTTTAGCCATGCGTTCGCCCCCTGGTGGTTGGCAGACTATTGGTTGAGGCGGTGTGTGATGAAGAGGCAAGTAGAAGAGCTCGCAATTTGACTGGAAATATCGTTGACGATCAGGTTCATTTAATTGTGGCCACCAAAATCTTGATCACGATTAAAATTCGATTAATTGTGCAGCCCTAGTTCTGAGTAGTGTAAAAAATTTACCAAATAAAAGTTTAGGAATCTACACACTAGTTTTACAAAAGATATATAATGATAATGGGTGTTTTACACATGAAGCTAGCACAGCAGAACTAATGAAGAGACAGCACAGTACTGTTGGTTAGGCCAGAACCTAACTAGGCTGCAACATCTGGCAACAAATTCTGAACAGCATTCAGGTTTTCAAAATGTCTCAAAACACTTATGAGGTTTATCAAAATCCCCATGAATGTAGCCAAAATTTGCTCTTGTGTTGCTGGAATTTTTAACAAGTCTGAACAAAAACATTTTCATTAAAATAGTATTGTTGCCATAATCTGGAATTCAACTGAAATTTAGAGTCTGAGTGAGAAAGTGTGAGAGATGGGAGAAAACTTTGGAAAAGGTTGGGGACCAAGTTGTGAATAAAACAAGGGTAAATTGTGATAAATTTGAGGTAAAATTAAGATACTCTGTGACTAATTTCCAACTAGAAAATTAGCACTACAGTCACAACTGTTGAAATTTGTTTGTATTTGCATTGAATATCCCATGTGACCCAGCTATTTAGATAACTTCTTGCTAAAAAGTTTCAACATGATTCCAACTGAAATTTGGCTTTTCCCCCTCACAATTCTACACTATCAAATAGTCACTAACAGCTGCAACCCTGAATGAAAAGCTTCCCTTAACTTCTCACATACTAACTCAGCTCTGTGACTACCTCTGTTGAAGGCTAGCAGTGAATCAACTTCAAACTGACCACTCCGTCTTGGTCCCACTTCTGTCTTTTCTAAATCAATATAAAAGCTACAGAACAAACATCACCACCAATACAACAATGTGCAGCCAACACAAATGTGTTCTGTGCATCTGTGTGGCAGCAGCAATATGGTATAACCTGAGAACTATCACAAGGAGATGCAGAACTACTATCAAGACCTTAAGCCTACGGTTCGGGGCGGATCACTATTTTGTCTGTTTCCATTGTAAAACCGGTCCATACAACCAAACCGGACCGCTCCATTCATGGTCCATGAACGGTCCTCCTCAGTTATGGGTCCATAGGAGAATGGAGCGATACAGTTAGGACAGAGCTGTGGCGTCAAAACAACACAGTCCACTGATCACTGCTTGTGACAAGCAAAACAGACCCCAGAGTGCCGTTACTTTATTACTACAGTGAGAAGTTATTTCATTAAGATAAGAACAATCTGTCCTGTAACGCTGGACCCGGCTGGTCCAGCCGCAAACTGCGAGGGATTCACAATCCAGACCCGTATGCCTCCTTGGATCTGTCGGCAGAAGTCCAACCGTACACGGATGTGATCAAATGCCAGCATGTAGCACCAGGTTTGATCACTTTCAGAGCTCTAAACATTTGGCAATCAGCTGCATTCAGGATGAGCTAGATGGATTGGTAAGAAATGAAAGTTTCATTTACAAAGAAGTTTCAAAGGGTGCAGCTGAAGGATTCAAACGGACAGCGGAACAGAGTCGGGCCAGGCTGGAGAAATTTTAAAAAGCCCCGAAAAGTTAAGTACAGCGCTGGTATGACGTGACGATACGCATTTACGTTTAACCCCGCCTGCCAAGTGAGAGTCCGACTGCCGATGGAAACGCTCTCCTGAAATTGCGGACCCGTACAGGACTACGAGGACCCGCCCCGAACCGCGCCACAGAAACGAGATTTTAGTCACCATCTTTAAAAACAGTTCTAGTAAGAAAGGAGCTCAATCAATACAATAATAGTTTAAATAAACTGCACGCTTAAAATGAACAAGATGTTATGTCTTGAGTTTTTTTATTTGAGTATCAGACAAAACACCTCAGAGTATTTGTTCTTCATAATTTCCAGATGATTGAAGCAAATTAGTTTACCTTTTTTTTTTTTACCTAAAATTATTTAAATGAGTGACAACACTGCAACCATGTTCAGGTCACAACTAGCCTTTAATATGACATCTAACCTGTGTCCAAAATATCATGCTGTTCACAACACATTTATTGTTGATATCATGAGAAGTTTTTAAAGAGTAGCAATAATTTTTTGGATGTCCCAAATAGCGTGTTTTATCACATCACTTTTTAGAGATCCTGTTGCAAGTTGGAGTGCCATTGCAAAACATCAGCAGCATATCTCTATTACATTAAATATAAATTAAAATAATTTAAACTCATAACTCTCCAAATAAAACATACTTGCAAATAAATTTACGATTACTTGATTTTACAGCGGCATAACTAAAATTCTACGTCCCACCACACTGCACTTTAGAAAATGTATGTTGCTGTTGTGTTTGCATACTTCTACATTTTCTCCAAATAGTAAATTGCTTGTTTTTTTTTATTATTTTAGTTGCAGTTACAGCATTTCTATTGCATTCATCATCTGATGATGCAGAGTACAGATCAAAGTTATGAAGGTTCATGCTGGCAAATGTGCTTCTCATGCAATCCAATTCAACAGCAATATGGAAAATATAATTTTGTAGCTTTAAAAAACGTTATGACACCAGTAAAACAATGCAGCAACATGTGTGCAATGTAAAGTTAGTGCTGAAATTTGTTTGCATTAGGAGACCAAGGTTTGCTGATGGAAAAATAAGACTGATTAAGTCATATGAGTGATATTAGCTCAGTAACCACTTCTACTGAAATTCACTTGAAAATCTTTAAAGAATTTCTCAGACCCCTTTTTAAGCTGTAGTTCAATCAACTGCGTAAAGTCAGAGCTCCCACTTCACAAAGCCAAAACAAGTAGTTTGGAAGTAGGTGGGTACCTTCCTCTTTTTGTGTCATGCGATCAGATAATATGAATATGTTTGTCTACTCTTCAGTGGATGAGAGAGCTGATTTTACTACTGAAGACAATTAAAAGGCCACGTTAACTTCTCTCATCCTGACATAACGCTATTTATTTAGGCTGACAGCACCGTTAGCAACACTGTGCCAAAAAAATCTAAATTAGACTGTGCATAATTATTTTTTTAAATTAAAGAAGAATTCGGTATTTGCTTTATAAATGCAGACAAACGAGGACCACAGCTTATTTAGCGGATAGTTGTAGCTGTTGTTTGTCAGGCAAACTTATCATGACTGCTGCAAATCAGAGCGATGACGGCAGCGCTACAAACTGCCCTGAAAAATGTCCCCCACAGTGTTTGCTAACTTATCTTGTTTGCATTAGTTGAACAGTGTTACTGCCAAACTCAATATGCGTAGCTAACATTTAGCACGCCAGCCAAAACTGAGCCATTATTGGCTCCAAACTGGCCAGCTTACAACAAGGATAGCTGGCTGGTTTCTTCGTGTTAGCAAGCTGGCTAGCAAGGTTCGCCGAACAAAACGGGTTCGGGCCTGAAATTTCGCTACGGTGTTTAGTCGCACATAAATCACATGACACCTTATTGTTACCCATGCATAAGCTCAAAACATTCTTCATTATTCTAATAATTTAGAGAAGGGCTCATTGTCGGTGGCTTTGCGATGTTAGAGACAACTACAAAGGCTAAAAATGGGAAGTCAACACTTACCTAGCTTTACTTTCTACGCCATCTTGGATCCACTTGTCAGACCATCGCAAAGCATAGTGGGATGTACTGATCTGAAGGTTGAGGGGGACTTGGTGTGTGCGTGCGTGCATGTGCGCGTGTCTTTGTTTGTGGGAATTTCTTATGCCAAAAACTGTTCAAAGAATTTCATTACTTGCAGTTATTCAGTTTTTGGACTATTTGGTTTAGAAGTATTCGGATCACTTTTTGTACAAGTACACTGTTTACTAACACTATTACAAAGTTAAAGTTGTGTATTAGGGGACAAAATCTCACCAATTAAAAATGCATAAATATCTGCAACAAAAAACTACTTACAGTATTAAATAAAGTTGATATGGCTTCTCTAACAAAAACTGTATTTGACCCCTATTTACTTGTGTATATATATATATATATGTGTGTGTATGTATGTATATATATATGTGTGTGTGTATAGACAAATACATGATGGTGGTGTAATATATATATATATATATATATATATATATATATATATATATATATATATATATATATATATATATATATCAGTATATCAGACAAAGATAATCTGAATAAATATAAAATGCAGTTGCAAATGATTGTTTTATTAATTATGGTGGAAAGAATATTTAAAGATTTGCAGCCACAATTGTGGGTTTTCTAGCATGAACATGTTTAAGGTCAAAGGTCAGCCAGTATCCTTCAGGATTTTCTAGTAGACAGCAGAATTCATGGTTCCATCAATTATAGAGTCATCCAAATCCTTAAGCAGCAAAATATCCCCAGACCATCACACTATGACTGTCGGTTTATGATGTTTTCTTCTGAAATACAGTGATGTGATCTGATTGAGATGTAACAAGACAAACAGTCTAGAAAATTACACTTTCGTTTCATCAGTTCACAGAATATTTTCAGCAAATTTTCTCCCATATATTTTTGTCCCTCCTCCCTTTTTTATTGTTGAACCACTCACTGTGACACCATACTTAATGGTGACATCAAAGCAAACAAAGTCTCTAGAAACAGAAAGTAGTCCTGACTGGAACAATACTGACTGCTACTCAGATTGGGAGAGACTCTGCTGCTGAATGGTGACAAATGTATGGCTATTTTTTAGGAACTTAAAACAAATACTGGTTGGTTGGGATAGAATTTTTTAACAAAGTTATTTGAAAACTGCATCTTGAACATACTCAGGTTACCTGTCTGATAACAGTTGTTTACTGATCTGAGTGTGACAAAAAGGCAACAACAGAAGAAATCTGTAAAGAGGCAAATACTTCACAGTAGTTCATGTAGGTTGAAACAGTCTAGCCCTGTTTGTAAAGCCTGGAAAATATTTAAATCTAAATAAATACAAGCTTTTTAAAGATATTTTTTAAAATCTGTTTTAACATATTGTGAGAATGGGAAAAAGAAAAAAAGACTAAAAAAACAGTTGGCTTACAGTAACAGACCATTTCATACAATTACATCACTCAGCTAAAAATAGATTTACTGTCACAGCTCAGCAGGACACTAATAGGCCTGTGTGCCATCAGTTTAAAAAATAATGATCTGTAATAATGTATGCTTAAATGTTAAATTTTAGGAGTAAAAACAAAGCAGTATACGCAGCAGGAAAGCACATCTATTAAAAAAAAAAAAATCTTATCTCCAGTTAAGCACAAATTCAAACATTAATGAAATCTAAATTTAGTTTTTCTTCAGTTGAATGTGACTGATCCTTGTAGCTCTGTATTCGGGTGAATTAGATTTTTTTTCCATCTGACAAAATGTGTATGGCATGTCAAAGTGTAATTTAGCTTCTGCCTTTATAAAATGTTACTCATATTTCTAGAGCTTTAATTATTAGAACAGAATACAAGCCAAACAAGCATACAGTTTACTAAACGCATATGAATTTATACTACTAAAATCAAACCGTAAAAAGTATTTTTACAGTAATTAATGCATTAAATTCCATCACTGGACAACTAGTAACATTGCTGGAAATCAGAAAGCCATAAACAAAAAATTCAAAAAACTGAGGTGCTCGTGTGTTTATTGTCAATGATTTACTGAACAGTAAAAACAAAACGTTTTGTCACTGTAATATTCTGCTATCAGGTCACATATTCTAAAGCACAGCCCCCCCACTCACATCAACAAAAAACGAACATGAAACAAAATATAAAATAATATACTGTTCTTGTGTCACTGCAAGTTGTGAATCATCTCCTCCTTGGCAATAAGATGTGTGGTCTTGTTGACCAGAGACATGAGGGAGTTGAGTTTGTGTGACCAGTCGTTGAGCAGGTCGTTGGGGTCTTTGGGCCTCTGAAAGTTGATGATTCCAGCGAGTCGGTCCACTTTGGCATAGATGGTCTTGTTCACAACTAGGCTGGAGAGGAACTCCTCAGATTCCTGGAAAAGTATTGGAGTTGAATGAATATTTAAATGGCCCAAATCCTAAACATCAAATATATTTAGTGTGCTTTTGTGTGTAAGTGATGTGTTTTAAAAAAGGGACTTGAGGCAGCATTTGTTAAAAAAAAATTTAAAAATCATGCATGTTCAGTTTTTTAAGTTAATGGGTGATGAAGCGTTTTAAACTAAAAAGAATGAGACCACCCATGTATCGTTCCATTATCTTGAACAGGCTGTAAACTACGCTGCATTTTGGGCCCAATTTTCCTGCGCTGTCTTACGGATGTGACGTGGACTGACACTGCTTGCACGCTCTCGAAAGCTTCTCTAAACCATAAAGAAATGTATATGTGGAAGGTGGCAGTATTGCACCTTTAAGTCGTGTGCCAATGGCCGACATACTTCGTCTGGACCTGTTGTTTTTTTTCATAATACCGGCGGTATATGGGCAGCGTTCATGGAGCTGACAACCACTCTGATTGATTAAAGGGTTTCCCAGAGCTAAAGGTGCTGTGTAGATGAGCGCACAGCAGTGTGTGGAAGTGACTGTGTGTCGGGACTCAACTGATCCCTCCTCGACTATTTTCTCCTCTCAGTCCGCTCACAGTGTGGCAGAGGCAGCTGCGCTGCGCTTGCTGCTCCCGCTGGTCTGGTGTTAGGGAACGCAGCCTTTTGGGAAGGAAACCCAGTGAGAACACCCGACTGACTACAGCTTTCGCTCTGCCTTCGCTCGGTGTTCTGTTCGGTAGCGAGCGTTGTCTATGTGCATATGGTATGTAAACTGGTTTGGGTAGTGGGAATGTTGGACTCTGATGTCAGCGGCTCAGAGGTATTGATAGCTTTGAGTGTTGTGTTTTTAGGACGTCCCCGCTGGTGGACGCCCTGCTGTCTCGTTCTGAGCAAGTTGTGTGTGTGTGTGTGAGATCGGGGCTACACAATGGAACTCGGACCAGTGGAGGAGTGAAAACGGCGGAGGAACGAGACTGGAACCTCTCGGCTGGTCGTGTAACCAGTGGTAGATCAACCAACGTCACGGTGCTCTGAGCCTCGGCGCTCTGAGTGGACAGACTGCTGGTGCTCCCCGTCAGTTCAGAAAAGGAACACAGGAGTGGAGGAGGTTAGCTACCCCCGGGACAAGTAGGTTGGCGCTCCGACCGAGAGCCATAGCCAGGTGTGTGTGTGTATGTGGCA
The DNA here is from genome assembly GCA_006937965.1 of Callopanchax toddi. Lineage (NCBI taxonomy): Eukaryota > Metazoa > Chordata > Actinopteri > Cyprinodontiformes > Nothobranchiidae > Callopanchax > Callopanchax toddi. The sequence goes on along the minus strand of SSNR01000170.1, from coordinate 662,624 downwards.
CAGTGCATTGTTTTACCAGATTTCCTTTTGTAATAATAAAATGTATTTTTATTTATGGAATCATGTCTCCACTGTCATGTCACCTGAATGATACAAACTAAATCTGCACATTAGTGAGAAGTTTCTGCGTGCTCCCGTGCAAGGCTGCAGTTACTCGCAGCGCCAGACGGATCGCTCTCGAGTTTCGTTTCGTAAAGCTGCCTCATGCTCCTTTAATGTGCACAAAATAGGTAAATGTTTGCTTACATCAACAGAGAGGTCAAGAAGTCCAGCCATTCTTTTCATTGTGATTCTGGTGTAATATTTGGCCATTATTCTGATGTTCTGGGGAACAAGAAAGAACCTCCTCATGAATACATTTACTTTCATTAACTTAAAACATATGCAAACAGAAGCTTTCAATATCAGTTAAAATGTTCATAATTATTCTTCTTTAAATGTCCTGTAATCTTTATGTCTTGGGTTCTCTTCTCTGTGTGACTTACGTGTTCCACCACCCTGTTCTTGAGGTCCTTCCACCTTTTCTCTCCCTCCTCTGAATAAGAGAAAACATCTGTTGCCGGGCTGTCAGCTGAGCCCTCTCTCAGCTCCTTCCCATAATCCTCCACCAAGGCAGCCCAGCGCATCAGCTCCATAGTAGTGAACTGCTTTAGAAGGTCCCTGGGAACATTTTCAACATCCGTCAATATCTTACATCACATTTTGGGATTACCGTTTCTGTCAATTTGTTCTTTTTTACAGCACAAATTACTAAAACTAAAGGTATATTATGAATGCTATTTTTTTTAATTATTATTTACTGTATTATTAATGGAGCCAAAAACCAAAAGACAAGAAAGTCTTACTTGTATTTAGGAATTTCTTCCAATTTCTTGTCAGCACTGATTCTGTGCACAAGGTCTGACTGCTCATTATCGTAAGGAGACAGGATCACGTACAGAACCACACTCTTCAGGGCCTGCAAAAACAACATAAAAAACACATATACATATATACAGTATTTATATTGCAGTACTTATCAGAAAACAAAACCAACTGAAAAATATCTGCAGTGTTTTCTTTAGTATAACTTACTATTTTATGCAACTGCCAACAGAAAGAGTTTAAATCTGATCCTAGATCTGTGTACCATGTACTATTTGTCAGAAACCAAAAAGCTGCTAAAGTCTAGATTTCATTATCAGTTAACAGAAGAACCGCTAGTTAAAACAATCTCAGCTGATTTGTATTATATGTTTCCTTTAGCCTAAGAAATTTCAAACCAACTTTCTCCTCTTTCGTGACTAATGATTAATAATGCAGCAGATATTTCATCTAAACTAAAACAAAGTTTAGCAGAATTAGACAAATGCTCATGTCAGTCATACATTTATCACATTCCAGGAAACGGTGCAACATTTACGAAATTGAGTAACCAGCAGAAAGACAACGTTTGACACAATTTAACTACATATTTAACTGCCAAAATGAATTCTTTAGTTTACATATTGTGCTTGAAAGACGAATCCGTACCTGCTGCCACTTGCTGCTATCCTCCAAGATGCAGGGGGTGTCATAAATTGCCCTGTAGTGTTTGCATATTGACAAGTAGGAGCCCTCATGCTGGTCCACCTGAATCATCAGGTTGTAATACTTCAACTTCAACTCCTGAGTTGTTCATGGAAACAGAAACTTGTTAACAGTCTGTTGCATTAATTTTCACCCAATGTATACATTCCATTTTTAAAATGTTTAACTCCTGCCTTCTAACCTCAGTGCCCTCCTCTTGGAAGAATTTGGTGTTGATCTTCTTGCTGATGATCTGAGTGCGAATGTAATCCTTGACAGCGATGCAAAGCCTCATTTGTTCCAAGATGAACTCCACCTTCTCCTTTTTCTCCATGGAGCCATAAGTCTCCACCTGACCAGAAAAAAGGTTTGAATATTAAGATATTATCAATTATGGCCTCCAACTACTTTTTATATTTTTAACATTTATCTGAGGGGTAAAATAAATAAGTTTCTTACTTGCAGCTCCTGCAGAATGGCAGCAGCCTCTTTGACATCTCCACTCTGCTCTTTGATATTTGCCAGTGTCTTTGTTAGCCTTGCACGTTCAATCTCAACATAGATCTGAGAAATAGAGCATTTTTGTGCATCAGTGAGGACAATGGGGATTTACATGTGGAGCAAAATAGCCACCTCCAAAGCAGAACACTGTCCACCCAAACCAGCAATGTAGGATTTATAGGAAAAATTTGCCGTTTGTCTCAATAGATAAGTAGACAGAGGACCAACTTACTGATGACAGAAAAAACATCCACACAACTAAAAGTCTAGGTTTAAATGCCTATAAGATAAATAGGGTGAAATTTTCAAAATGCAAATACAAACTGCAATTAAGTTTAGTAATGCGGCAAAATCGTTATATTAATCTTTGGTGCATAAGTATCACATAATGGCACTAAATGTTGTCTTTTTTACACCGTCTGGTTATAATATTAGCAGATTCCAGACCTTGCCAGCAGTCACGGTGCGAAGTGTGTCGATAAGTCTCAGCTTGATGTCCAGGTCAGTCACGGCATCAACATATTTGTAACATTCTTGCACCATTTTGGCAACAGCCTAAAACAATGAACATAACAAACATTATATTTAGGTCTTCATAAAAAAAAAGTCAGACAAACAATTAAAGGACATTACGTTTTGCAGGTTTGTTCACACATCTATAAATGTAACAAGGATAATTCTGAGAAAACATTATTTTAAACATGAATCCATAGTTAGGTGGACACATGATAATTGTGCAAAAGTCTTTTTTTTTCTAAAAGTGATTTTATGTTCTATATATATCAAGCAAACAAACAGCACTTCTGGAATTAGCTTTGGGAGCAGAAAACTTTTTTTATTTGGTCTCATATTGAGGGACTTTTAGGCAGAAGTTGGGGAAAAAAACAAAAAAAACAAAAACAAAAAAAACAAGAAAATAACATGTTGCAAATATCCAGCAGGGCATAAAAGGTACTGACCTGTTTCAGCTGACTCCTCCTTTTGGAGAGTAGCATGATGTTTTCATTCAGAGCATCCCAGTCCTTGGCTTCATAACATATCTGAACCACTGCTACGAGAATTCTGGATGTGGACACCATATCTGATGCCTGACAAAAAGCAGAAAAAACATACAGATTTTAAGAAACAATAGAAGTATACAGCATGACGTACAGATCTATATAGACAAAATATTATAAGAGCCGTCTTGAATCATCAATAGCAGGTATGTATCAATTATCCTCCCCTGTATCATCAAGAATCAAACTAACAAAACACTGATTATATGGTGTGGCCCAGACAAGACCAAGTACAACTATTCTGAAGAAGCCAGACAAACTTTATTAGGAAAAATTGAAACAGAAGTTCTCTGAATGTTTCATTGACATGATTCTCCTGGTTCTAATCTTTGGTAAATTACTTAAATTAAAATAATTAAAGTGTGGATCATGATTTACTATTTCTGATGTATTTTAATAGGTTAATTTGCTGCACAGTAGGTCCTGCATCAGAATTTCAGATGGTTTGACTTACAGTTCTCGTTTGTTTCTCGAGTGACAACAAGCTCTCGATGGCCTCCTGCAGCTTCCCTTCCTGTAGCAGAAAATAAAACAAAAAAAGGACAAAAGTGTTTAACTTAAACATACCCCACAAAAACTAAGCAAAAATGTTTTATTATTCTTCATTTTTCAGAATGCCAAAGCACCTTGATAGAAGGTTGACTAAATATTCAGTTAAAGCTATAAATGCTAACAAATAGTAGCATGTTCAGGATCGATCAAACAACTCACATGTGTGAATAAAGAAAACCCACAACGTGTAAGAATTATAAAGTACGAGTAAATTTATGAATGATTTAAGCTCCGTGTATAAAGTTACAATAACTTTCCAGATAGTGCTAAAGCTCGCAGCGTTGAATGCTAACGCCCCGATCCCATTGCACCATGACTCAGCCAGCGCTACTGGCCTTTCTAAACCTCACTTACTTTAGCCATTTTTTCACATTCAGGAAGACGCTGATCTACAGTTGAGCTGTAGTCAATCTCCATCTTCACAATCTTCCCATCGGATCTTTCAGACCGTTCCTCGGACATTTTTGCGATCGAAAATGTGATAAAATCTTAAAGTCAACTCTTTCCTTGCAACAAGGTTCAGCTAACGCTATTTGCTTGTCAATTGAACTAAAATGTAAGGCGACCAATCAGAGAAGAGAGTGAATTTTGTGTCCGAGGCGCCTGAAGGACCCACGAAGGACCCCCAGAATATTTCAGGCAGGCGTACCTTTTGATTCGACCGATATTCTTTTTCAGTTAATTTTCTTAGAGTACGCGAACACACGACAATTGACTCCTAATATTTTTGTTGTCAGATTATTAATGAGTCACTTATTTAAAAAAAATAATAATAATTAGATCATAGTGGCATTATAGTGGCTTTTATGGAATCAACAAACCTATTATTATCCTAGTTAAATATTATGAGAACTGTGACGAGTTGGGTCAACTCCAAATTAAGCAAATAAAATACTTGTGAATTGTTTAAAATGTTATTTACAACTTGATTGATAGTTCAATTTAAACAGGAAAAATCAATAAATATATATAAAAAATAAAACCAAAGCAGATACACAAAGCAAGTGATCATCATTTGCTATGCAGTCATGATGAACAAAGAACTTTGTGAATGAACACAAACAGATCCACGAAATCATCAAGTAGTGACCACAGTCCACCAGTAGATGTCCTTTCAGTGTCTGCAGTGTGCATTCCTGTCTTTACACAGTTCAACGCTTTCAAAAGCTTCTGCATCTAAAACTAATGTGGGTCATTGATTTTCCTGTTTTTTGCAGACAGAGAAAACCCCATAGCTTAAAAGTCAGTATGATCCCAGTGCATACTTTGATATACTGAATGACTCAGGTTAACAGAGGGAGCTCAAATATGCAACACATATTTAAATTGCACAGGGAAAAAAGAAGCAAAGTCCTATACTTTTTATTATAACTGAGCTCACCAGGTCTTCCTCTCTGTGGTAAATACAATAACAGACTATCAAACAACTGATTTCTTTCTATGTTTAGTGTTGTTGATGTAGACAAATCATAATTATTAGCAAACATCTCCATTAAAAGAAAAAAAAACTGTTACTGTGCTGATTCATAAACGCTAAAGGAGAGGTAGACCCAAGGTATTTGGCTAATTGAGTGCTTACAGTTTGTTTATTTGGATCAGACAAATCAGTCTCCCGTGGGTGCTTTTGCTTCAGGGATTTATGTTGAAAATAAACACAGTGAATGTAGAATATAAAAAATAAAGTTCAAACCCAGTCTCTTAAGATGCTGTTCCTAAATGCACCAGACACGAGTGAATATACATTTTGTGTGACTGCATATAAGGAAATTTTAAATATATATTTTCTTGAGATATACCTTGATATAGCCCATGGTTATGTCTTGAGGCATTTTGGCAATTATCTCATAAAATGTATAGTTAAAGTTATATAAAATATCAGAATGTTTTTGGAATAATGGAATGTCACTTTCCTTGTTAAACTTATTCTTACTTGAGGACTACAGCAATCCAAACTGAACAAAGGCCTGATTATCTACTCTCAGCTGATGTCTTCAAATAAATAAGATAATAGGAAGGAGCAGGAAGACATTTTACATTTTATAATATAAGACTAAGCACCTGATCAAACTTAAGTTAAATGCTATTTAAATACACATCAGGACCCTCTAATGTGTCTTTAAACTGAAAAGTTAACTTTTCATCTCAGCGTGAAACACTTATTCTTATTATTTTAGTAATCCATTTGATCTGTAACAAGGCTACAAGCTTGTAAAAAAGTAAGCAAACATTTTTCAATCACATTGCATGCTTTTAATTAAAATTCCACCTGAATCGATTCATGCTTAAAAGCATTACTGCATCCTGTATAGTGGCTCATACATTAGCCTGGTTATTAAAGGCAATGTTAAAATTGAAAATGCTGGTTCAGAGTGTTTGCCATGCCAGCAGGATATGGAAAAAACATGCTGACAAGGCAAAACTCTGTCAGCATCTTTGATACAGAAACATGGACACAAATTTTGCTGAGTAGAACCGATGCCTTAATTCTGTCAATAAAATCAGCAGCACAATTCCTGCTTTAATTAGAAGTGGCTGTTTCATAATGTGTTGACATTGTTCTCTGCCTTTATCAAGACAAACAGGGCTCAGAGAAAGTTAGTGGGACAAACTGTATTAATAAGGACACCGTAATCCCAGATAATGGTCTGTCAAGCTTGTCATTCGGCTGTACTCGTGTGGCGGCATATGCAAATATTGATTTACAGGCGCCAGCATTCACAGACAGCAGCATTAGTGCCACCAACTGAATTTCGTGTTCAATCTACAAATAACTAATTATATATACAAAGTGTTTTGTTTTGGACCAAGGCCTGAGAAGCTTCGTGATTGGGTCAGAACATTTCAATTAACGTCAGCAGAGTCATGTCTGGTTAACTGTCAATTATAAGTTGTTTATTCATATATATAAAAAGTTTTAAGGAGTTTTCTGAGGTAGTTCTGTAACTTTATCAGATCTAGAAAGTGTTGTGCAGTTAGGTTGCATGTTTTCAAGGTTTAGAGACAAATAACCATCTTTATCTGCTAAAACTTGTAAAACAGATACATCAAATGAAAGGAGAGACAAACAACAGCACTGTGCTGTAGTTTCACATGCCAGGATTACTTTTTTGTTTCATTCTGCAATTATTAAATGATAGAACAAAGATCACTTGTGGAGTTCCTCAAGGCTTTAACCTTAGACTACTTGTATTTCCTGCTTAATTGTTCCCCCTTTTTAAACTAGAGAAGATTATATCTCATGCTGAGGGAAAACACCTCTACATTTTTGAGTCACTGCATGACCGTAGTCTGTAAGTGGGTCAGTATAATCAATGTGTGAATGGGTCAAAACTTTCATATATTTTACTGTTTGTTTGAATCTCTTTCTTTTAAATGTGTATTTTCTTCCTGTCTTAATGTATTTTCTTGCTCTGTGTATGAATGGTGCTTAAATAAATGTACTTCACGTCTCTGTTGGGTTGATATAGAGTTTTGTATGAGTCATGTCACTCATCAAACTTCTTAATGACTCACCATGACCTGCAGAAGGCAAACTCATTCAGACACCTTCACTAGAATAAAAAATAAGACAAAGCACAGTCAGATATTTCCTGAATAACTCTGGATCTCAATGCAGCAGCAATATACAGTATAGACAACAAATCTATTTTAGTGATGCATACACCCCATTAAAATGCCATTTGGTATATTTGTTCAGAAATGCAAGTTAGTTGTTTGGGTTTTTGTGCATTTCGTGCAAGAAGCATCTGCTTCTCATTACCTGGAACAATAGACTTTGTTTTATATAGACTTTTGGTTTGTTTTGTTTTGCATGTGCATGTGTTGAGCTGTCAGCCTGGTGCACACCAGGCTGATAGATTGACTCGTATTTTGGGATTTTTTTTTAAACTAGGAAGTAAACTCAACATTTTCATATAGACTCTGAGGATTTTAGAATCCTTTTTATGAACAATGTGGGAGAACAGGAAAGTAGGAGATGAAAAGTGTGACAACTTTATACGAGCTGAACAGGAAATATGTTGCAGACAACACATGCATGCAAAGACTGATGTGCAGAGCAAAAGTTTACATACTTGGTGGGGTCATGCTGTCCACACCTTTGGCACTGGGACTTTGTACTTATGTGTTAAAAAAAAAAAAAAAAATCAGTTAGGTAATTATTTGTCTTTTTAAGACCCGTGTAAATATTGTAACACTGCACAACAAATGCACTTAGCTGCTTGAGCAATGGACTGACAAGCTTTAACTTCAGATGAATCTCTTTGAAATGAGAAGTAAATAACGTGTAGTTTAACCACAGTGCTCATGAGGGGAGGACATTTAGGGGGGAGGGGGCGTCGCAGTAAGCTGATGTTTCCTGTGATGTGGTTGGTTCTACAGATGTTTCCATCGCTTCGTATTTCAGCCGTGAACGCAGCGAGAGGAAACTGGGCCGAGGTCGCTCTTAACTGGTTTGATTTTCCGAAAAACCTCCGTAAGAGGTGCGATTTTAAAAGTAGATCAAGAAAAGCTGCGGTGAGCAGAGCCGAGCTTCACGTCCGACTCGAGGACTTGTTTTGTTCTTTACTTTGAAAATGTTTTTAAAAACAATTTGTTCAAGGTAGTTTCAGACGCACTCTGCTTTCGCAGTAAACATTTAAATCAGTAAATTGGACTTTAATTCCAGGAGGAGATTACTCACGGCTGAACGATTGAGCTAATTCACATCCGGTATGGTTTTTCAAAATAAGGATTTGTGTTACTGGAATGAAATGCTTGTAAAAAAAAAAAACCATAACTGATTGACCGAAAACGCCTGTCGATAGTTGTAGTAATTGGGCAGGAAGAAGAAAAACAAAAACAACAATAATAGCTTCTTAACCTGCAACGACATGCAGGAAAACCACTACAACCATTAAATTAATTTATAACTTTTAAGATTTATTGATAATTGCACTATTTAATTTTTTTCAGAATAAGCCTTTAAAATAATTATTTGCTATAAATAAATAATTTATTAAACCAGTATATCTATTATTTAGTGTTCTAAAATTCTAAAAGGCCATTTTAGCAAGTCTTTCAACCAAAAAACCAAAACGTTATCATTAATACTGGTATGTTTTGTAGAGCAGAAACACTGATTATCAACAGAGAAAAGAAAACAAATAGCTTTTGGGAGCAAATTGTTCTCTTTCATTATCTACTTGAGCATCTTTTTCCCCCTCTCATTGAAAAGCATTGGTAAAGTTGCCCCATGTGCGTTTTAATGTTGCTGCAGCTTCATTATTTTAATCCATGTACTGGAACTGTCCTCACATCTCAAACAACCAGTGATTTTAAAACCATATTTGATTTAATTGATCAGTGAAGACTTATCAATCCTAATGTATGCAAACAATAATGAAAAAGCCCAAACAAAAACAAACACACACAAAATGCTTGTTTTTTTAAAATGATTTTGCCATGTTTAATTGCTCTAACCCTTTCTCATCAAAAGGCTCTTCCTTTTGCCAGGTCACAGTTGCAAATAAGAACATTCCTAATCTGTCTTAGTCAAATAAATTAAATATACAGTATGCTTTTATTTTGAAATACATTAAGTCTTAACTTCCGCTCTCGCTCAGTGTTGAACCAGCAGCTTGACCCGATAGTTCGGTAGGAGGAGACAAGCCAGAACCGTTCGAGCTCATTTCTCCTCTCGTATTCAGCGCTGGAGAGGCTGTCCGCTGGTTCCGATGAAAGAAGTAGTCAAGCGTAACTCGGGGTCCATTTTCTAACTCGGACTGTGTGTGCATACTCTCACATGTGTTGACACATCACCAGATAGTACACACACACACATCCTGTCGGGCGGCGGGGGGAACTCTGAGCGGGTCTGACACACATTGTGAAAACATAGCGGGGACGCGCAGAAGGAGAAGATGTTAATGAAGGAGTACAGGATATGCATGCCCCTCACAGTAGAGGAGGTAAGTTTGAAACCAATTTCTTCCCGTCTTTGTTTAATTGTTATTTGTAGCCCGACTGGAGCAACTCGGTGTTTCTCACATTAACGTCACCGTGTCAGCTACCGCGCAGGGCTGACTGTTATTATTCCAGACATGTGGCTGCTGGAGGTTAAGACAAATGCGTTCAGGTGAACTTGGAGCGCTTCACTGAGAAACAAACAATCAAAATGAAGTCAATTATCTCATCACTCCTCTGCGTTGTGGTTCAAACATGTGGACCCCGAGGAGACGGTGTAAGCTGTCATGTTGAAGCGCACGTTCCCCCCTGAAGAAAAAAAAGAGAGAATATTGTCAACATATCATCCAAAAGTAGCTGATTTATTAACTAATGAGAACGAGCAACGCGCTGCACACCGAGAAGTGTGTGAAATAGGATCATTATCTCTTCAGCACCCTGGATACACACACACACTACCAAGTAAACACACTTGCAGTCACATGCAAATTGCATTTTATTAATTCAATCATTCCTAATTTGCTGCACACGACGATACTAACACTACACAGCAGCTGGCTCTGCACTTAACTGTATTTCCATGGTAGTAATTAGTCTCTGCAGCCCAGATTGATAGGCTACCGGGAAGAATGGCCCATTGTTTGCATTCAGTACATTAGTCAGTCTGAAATGAGCAGATTTATCTCATGTCCTGGCATGTATACTGCACTCCTCAATGGTGAAGTTGGCAATTATCACCTTATCCATTGTTTCTTCATATTCACCCCATGTGTTGTGATGCGTTTGTGCAGGATGGGTTTACTTGTAACCAGGAGCTGGACGTCTATAGTCTCTGCACTGTGGCATCTTGTTACTTCTGATCTTGAGATAAAAACACAGATGGTTTTCTCTGAAGACAGGAAAGACACTGTTATGATAAAACTATCCAAAGTAACCAGAGCATTCCTTTTCAGCTCCTAATGTAAGGAGAGCCGGTTCACTAGAATGCTGATCTGATTCTCCTCTACAGTGTGTGTGACCTGATGGATGACTGCATCCATTCCCCTCCTCTTTACAGCCTGCTTTTAGAAAAGTCGTGATCAGATTTGAGGAAACCACTGGCTGGATTCTTTTTAGAAATGCATATCCACCTTGTAATACATAGTGCTGCAAAAAGTATTTGCACCCTTACTCATTTCTCGTTTCGTCTTGTCTTCTTCCGCTTATCCGGGTCCAGGTCACGGGGGCAGCATCCCAATTAGGGAGTTCCTCATTTCTTATGTTTTTTTTTTTTGGGGGGGGGAGGTGTTCACAATTACATGTTTAAAACTGCTTTTAATATCATAGATAACTTGAGTAAATACTGAGGCTGCAATGATTAGTCGACATCATTGATGATGTCAACTACAAAACAATCGCAGACGTTCATTTATATTGCAGACTAGGCTTGGGCGGTATTAGGGTAATACTGTATACAGCCGGTGTTTAATAACAGTATCGGTTTCAATACCGTAGGTAGGTTCTACTCGGGCTGCCAGATCGGCTCGGGGTCCTTCTCCTTCCGAATACTTCACACTACGGCAAAGCCACTTGGACAAAATACGCTGTAAACCCCTATCGATACTGTTCTTCCACACATGTTTTGGAAAGAGTTTAGCAGGTTTGTTATTAAATACATGATTCTTACCGCCTAAATGTTTTCTTTATATCTGTAGTTTGTTAATAAAAACACGATTTTGTCTTTTTGAAACTACATCAAATCAACATCAGACTGTGCCAAATAAGCACAACAGTTCTCATATGTGAATGTTTTAAATGTATTTATACATTTAGCAGGCCTGACCATTTGTATAAATGTAGGGTTCTTCTGTATATTTCATTAGTTCTGATGTAAATAAATCTAAAGATTCATTCAAACGAAGTTGTAGTCTTTACTCCAGTGAAGAAGGACTACAACCGCGAATTTGTCCGGACCAATCAAAAGCTTCAGCGTTAACGTGCATACGTAACATTTACGAACATGGTGATGTCACTTACATTAGTCATACGTTCAGCCAATCAGTTTGTGTTACGTAATCGGCAGGCGCAGGCCCCGAGCTGATCTAGCAGGCCGAGCTGATGTGGTACCTACACCGGTCTGGGGCGCTTGCACAGCCCGCTATCCCAGTGGCTGGTTTTAATCAGCACTTCCTTGTTGCTGTGCAGCACGTATAGCCGTGGGTGTGTTTGTGAGCTTACAGCGCTTCAATCAACAGCCGTCCGAACTGAACATCAGCTGTAAGTGCTCACGGTGGGAACCATGACCGAAAATACCCGGGCCGATTTATGGTCCCAGTCCAACTCTGGTCATGGTAATGCCGTACATCGCGGGAAAATGTGGAGGAAGTTTGACGGTGTCAAAATTGGGATACCACCCAAGCCTATTGCAGACACATTAACAGAGCCTTCAATAGACGGCTCCCCTCAAAGAACCACGTTTATAGCTGCAAGGCAGTACTGGGGCCGTGTTGTTTATTAGCCCTACCAGCAAAGAAAAACAGAGTAATCACAAATGTGTGCAATGGCGAATTGAACTAAGAAGAGCCAAAGAAATTTTAAAAACCAGTTTTGAGAAGCTGGAAAGATGAAATCTCTAGTTCATCCTGGGAACGCCTTGGAGTCCCATCAGAGGAAGTGACCGGAGAGAGAGGATGGTCTGGGCTGGATAAGTGATGCAGCATCTCTTCAGTAAAGTCAGTGTGTCACATTGACCCTTTTGATGTTGACATTCGTACTGTAATATTCATATCAACGTCTTATGGACAAATGTTGTTACTCATTTTAGTTATATTTGCTGATGTGTTTTCAGTATTTCAAATATTTTCCCATGAAATGAAGGAGGTGGATCCACAGGAAGCTGATAGTGATTGAAATAATTGTTGACTAATCAACCAATCTGGAAATAAATTGACTAGTTTAGTCAACTATCAAAATAGTCACACGTTGCAGCTCTAGTAAATACAAAATGCAGTTTTCAAATGAAAAGAATAAACTTATCCAAACCAACTTGGCTCTATGTGAAAAAGTAATTGCCCCTAAACCTAACAACTGGTTGTAATGGCAACACCTACATGAAGTGCTCTTGACAGTTACTAATGAGTCTCCCAGATGGCTGCGGAGGAGTTTTGTCCCATCCTTCTTTGCAGAATTGTTTGAATTCAGTCACAATGGAGGGCTTTTCTGCATGAATGGCCACTTTAAGGTCAGACTTTTGATTCTCTTGAGATTTTCTGGTAGAGAGCAGAATTCATGGATCCATCAATGACAGCAAGTCATCCAGATCCTTAACACAGCCCCAGACCATCACTGTTGGTGTTTTTCTGAAATACAGTTACAGTAGTTTTACTCTGGATGTAATGGAACACACACGTCTTCCCTGTGGTCGTCAACGTACAGCTGCTCTCAGCTCAAGCAGCAAGCAAAGTGTTACACCACTGACTCAATTAGAAACCTGAGTTCAAAAGGGAAATGTCATCTTTGTGCTAAAAAGCTGATGTAGGAGGAATGTGTTTACTTTGTAGCGTGTGTGTGAGAGGCATAATGAGTGCGGGTTATGTGGGTCCTTGCATTTCTAAATGATTTTTCCATCCACTGAACCAGCCCCTGCCCTCACTGCGTATACTTTGAGCCTAAAGTAGCAGCGGACGCTTTGCTGTCACGTCGGTTAACTTTTAGAGGAGATGGTTGTTTCTGAGAAGCTTCAAGTCTGTAATTAAAGACTCTGTTTATGGTCACATTTGAGCAAGAAGGGTATTCTGCAAAAAATGAATGAAAGCAACTCTCATTACCATATCAATACATAATGAAGCACTTAATTAAAATTAAAGAGGGCATTCTGTGATGTATTTCACTTTTTCCTGTTGTCCTAAGTTATAACCATCTCAAAAAGGCACAACTTTTGCCCTTTTTTGGTGCCTCTTAGGTGTAAAAATATCTCGTTCAATGGGTGTTTTTGTTTGCTGGACCCTCTACCCCCCTAATTTCTCCTGCTCGGAGGAGAAAACACCTAGCTTATTTCTAATGATTTAATTTGAACTTTAGATTGAAATCGTTCAACTGTTGAACATTGAACACAGGACTTATTAGAGCTTCAGTAAGAAATAGGACATTTTATCCTTGTTTTAAGGAGAGATTTCTGATCTGAAAAAGCTTTTTGAATAATAAACATCTTCAAAAACAAAAGTCCAGTTGACTTCTGTTCACTTTCGAAACAGCTGGGATGGCTGTGGGTTTCAACCAGAACAAGATGGAATCGTCCTCCGGGTCAAACCGAAGTATCTGGATGTTTAGTTTGCTAGTGATGGTTGGATGGACTGATAGGTGGGTCTGGCTTGTTGTGAAGAAGCTGAACTGAAAGGCGAAGGTCTCGATTTTCTGGTCTTTTCAAACCCAATGGATGGATTTGAATCTCCAGCAATATATCAAAGTGCTCTCTGAATTCTCATGAAAGATCTTATTTCACCTAACTTCATTAGGATGGAGCTCATCACGCTCCACTCATACTCTGTCGTGTGTGTTATGTCCCAGCCACGTTAAACGGAAATCAATATCGTTTCATTTTTCTCCCAGTTCTAAGATGGGAATTCTGAAGCGTTTCAGTTGTCATTAAAAGCACAATTACAGCAAATTACTACATTTTATAGTCGAGCAAGAGGCCGGTTAAATAAGATTAACCTGTTAGGCCAAAAATACATCCAAAGCATTTCTTTACGACTTCAAGAAGTTGTGCCAATATGTGTGTGTGCCTAAAATCAGCTTTTAAAAATGTTTAGGATTAAAATGACCACCTAGGTAATCTTTTTGGTTGTACTTTTGGGAGACTTTTTTTTATTCCTATACCTAAAAATAACCTTGTACCTTTTTTAACCCTGAGACCTGCCAGATCAGCAGCTATCTACTGCTGTGACTTCCTGACTTTATAAAGTGCAACAGGAAAGAAGGAAAAAAAAGCCTTCCTTCCCAACACAGGCCAAACTTGAACTGCACACAAAGAGCATGTTAAAAACAACCACAGAGATTCAAATCATTTATGAGCTGACACAGCAGATTTACATCTTGCTGTCAAACTGACAGCCTTTGTTAAAAGTTCATGAAATGGCGAAAATGTATGTAAACACTAGGTACCCATATGACCTGGATCTAGACGTATAGTAGAATTCATGTGTTTAACTGCTTAATGCTGTACTCTTAACCAAAAGAGGGATTAGTCTAGCATAATTCACTAAATAACCAGGAGTTTATTGCTTAGATAAGCCCTTCATTAAAAAAAAAACTGCAGCTCAGTTGAGATGAGTTCCAGAGAGCATAGTGTCATTCTTTGTTTACAGTTCTAACTCTGTACAAAATCTCCTTATTGCAGCTGGAAAAGCGTTCTGCAGAAGAGGCGAAGGGTTGCTCTTATCACTGCGGCACACATTGCATTTCAGTCCTCCTCCCTAAACCCTGAAGTTTCCTGCTCATCCAAAGAGAAAGGAAGGACATGCTGATGGAAGGAAAGATGGATCTGTGGAGTGGATGGAGGGAGGTGCACGAGGATGAATTCCTTTGTGTGGCCCGCTGAGGGGAAGGTGAAGAGGGAGGAGAGGGATAGTAGCGAGGAGAGGGAGGAGGGAGGGTCATGCAGGAAGTTCTGAGAGATTTTGTTTTTCTTTGTAGCTCCCCAGGGTCATATACTAATACAGTGTGTGTTTGTGCTCTTAACTGTGGAGTCACGGGTACATGCGGGGTCACGTCTTTCTGTGTATTGTCTTTGGGAGATTACCGTCCGCTGCTAGGCCTTGTTGCGTCATCACACCCCTTCTTACCACAGATGTTGGATGGGGCTGTCTGTGCTGTGTTTATGAAAGTTTAACACACACCATGTGTGCTGTAGGTCTCCTTCAGCGTAGGATCTGCTCTGGGAGCCCCGGCGCTCTTAATCATCTTTTTCCTGGGTGTGTGCTTGATGTATTGCAACCGCCTTGCCCCTCCATACTCCAAATTTTCATCATTCCTTCTTTGAAGGTTTTCGTTTGAAACCTGGAAATGATCAAGCTGATTGATTTCTAACCGGGTTAGGGTCTGGTTCCTGCATTTCTCGGTTCTGCACGAAGTCCTGACCCCAGTTCTAAAATGGAAGATTTGCATATGCACAAGCTCTTTCTCATAAGTTTGACTTTTCGCTGTTATAAGCTCAGTTCAAGATTCCAATCTCTTCATGTATAAAAACATTTGAGAGTAGGTTTAGACTCTGTTCTGTGAGTTTGAGGTGTTAAATCACATCGTAGCTTCGGTTTAAATATTGGTTTGAAGTTCCATCTCACATGATTTAGATGCAACTTGAACCTCAGCCACTTAACCAAGAAATAATCATTTTTCCTTTGAAGTACTCTGGGAATAACTCTGCTTTCCTCTCCTGTGAGCAGAACCATTCATCAGACTCGGGGCCTCTTTATTGGGAGGTGATGTATCACAGGAGATGCATTAGATGTGTTTCTCCTCCTGTCCAGACTAAAGTCTAAATGTTTTTCTCTGCTGCACAGTCTCCCACTTAGACCACTCCGTCTTAAGCTGATGTGAAGTATTTAACCTCCCCTGAACCATGCAGCTATCGACCAACCTCCTTTTGGCTGACCTGAGTCACTCTGCATCCACAAGCTGCACCTTTTGCTGACTAAGCATTTGTTGATGAATGTGGTGGATTTTAATCCCTATTTGATGCTTTTCTTTTTTCTTCTCCAAAAAGAGCTGTGAAGGCTTACTTACAGAATGAGGTTAACTAAGGTGTCACAACAGTCGGTGGAAAACGGCTAAACCAGGACTTAGTTGTTGGATTTCATTGTGTTTTTAGTGACTCAGAGCTTAAAGACACTTAGCAAAGGCAGAAAACAGAGATCTATTTATGTCCGATTTAATTGTGTTTTGCTTTTTTTAGTGGCTATTTGATTTAGAGTTATCTTTGGCACAGACTTAAAAGAATAGTTCTGTTTTTTTTTTAAGGTGGAGTTGTGTTGCAGAGAAGTTAAAAACTTAGCCGATCACTTGCTGAAAGTGAGAACAGGCAGGTTATAGGCAATATAGCTTCAAAAGTATACATGTTATTTAACGGTATTCTTGATGATTTGGAAAGAAAAACAAATCTGTGATTCCAGCTTTCAGCTAGCAGCGTTCATTTCAGCATTTTTCTCTTTTATTGTTACTGACCTGTGCATAATGGAAGGGAACAGGCTACATTTGTGTTTTGAGGGTGGGATAAGTTGAAGTTCACGCAGTGCACTGCTTCCTTCATTAGCAGGTCACGATGTGGATTCACTTTGAAAGTATTGCTGTCTGTTCTTGCATCATCATCAAACAATGTCACTTTTTAACACGCAAGTTACTCCTGTCTCATCGTGGAAGGTATGAGCCCCTCTGACAGTTCATAAATGCTCCTCACCTTCCCACAAAGAAAAACATTTAATATACCAACCATCTGATTCTAGAAGGCTAATCTGCTAAGAGACTTGAGCTGGGACAATATTTTTTTAAATCCAATGTTGCTGCAAGTATTGGAAACATCAGCTATTGTCATTTTTTACTACAATAAACACTGAATTATTTCTGAGAATAACAAGGTGACAAAACAGTTGGGTCATCCACAGAATTATAGATGCATGGTTATAAACATGCAGTTTTTTTAAGTGTATGCTAAGTAAGCTACGTAATTATATTCATTTTAGAAATCCGGCTGTAAAGAGAAATGAATGGACTGATTGGTGGAGTGATGCCTGTATGAATAGGAGGATGTGGGGCTGGCTGTTTGGATGAATGACCGGATGGCTGGCTGGAACGGCACCTGGGTTTCTGGCTCAGAACATTTTTCATCTCTGAAAGTGTCAGGAGTCATTTCAGTGAACAAACACTGCTGGGTGTAGGGTGCACACCTGCATCTACGTCACTGTTTTGACTCTGGACCAAAAAAGAAACCAATTCAAACCATTTGTCTGAAGGCAGTCGACATCTGCAGACTGTCACACTTACACAATACTCTATTAGGGGAGAAATACTGATGTTTTGTGCTTTTTTTCCCCCCCTTAAAGGATTTTCTGTCATATATGGAAGTGTTAGACATCGTATCAGCCCTCAAGCATGACATTGACAATTTGAACCGTTTCATGCACATTACCTTTCATGGGCCGAGGCATTATTGACTGACTTGGGTTAAGTGCAGGCAGTGGTGTCTCTTTCCACTGTGTACTCATTCATGTGGGAGAAAAAATGTCAACAACTGCTGGTTTGTTAAAAGATCCTTTTAACAAGGACCTTTCAGGTTTATTGGTCACCTTTTTCTTTTCTTATAAAATCTCAGAGCACATTTCCTTGATGCCTGCAGGAAATTTTAATTAACCACAGGCCAGAGAGCTTAAAAGCACTGAGAACAATTATGTTACATAGCAGGTCAGCAAGTCCTGTTTTACAGATTAATTCTTTTTCTTTTTTTTTTTTTTTGGTACTGAAAGGAGTTTGTGGAAGATTGGGTTCTGTTGGATTGTAATAAAAGCTTCATTCAATGAAATCATTGATCTGCAGTTTCACCCTCCATGCATACAGGTGGCGATAATGCAATGGTTTGTCAAACATTTGTTCCAAAGGAAAAACGTTTGAAGGAAGGTTATGACTGAGCACTTCCAACAAACTCGTCACATAAACTTCATTATCTGAAACTAGACAGGAATTTAATAAATACATAAAAAAATATTAATAGCCTCAGGAAAAGCTGAATATCTGGAAAAATATCAGTTGTCAACAAACAACAGAATTGCTGTTTTGTTGGTGGGGGGGGGTTTGGGGCGTGCCGCTCACCTGCATACAGCAGCTCCACTTCCTGGAGAAGCACGGGAGGCGCTGCGCCGATTTACATGGATTTTATGAAATAAACAGCTTGGAGGACACACTACATGGCTCGAGGGCCAGAAATATGAGACCTGCGGGCTGGGTGTGGCCTATTTGTAGACTATGAAATTATTATTTAACTGTAAAATACATTTTTATTAGAGATTCACAGATTTTGAGAGATTTCGATGTAGCTCCAAAACGGTAACCGAATACCTTTTTATAAACTTTTTTTTTTTCTTTCTTTCTACATTTCTGATGAGCTTAAATGAAGATATTCCAAATGGAAAATCCGTTTTTGGTTAGTGTGAATGGACACTTAACAACAGTATGTAGTCTAGCAAAGTTGAGTTTCAGATTGGATCACTGATTAAACAATCGTGCTGAATGTTCACTTATTTATACATCTTTTAAAACATTTTAAATGACTTACAGGCAGATTTTATCATTTAATATTTCTAATAAACAATAATGTTCTGCTGAACCAAAATACGTTTTGCTGTAATTTATCCTTATGCTTTAAATTGTCACAATTTTGTAAATCCACTATATGATTAGACATTTACTGGTTGTAAAATATGGTTACAGTTTAAAAATGAATTCTGGAAAAAAAAAAAAAAAACAACCCCAAAAAAATACCAGTTTTGGTTAAAACTAAAGCACAGATTTGTATTACATCACTTATTAAAATTAATATTTATCACAAGCAGTTTTTAGAAGCTATTCTTTCTGTCCTGATGGTTCAGTCCCCCCCATTCACAGAGTTTGATAGAAATGGCTCCTGCTAGAGGCTGTTTGTTCCTCTTGGTCTCGTCCTACGGTTTAGACCTCATCTTGCCATCTGGTGAACATGACAATGCTATGATTCAATCAACGTCCCATTTACTGCCATTTACTCTTCTGGAGGAAACCATCATGGGTTGTGATGGACCATTATCCTCGGATGAGGACTATTCTCATTTCCTCGATGACTGTGTGTATCAACTTTGTTTTGTGTCGCTCTGTGTGGGTGTGTTTGTGTTGTGGCATTAGAAAGAATTGCTCATAGTAAAATGCTGCATTTCTTTCGGTCCGCTTAAAAAAAAAAAAAAAAGCCAACCCTTTCTCTATTTTACACTTAAAGTTGGTGTTGAAACGTGCTCGTTTTTATTGTTTCACACTGACACATTTAGTCATCACAGATTGTTGTCTGGCTGCTGAGGCAGCGTGTAACACTCTGGTTGTTGCACTGAGCTAACGAACAGTAACACTGCTTCCCAACGCTGAAGAGAAGAGCGACCTGAGGATGACTCTTCAGAACAAACTTACCTTAAATTAAAAAAGCTGTCAGGTTTCATTAGGGGAAGCTGCATGACGTGCTCTTTTTGTGCATATTTTATAATTGATTCAGCGCAGTGGTTACAATTATTAATTGTTTGCGGTGCGATTCTTCCTTGACTCTGTAGGTTTCCAACAGCCTTGTGTCGAGCTGTTTTTCCCATTATCTCTGTGCTGCACTAACGAATCACAGGAGGGATAAAAGACTTTCTCTACTGGCAGCAGCAGTCTGAAGGCGGCTGCTAAATCTGTAAAACGTTTGCTGAAAATGGAAACAAAGCAGCTGATTATTTAGACCAAAGCAGCCTTTTTTTTTTTTTTTTTTTTTAGACCTGCTTGTTTGTTACAGTCGGCTCACATGCTGTATCTCAGCAGTGGTTCAAAGAGCTTTATTAGAATAAAATAAATGCTCCTTTTTTGATGTTTTCTCCGTTTTGACCTAGAAATAGGCTGAATGATCTCTTTGTTCTATAATGGGAATCAATATAGTAAAGGACTAGAATAAAAAAAGTTAATAAAAATATGAGTGATGAAGGTTCATATAGCCTCTTCACTGTGTTTGAAAGCACATTCATCTGATGCTCTGAGCCAAGCACCTACAAGTGGCTGTGTTTCTTTGTTGTTTATGTGAAGGAGTTTTACGGGCGGAGGTTCAGCAGCTCATGCAGCGTTGGCAGCATGGGAAACTTTCTGCTTGAACAAGGTTTGTTTTGTGCATGTGTTCAGGTCTTAACTGCAGCAGTTATACTTTAAGACAGACATGAAAATAATAGTAGACTAATTTGACATGAATAGCTTTTAAATGAGGCGACAGATTCCTTTATAACATCATAAATAACACTTGTTTCATGTTGATTAGCTGCAGCGCAAACTAGTCATTTGATCAAGTTTTGGGCCAAAAACAGATTAAGCTCAAGTCGAAGCACTCTGTTTTAATTATATGTCATCAATTTCTATTATCAAATGTTTTGTTCAGTACATTGCAGAAAGCTTATTATCTTATAGCAAAATTACATGTTTTTATGAGAAAACTGTAATAAAAAAAATCTTCTGCTTTTTGAGTCATGCTGTGACTTCTCATCTTCATCACTGCAGTGACGGTGGAGATGTTATCCTCCAGTGACGTAACGTATAGCATTTTTTTCGAGGTCATAACAGCAGTGTTGATGGAGAAGTTCTGTTAAAACAGTCCATGCTTTTGGTCAAAATCTTGCTTCTGTGTCTTCTGCTTTCGGGTCGCCGGGGCAGCATCCCCAGTAGGGTAGCCCAGACTGTTTCTGAGCCACCTCCACCAACTCCTCTAGTGAGACCCCAAGGTGTTTCCAGCATGTCCTAGTCGGCCTGGGGACCTCCTGCCAGCAGGACACGCCTGAAATGCCTCTCCAGGGAGGCGTCCAGGAGACATTCTGACCAGATGCCTGAACCACAGCTGGCTCCTGTCTACTCCAAGTCCCTCTCAGATGTTCAAGCTCCTCCCCCTCTCTCTAAGGCTGAGCTCTGCCTCCCTGTGGAGAAAACTCATATTGGCTGCTTGTATTCACAATCTCGTTCTTTCGGTCATTTCCCAAAGCTCATGACTGTAA
>SSNR01000170.1:608293-632833 GCA_006937965.1 Callopanchax toddi | reverse complement strand
ATCTATGCCCATCGTTTCTCAGCTAGCAGACTGGATTATAGTGATTTTTAGTTAAGACCATCCTCAGGATAACGCTCAAATAATGAAGCAATTGAATGTGTGTTACCTTAGCTCAAACCCTGGAATTCAACACCATCCTTGTAGCGTGTTTTTATTGTTTCAGTTTAGACATCATAATTCAGGGTAAACCATCTCCTGCTCATGTTTCAAAGAAGATTTCTTTATAAAATGTTGGTTTCAGGAGTTTGTCTTCGAGGAAATGTGGCACATAATGGTAAATGCTGCACTTTAAATGCCACAGATGACATTTCTCAGTTGACATGAGGATTATGTTGCCTCAGTATAGCAAGAAATCAGTTTTATGCTCTTGGGTTTCACCGAGACGAGGTTAATGTCAGCCTTTTTCAGCAGTAATAAAGATCTGCAGTTATGATCGAAGATTCACTTTTTGTGGATTAAATGTTTATTGCTTTATATCATACTCTTATTGTCTATTTGTGGGTTAGGGCAGTATTTAATCGTCACTTGAATGACGGTCTATAGTCACCAGCATCACGTGGATGCAGGCTTCAGTGTCGCTCCAAACAAACTAAAGCGCTCGCTCGTAAACACGGGGACATGTCATGTAATTTGTCATTGATATAGATGTAATTGATAAAAAATGAATTTTTAAACCATCTGTGATTTTTAAGTCAAATCGGAACAATGTCCAAACAACTGCTGTAAATTGGAAGAACCTGTCAGTGAGGAGTGATATAACCTTGTGTGTGTGTGTGTGTGTGTGTGTGAGAGAGAGATTCTGTCTGTCACTTCCAAGTGAAAGAATTCTGATGAAAGAACACAAAGATCATCAAGTCACTGAATGAGACTAATAAACTTTGTCTTATCTTAATGGATTCACACTGAAGCCTGATGCTTGCTTATTCTCTCCCACTGGCAGGAGAGAGAAGGATGAAACGAAGTGTGTATGTGTGTGTGTGCGTGCGTGCGTGTGTGCCCTTAGTTATGGAGTGGGGTCCTGACAGAATTACTGTTCATCATATGACATTTTCAACCTCTGTGTTACCATGCTTTCATCGTGTGTGTGTGTGTTATCCTATTTTAGTGTGCTCTTCCACTGAGTCAGCTGTGGCTGATTTGTGGTGTGATTTAGTGCATTAGGGAGCAAAAATGCCAGCATAGATGTATCGACTAAAGTGTGTATGTAGTGAGTGTGTTCACACACAGAGGCTGCACGGGGAAACCGAAGGAGGAGGTGGAAAAAATCTCAGGAGAAAAAGAAGAATGTTCAGTCTATTAATCAACAAAGGTGGTGGAGTAAAGTGCCTGCTGTTTGATGCAGCTTTTGTTGCTCAAATACATGATAAAATTTGAAAGATAACGATAATCCTAAAGGGGAAGAACCTGTGTAGACTCCTTTCATTTTGTAAAGTGTATCCATCTGACTCGGGATATAAAAACAGACCAGACCCAAATGGACCCAGCCCATCCATAGGAATTTCATTTTAAATTTCAACTATTGGTAATTATTTTGAGGAAGTTACAGAAGAAAGGATGCAAAGATTTTTGTGGTGAAGGAAAATTTGAGTTTTTCCATGTTGTCCTTTCTAAGTTTTGTTCCTTTATTCGTCAGGTTTCCAGGCAGGGTTTATTTTATACGTCATCACATCTTAAATGTGAAGCTATTCAATGCAGGTGCTTCAGATCTCATCATTTGATCCTGACCAATCATTTGTTTAGAGAGGACCACAAACCATTTTAAAGAGCACCCCAGAACATCAACCCTAAAGAGAATCGTTGCCTAGATGTGGGTCACACAGTCATAATGTTGGACTAAATGTCTCATAGACAATTACTTTCTACTTGGAGGACACTCATAAAAAATGAGATTAAGATTTGATTTTAGTAAACACTAATCATGTTCATATTACATTATGTGCTGATAGGAGGAGAAAAATTCACTTCTTTGAGATGCAGCTCGTTCTTTCTTTCTTGTCCTTGATTCATCTGTGACCTTGTTTGATAAGAATTCTTCACTAAGTCAGAAAATGATCTTTCTGTGAGAGTATGGTTCATACAAACTGCATCAGATGCGTCTTTCAGAATCTTGCCACATTCAAAAATTAGATATTGCAAAATGCTTTTTAAGACCTTATTAATTTTACCACCAACCCTCTGGGTGCTCTTCACATTTTGACACCTCGTGTATTTTGCAATGAGAGGTTAATGTTGCTGGCAGTGGTGACGTGTATCAGTATTAGTGCATTGGACTTTATAAAGGTTTAATTCATTTTTAAACTGACATCAAATGTTTTATTTATATTTATCTAAGAAGTTCTTTTTTATTTTAAACTATTTTATGTGTTTCAGATTTTCAGCTCTTTTTAGGCTCAGATAATCAGCCTGTGACTATAAATAAATCATGTTGAACCAACACTAAGTAAGTCAACTGAGGCAGAGGCTGCAAATTCTGAGAGGTTTATCCTGTTAAATGGAATCATTCCTTCCCACTGTCGCCCTCGTACCGTGCTCGCTCAGAATTTAAGTAAAGATTCAGTACAATCTGCTTATTCTTTACTATAGGCCAGTTCTGACTAATTAACGCTTTATAATGAATCTAATTTTATTACAGCTGGATTACATTTACTGTGATAGGCTGGTGACCTGTCCAGGGTGACCCCACCTTTCGCCCCATGACTTCTGGAGATGGGCACTAGCTTACCGCGACCCTTCCTGCATTAATAGCCTCTGTGCACGCATCAGTTCCGTGTTTGGCGTGAGGATGGTACGAGACTTCCGGTCTCTGTGCTAACGATGGGAGGTGGGAAGTTGATCTTGTTGATACTGTACAGAATGGCACACAGCAGTGGTGGTTAGACCTGCTATCAGTATGTTGTTGAAACGCAAATTTTGTCAGTGTACATGTTATGTTTAGGACATGAACACATAAAAGCTTGACATAGAAGGCCGCGCACAAAAAAAGAAGAAAGATTTACAAAAAAAGAAAGATTTACAAGCTCCCGAAAGGAACCTAGCAAGCACAGTATGTGCTTCCAACGGCTACCAGAAGTTTACGTCCATCCTGACCTT
Source organism: Callopanchax toddi (assembly GCA_006937965.1). Taxonomy (NCBI): domain Eukaryota; kingdom Metazoa; phylum Chordata; class Actinopteri; order Cyprinodontiformes; family Nothobranchiidae; genus Callopanchax; species Callopanchax toddi. The sequence goes on along the minus strand of SSNR01000170.1, from coordinate 629,743 downwards.
CTACCGGGAAATTACGTCACGTAGCTGCGTGCACAGAGCCCATTGGAATGGATGGATGAATTATATTTACTGCAATCAATTGGCCTAATTCTGAACCTGGAATGGTTTGGATTTGTTTCTTTGTTCACTGCTTTGAGATGACTTGTGAACTGGCACTTTATTAATAAATTGAACTTAAGTATTTAAAAAAAAAGTTATTAAATGCATCATTAAAACAGAAACGGAGTCAACCACACACTCTCATACAGATGTCCTAACAGTCTGTACAGCTCAGTGTTTTGAAGGAATCACATTTTCTCTCGGGGCTAATGGGCACCCCGATCTTTAAAACATGTGTGTTCCTGTGGCGCTTTACAAGACGCTGCCTCAGTTATTTATACTAACCAGTTGTTTCAACATAAAGACTTTCACTAGTCAGGTTACTACAGTGTAGGGGCTTTATCATCCACGTTGTAATTCTTGTGCATTTTTAGTTCTTTTCAATCCCCAATAATACCAAGAAACAAACATGAGTTTGTGCAAAAACTCACCTCAAACCATCCACTACAATGGGTTGTTTCACAGGTTCATATGTGATGCATGTGAAGAAATGTGAATGAGTTTGTCTGTGGTCTGCAAACAGGAGAAAAATGAGGACACTTTTTAATGCATTACCGGCATTCACTCAACTATATTACTTAACACCAAATTATTATTATTCACATTTAATCATCAGCATTGCAGCAACTTAACATGTAAACAATGAAACATTCATAGCGACAGCAAATTATGCAGTGCTATTTATAGTAGCATGAGGCAACAGCATATTAATAGATGCAGCCTTATGCTAATTGGAGCTAATGGTGCTAACATATTGCTACAAATGTTATTGGCATAAATCTAGAGTAAATCACCAACTCATAGCAAAGTCAAAGCTACAGATGATTCATCAAGTAAACACATCTTTAGTATTACCTGATTTCTTTTATGTAAACACTCCAACATCAGGCGTGAAGTGATCAGGCTTTAGAGTGTGTCACATTTAAGATGGTCCGGGCAGAAACGATCCTTTAACACCATCTGTCTGATGGAGAGAATGTGACAATTCTGTAATCCCTGTGGTTTGGTAGACAGTCAACATATTCTCATCCTTTGATGTATTAGACAATACACAGATAGTGTAATCAGGACTAAAGGTGGGAGGGATTTTATGCTATGAATGATGGTATTATTGTTTTAGAGTTTAAAAGTGATTGGGCTTAAATTTGAGCAAATCCAAAGTTATGAGTGTAAGTTATAAACTGACACTCCAACTAATTCCCCCAGAAATGTATAAACTAAATTCAGTTTAGCTTCCAGATAGAAAAGTTCTCATTTTAAACAGTTTGATTGTCCAATTTCTTCCCAAATCTGCATCATTGCATAATAAATCTTTAATTTGCTTACTGTATGTGGTTGAGTTTCACTGAGTTTCCATGACAACAATGTAACGTCTTCTTAGAGCCATCTTGGGCATATTAGCTGGTTGGAGGGGCGGGGGGATCTGTCTGCAAGGCTCCTTTTTTTTTTTTACCTCCATTTCTGTTCATTCGATATCATTGGTGTAAACAATCCATGTGTGCATCTCGTAAAGATCGTCTTCCCTCTCCATCACGATTAACCCTCCGTCCACATCCCAGGTTTTACAGCCATGGAAAGGCAAACAGGGGGCAGATGTGCCAGCTTTTTAAATAAACCTAAAGAGGTCCTCATAAGTGGCCCGCTCAGCTCGGACTGGTTAAAACCCTGGTTTCTCCTCATGGCTCTTGGATGAAGCACAAATCACGTTGATTTTGTTCTGTGTTTAAATGACTCTTACAGGAATGGTTCAGAACATTACATAAACCTATAAATATCAAATCCTGGCAGCACAGTGTGGAAGTGGATGGATAAAATCTTGGAAATAAAAGCAAAACAGAAAACTAGAGTCAGCCTAGCAGGTAGGACCTCTCACGATACAGCATAAGCCACAGCACCTGTCTATTTTTGCACAGCCTGTTCCTGGTGATTGAAGTCTGTGATTTTGGTTCCTAGCTGTTTTCTCAAGCCTCAACGGGCTGCATGAGGTCACTCACCCCCTGCTATGATTCATCCCATATCGATCACCCTTTGCAGATTTTTATTTTTTACTCTCCTTTTTGCTTTGTGACCCACAAGTGTAATGTTTGGTTAGTGCTAACGCACTACTGATCACTTCCCACGCATTTCTTTTCTTGGTGTGTGCATTTGTGTTTATATGAGTCACTCTCAACCCACATCCTTCTCTCCCAAGGAGGACCCTTTACAAAGTCCTCTGCCACAGTCCCAGAATTCACTGGGGGGAGGAAAATGGGGATTGCTTTTTGGCGTTTATAGTGACATTTACTCAAAGTGCTGCATAGAAACTATAAAATACTTTTGAAGATCCACACGCCGTACTAATGGAGAAACATTTAAACCTACATGTTTACATGTGAATGCAGTTTTCAAAGTCAAAGCTTCTTCTGATTAAGATACAGACAACACTGGAAAAAATAATTTTCCAGACTCAGGGATCAACAGCAGCATCTGTTTAGCATCTTTTCATATAAACAATTAAGCCAGCTCATACTGGTTACAGCTGCATTTACGCCCCGTTTTTTGCAGAAAGTTTCAACACAAGTTGGAATTCAAAATGTCTCATCAACAAACCAGACGGCAAAGCTCACGTTGGATACCTGACAGACACGAATGCCCCAGGAGTGGCTGAATCCAAACGGAGAGAAAAACAGGAACGACAAGGCCTTAGTCAAGTGTTGTTTCACTGTAATGGTCAGAATGATTTTTGTTTCTCTGTGAATGCTGAGCCTCACCAGACTGCAGGAATTCAGGGGGAAAAAAGTATAAATACGCCGAGAGCTTCACTGTTCATGCGTTTAAAATGCAGGAAGGATTTTTACTGAAATCATACAAACGTGGTTGTATTCTTCATTAATTTACTACTTAGTTTTCATTCTTTGTTTTCAGAGGATTGTCATTTTTAATTGATGTGTTTGTTAACACGTTAAAGCATTGCTTTATTAGTTTAATGGTCAGAAAAAACGATCTAGGTTTTTACAGTAGAAAGTGATGCACCAGACCAACTTATTTAGTCTAAAATCTAACATTTCTCCTGGTTTGTGAACTCACCATCTCTAAGCGTTAATTAATAACAGATCTATCATGTCAGGGTTTTTATTTTCAGAATTATACATTTTGAGTTCATCAGAAATTGAAATAATTGAAAAAGAATTGTTTTTTGAGATGAATCAGTATTGGCAGGTCAGAGCTGTACAAAAAACATATTTTTAAAGAATTAAGTTTATAATAACTGTTGCGTGTGTTTAATATGTATTCTTTATCTCTGCCTGGCAGTAATAGAATGATGCTACAGCAGGGCTTCTTTTAAAATTGTTCTCAGAAAAATCAAGCACCCTGGTAAACTCCTTTAGAATATTTTAAACCAGTAGTTTGACTTTAAATTCTGTTTTTATAGATGTAACATGTCCTCGTTATTAAGTCAGACTATTGGTGCCGTCGCTGCCTCTGCCTCCCAGGTGAAAAGCATTTCACCAAACGTTTTGTTACTCAGAGGAAACTCAATTCAGATTTATTTTTGCTGGAGAAAAACATTTCTGTTTATCTGTGGTCAACTTCCTGCTTGATTTGACCTTGTAAAAAATATCAAATATCTAACAAAATATTTTTGTGTTTTGTTGATGCTGTGGAGTTACTGCCTAAACCGTACTGTAGTTTCATTTTGTTGAGACAAATAGACTGAGTGAGTGATTTGTAAGGCTGAGGGAAATCAGCGTTACCCTTTCTGAGTAAATGTTTTGCTGGGTACTTAATAGGATGGGGCTCCTTCTTGTCTCAGTCTAACTCTAAACATTTTCTTCTTGAAACTTCCTTCCCCTCTGCAGCTCTGGTGATGTCACTCCACACACATAAACAAACGCCCAGGCCCCACGCTCATTCATTCCATCCTAGAATGAACACTTGCACATAGATTTAGTAAAAACAAAGTTGTGTGCTGATATAGGGGGAGGGTGGGGGTAATAGGAGGACAAATAGCATGGCTGCTGGGCTGCTTTGACCTTAACAGGGCTTTGAAGTCAGAGGGAGGTCAAACTAGACCGATGTGCAGGTTTCCTCCAGAGTCTGTTACGAGTCAGAGTCAGTAATTAAATTGGCTCATTTTGCTGTTGGACTGAATTTGATCTCACTTGGCGAAATATCTAAGGCCAACCTGACAAATGTACAAAAATGTAATAAACCTGCTTTAGTAATTGGCTTCTCATTGTTTTTGCATTGATGGATTGTGGTCGACTGTCAGTACTTATGACTTTACTCCGTGTGGGACGGCTGTAGTGCAGCATGTTTGCAGAAGCATGACGCAGGCATCTGGCTGGGGAAGTGGGATCTGGTCCAGAGGGTTGAATAGTCTGCTGGGGCTGAACATCAAGTTCTCTTTTAGTGTTTGTTTGTTTTCTCAGTGGGTGACTTTGCTGCCTAGTGTGAGGACATGTGGTTTACTAAAATAAAGCAAAAACAAATTTGAAGAAAAATAATTGATCAGCAAAAAGGAAAGATGAAAGTGAGAAATGTCATTTCTGAGAAGTTGAAATTAAAAAAAATCCTCATTTTGAAATTTTTTATATGCTCTTATATAGATAAATACAGGTTTTTTTGCATGGTTTTCTTCCCCACACATAATTATCTTATATAGAAGTCAGCATTTTAAAATAGGAAGTGGGTTATAATTTTTTTTTTTTAAAGGAATTGAAACTGAAAAGTTCCGAACAACAACATTAAACATTAACGAGGTTGAGTTTAAGCTCTGTGTCTGCTAAAGGACACCACATCACAGGGCTTCTGACACGAAAACATGAGGAAAGATGTGCGCATCCTGCAGTAATTGTTTGTGTTTGGCTTCTTGTTGTTGTCGGCTTGTGGTCGTACAGCATAGCACTGAAACTCAGCACAAGGCCTCAATGTTCTGTTGAAATTACTGATCAGATTTACGAAGCCACAAATTGGTTCAGCATCATGGAAAATCAGTTATGGGCTCACGTGGGGGTGGGCACACTGTTACATGAAGCTGCCTTTAGGGGGAATAAAATCCTTTGTGCAAGTGTGAAACAGTCAGCTTCATTTAGATGCTGCTTTTCACTCTCCACAATTGTCATGCAGATTGATGACTGCCTGTCAGAGTTGTGATTTAAGAATAAAGCATTTAAGTTTGTTTGACGAACGCACTGACAGCATTTATATGTGCAGATGATTCAGTAATTTTTTTAGACATAAATGTAAAATCTGCCTTTGTGTTTTAGAACAGATGGAGGATAAAAGGTAAAGTTTGACAGCGTTTTGGTAGTGGGGGTGTTCTTTTAGTCCTTTATTATCATCAGAACCATTGGCACAAAGCTTGGTCCTAATGAGACAAAATAATATTCTAGGATTTTGTTTAGGGTTTTTTTTTTTAAACTGTGTTTCTGCATTAAAAAAGTACAATTTTACCCATTTTGGACAGATTGTTGGTTGGACCAATAGTTTGTCCTACGCAGTGATGTGCGTCCTCGAGGGCCGGTATCCAGCATGTTTTAATACTTTTCCTGAGTCAATGACTGAATACCATCTGCATGTCAGCTCTGCAGAAGGCCTCTAATCAGCCACTGAGAAACCTCTAAGGCATGCTGGATACCAGCCTTCAAGGCTTGGACACCATAGTACTGATGAGCAAACAAAGTTGATTGCTGCCGTCTTTAAAAGTCTTTACTTTCTCAAATTTTATACTGGTTTATACAAACAGTATTTTATAAATTGTTTCACCCCTGTCAGTTTTGCATTACATAATGATTTTGTTAGTTATATGTAGCATATCCCACTGGATTTAACCCCTGGATGCACTGAAAGGGCTGCATGTTGCTGCCCAGGTTGATATTTATGCTTCTAAATAACAAGACAACCTAATACTGTACAGTGTAAAAGCTTATATTGGTCACTCTGAGCTCTTCATGCAGGCTGAACATGAAAACAGTCTTCTACATGGATCTCCATCTTTAGCTTCTTATAGAAAATAGAGTTTGAAACACTAGGATTTGAAAAACCTCACAGATCTACGTCACACTCTGAATTTGAATTCATGGTCTCGTCCATCTTGGCTCGCGCCGCCCCACAGGCAGGCCTGGATTAAAGCACAGGCTAGACATGGCTTTAGCCTAGAGGCCTTGTGTGGTCTGTTTACCCCATTGGCCAGTAAAAAATATATTTTATTTAAATTTACATGCAAGAATATTCTTAAAGTGAATTAGCCCACAAACTCGTAAGTGACACAGATTTTTCGCGTTACTTGACAAGTAATGTTCACGTATCAACAGAACAGAATCACAACTGAACTGTGGCATAGAGGTAGAAGACACCATCTCTCATGTGGGAGATCCGGGTTTGAGTTCTAGGCCAGGCATATGTCAATTTAAAAATTTTCCTATAGGAATGTTTTTTTTCTTGCATCAAGGAGGAGAGAGCCTTTAGGAGCAGCTGTTGGGTAAGTTCATAACATCCTTTTTCTGTGATATCAGCAGTTATTCTGAGGTCTTTGTGGTTAGACACATATGCTAATGTTAACACAGCAGCCCTACGGTCTGCAAGCGTAAGGCCAATCAGAAGCGAGGGTTGTGCATATCATCAGTGTTGGGAGTAACGAGTTACAAAAGTAATTAATTACTGTAGAGCATTGCTTTTTTTGGTAACGCAGTAATGTAAGGCATCACAGAAAAAAATCTGTAATATTTTATTCGGTACAAACGTCAGTAACGTATGCATTACAGTGCATGTTAAACCCGGATTGAAGTGGTGGGTTTTCCAGAGGAGAAACGTCACTCAGTGCCAAATGTTTCACTTCCTGTGAACAGACAGAGCAGAGAGGAGTGAATCTGCAGCCAGTGAAACAAGTTCGGTTCTGTCCAGTCCGAAACTCGTGCGTGGTTCGGTTCAGAACTCTGTCCAGAGGAAGAACGCGGCCCGAGTCGCGCAAACTCACAGCATCCAAGGCCCGTTAAGACATATGAGCGCATGCAGCACATATTTACAGTTATTTTGGTGAGAGTAACTAAAAGTAATGCAAAAGTAATGTAATGCCTTAGATTTAAAAAACAGTAATATTGTAATGTAACAAATTACTTTAAAATGACAGTAACAAGTAATAAATAATGCATTACAGTTTTGAAGTAACTTGCCCAACAATGCATATCATTAATAATAATGAGGAAACCTGCTGTTTCAAGCAGACCTCTGCATCAGCAAACTTCTGCATCAGAGAATAAAAGCATCATAGCTTTTTACTTTATAAAAATGACTCATAAGGCATTGACTTACACTAGAGAACACTGCAAATGCATTAAATAAATGAGTAAACCACACCTTTAAAAAAATGTAATTGCATTAACCGCTGTGAAATCTTAGCGAGTGGAGCTGTTTTAAAATGGTAGACATCCACTTTGTTCTTGGCTGTGCTCGGTCAGTCTCTCACAGATTGTTTGTTTAAACTTTTTTTTTTCAGCTTTATTTCTCAGGTACCTACAAAGGGTACGATAGTAATTATATCTTTACTAAAACACACTTTCATGTTGACTTTAGTCAATATTAGGCTGTGTGCAGTGAATAAATGAAATTCTTCAAAGTCCTAATAAGAAGTTGGTGTGAGTCTGTGTGAATAGAAATGTGAGTTTGCTGTGTGAAATACTGTTGGCAGATATTTAAAACTGATTCATGTCTTGTGCCACAAAATGTACACACACACACACACACACATGAAGTGTGTGTGTAATGGTTTCAGGCCTGGTAGAGCTTCTTTTTTTGTGTGTATTATCGACAACAGCAACACTTTTAGTGTGTCTGTTTGACCTTGGATCAATAGCCCATGCTAGCAGCGCTGTTATGGAAACATGGTTAGTTTTCCTTCAGCCACAGATACACAGAAGGTCAAGGGAAGTCAGGCAGAAGCCTTTTAAGTCAGTCACAATAGTCTACCAGCATCTGTTGAACCAGAGTGACCTCATGAGTCAGCTTCTTTTTTCCTCGTTGGCAAAACAGAGTGAAGCGGGTTCTCAATCCCCAAACAGCAGCTGATGCAGGTGATTTGACCTGTTTCTGATCAAATAGATGGAAATCTCACTTTTATTAAACTCGTTTTTTGTTAGAAAAACATTTCTTAGTTATATTGTCCCCAGTGAATGAATTAAACATCAAGTCATAATTTTTGGGAGTTGATGCTCTTTCCTTTAGCAGACTTAATCACTGTTATTAATATTGGTCTTATAGTCCTCTTCATCCAGACATCAACCTCAGGCTAAATCATTTGAATGTGCTATAGAACACTGAACACAACACCTTGGTGAAAAACAAGGCCCCTCTGGACAGAAATTAATTTGATAACATTGCGTAAAATTATTGAAATGCTTAAAATGCATATGTGCACTGTAGTCAAAGACAACTGTCCACAAACGCTTTAAAATTCTGAGTCCCAAGTTGGAAGAATACACTGGATTGCCTCCCAAGTTGTAACTGGGGATGTCAGATTTGTGAACGTGTCATTACAGTGTTCAAACACAGAGAAATGTGTCTGCTCTTAGCTCAATTTGCTAATAATAAATGAGCAACTGGTTTTCTGACTCGCAGTTGGAACACTTGATATGTTGAGTCTGATGTCATTTCCAGGTCTGACTTCTTAACCCGGGATCACTGAAGATGTCCGTACCCGTTAGTTCCAGTGCAGGGTCAGTGGGAGCTGCTGGTAGAGAGGCGTGTTAAATCCTGGTCAGGTCACCAGTCTATCACATTGAAACTAACATTTCCTTTTCGGGAAGCGATTTCAGTCTGCTGCCAGCATCAAATGCAGAGGGAGCTAATAAACTTTACACATCTGCTGATTTACAGTGACTGAAACGTCCGGGCTGCCTTTCTGGCCATAACACCTCGTGCAGCGTGTGGTCTCTTTATTTTCGCTTGTTTCCATTTCCGTTCGCAGTTTTCAACAGTTTACATTCCTTCTCTGTAAAATGTCATTTGGAATCCTGTAATAAAGTTGTGCTCCGTCTGTTGGTCTATTTTGATTATTTAACTGCTAGTCTGGTCAGTGCAAAACACCCCCTCATTTTTTATTTCTCTCTCTGTCTCTCTTTGCTCTTCAACTCCTTATATGGACGACTTATTTGCATCAGCAGGACCGTGAGCACTTTGTACCATCAGCATGTGAAACATCTCTCCACACGAGACCTTTGCTCCCCAGGAGGAAGCACCAAGTTGTCCGCATTAATTGATTTTTACTCAACGGGAAGGCAGCGAAATGTCAAGACAAGTTGTCCTGAACAGTCCGAAGTTTTGCTGTGAATCTTGAGTTGTCAGTTTCCATTCATGAACACCATTCACCGAAAGAGGACAGCGCTGGTGGCGTAGCTGCTGTGAGTCACTGGAGAGACGCCGGTCGGTCGATGTGACCATTAGAGACACTTTTTGTTACTCTGGAGTGTCAGGAGGGTCTTGTCTCAGTTCATTATTGCAAAAAATGTGAGATTCTTATTGCACCCGTCTTTGCTCTAAGGGAGCTGAGAGAAAACACACCACGCAGTTTTTCTCCGTCTCATTTTTGTTCACACGCGGTCATCTCCCCAGAGAGATGTGCTGCACTGGACTCTCGATTAGGGGAAGCTCTATTGATCTACTGCAGGTGGAGAAGTAAAGGATGTCCCATTACTGCTTTAATAACACAGACTATGTCATCTCGCCATTCAGGCTCTGCAGCTTCGCCCTGTTGTGCCACAGCGTTGCACGTGACTGTATCGGAGTTTGACTATCTGTGGTCACGGTTTGTTTGGCCGACCGATTCAAATCGTCTGCTGATGGAGGAGATCAGCTTTGTTCCAGGAAAGCCTCGTGCCACTTCTGAGTTTTTAACTTGTGTAAAACAAACTGGGAAACTGTGAAGGTATATACATGTTTATGTAATTAAAAAAAATGCTTTTTGCAGTCTTCAAACTTTTACTCTCTTTATTACCTTTATAAATAATAACTGGGGAAAAATAGAATGAGAAACTGGGAAAATTGAGTTTTCTTTTCCTTTTTGGGGAATGTCCATTCTGTTCCAAAAGAAACAAAAAATGGGAACAAGACGCTCTGGTTCCCATGTTGTCTGAGTGCCAGCTGAGCTCATTTCCATGCTGCCAGTGTTTTGGGGTTTTCAGACCTTATTATACCTCATTCTTTGGATTTGTTTGGCCTCTGTTTGCTGAGTCGTTACCCAGGCAGCGGGTTTGGAGGTTTGCAGCTTAAAAGGCTACAGTTGGTTGCCTGTAAATGGGAAATTTGAATCAAAAAAGGAGAGCGGACTACATTTCTGCTGCTTTTTCAGTCTTTCTCTGGGGTTCCTGTTACTCATATGAAGCCATCAATTTAGTCTAAGAAGTGATAACACAATGAGCTCAAAACTCTAGAGATGTCCAAGAAATCCACTCACTTCTTATCAGTAATGCAGTCAAAATGGACATCCAACATGTGAATAAACATAGAGATTAGTACTGAACTGATGAGAAGGTTTCACACTTAAAATCTAGACTTCATTGTTCAGATTAGACATCAGATATACTCCTAGTATACCAACTAAACAACTTTTAAATCATTTATCTAAGATGCAAAGAGTTTAAATAGTAGTGTTGTTGATGTTTGTGGAATAATTTATAAAGAAATAATACCATCCTTTAGGGAGAAATACCCATGAATTCAAGTAATTTGGTGTGTTAAGAAAAATAAGTCATACTTGTGTTCAGTTTAACCCTTTAACTCCTCTAATCCTACAGTATTTAAACATTTGTCCCTTTCTTGTTACCAGTAACACCTCAAAATGTCCAGCTTCATGTAAAAAGGTAAAGAAACATATCTAGGTGTCATTTCATACTAGGGATGCACCGATACCAATTTTTTCTAACTAAATATGAGTATGAGTACGAGCACTTGCATACAAGGACTTGCCGATACCAAGTACCGATACGAGTGCTAATAAATGCCATTGATCTAAATGATGGTTTGGTACAACAGTAAAAATAAGTCAAATACTGATTTTGCCTTTTTTTTAAATAAAGTTTCAAACACAATATTTTATTCTGCAGCAGCAGGTCATGTTACAATAAATAATACATCAACTGGTTGCTTCACTAAAAAATAAACAGTCACATTCATCTGAAGTAGATGACGTTGATGTAGAAGCTTTAATCAGCTCTACTGGTGTCTTCTGTGTACCTGTTGGCAAGAGGTTAGCAGCTAAATTAAACATGCTAACACTTTTGGAATCGATCGGGCATTACGAATGGTTTACTAGTACCTTACAGAACCAAATGCTGGTACTGGGAGGATTCGGACAGCACTACTGCTACATGAATACAACTACTATTACTATAACACAAGTAAGTTGACTCCATCTGCTCCAGAGTTAGCTCAAACTGACTCACAATGTTAAACACATTCATCCTAAAAACACACATGTTGAAGATCAACATCCTCTACACATCTGCATTTTTCACTGTACTTGAAAGTTCTCTGATAATAGTTGAGTCGGAATGACGTCTTGTTAACAGATAGGTTTTGGTTTTATGAGACAGCCTTATTGAGGCTGAACGATTTGACTTTTTGATCATGAAATACAAAAACCTTCCCCACAATCGGTAATAAAATGCTGCTGGTTTTGTAGCTACTGTGTGTCTTTTGGGCTCACACTAAATACAAGCCTGGTTTAAGCGGCTCAGTGTGAATAGAGGCTTATATACAGGTGAGAGGAAGTTAATGTAGTGTCACCACAGGTTATGAATGACTGCACCGGCTTTCTCTTTGTGAGGAAATTGTAGCTGTCCAAGGTTCTGAAGTGTATTTACTGCATATATATGCAGGAGTCACACACACACACACACTTAAATCCTTGCAGCGGACATGTTGTCATGCACGGCGCCTCCAAGTTTCTGTTATGTGTAGTACATCATTACTTTTCTTTGGTTCCAGGTTGTTTATTTTTCTCTTACTAATTGTGTGTGTGTGTGTGTGTTTTCTTATATTGGAGTGCCTTTCTAGTCTCTAACCTCATACAGTTTTTTTTTGTATGTATTTATTTAATTGAATGCATTTCTCAGCCTCAGGCTAACATTGTGGCGAGGTTGAAAACTTCTCAAGACAAGTGACACATAACTGGGTTCTTGTCAAACAAACGGTATCAAAAGATAAACCGTATATGCTGATGAGATACTGCCGCCACGTAAAGTGGATAAATGATGATCTTATTACCACTGCAATGCTGATGTGGGTAATCTTGCATCTTGGCACAAAGCTGCGTCAGTCTCCACTTTTTGGAGCATGAACCACTCAGTCTGCACCGCTGCAACTCTGTTTGCAAGTGGCTTCTTACAGTTTTACCCTAATTCATTAAAGTTTATGTATATGGTACCATCTCAGTATATTATCAAGTGCTAACTAGCAAAAAGTTGACTTTCTAAAGAAGCCAATAGATTGCATCAAATTGCATTGGGCAAGCTTGCTGTCAGGGGGGTGAACTAACATTTAAATGTGCATTAAAGTTCTATAAGAAATGTTAATTTCAAGTTAAATGACATGAAAAGCATTCTTCGTCTCGTCGTCTTCCGCTTATCCGGGTCGCGGGGTGAAAAGCATTCTTGTCATGTGTGAAGGATGCGTGTAGCTCAGGGTTGTAATCAGCAAAAAAACCAAGCCAGCATATGGATTACTCTCACTCATTCATTATTAATAAACATCTACACACACACACACACACACACACACACCTCTTCACCAGATACAGCAGCTTTTAAAATTTGATCTCCATCTCACAAACCTATATGGACCAGGATTTATTCATAGTTGCTTTGAGAGATTGTTTATGTGCATGAGAATGAGTTTACATTCAAGAGTCTGCAGCTATGACTATAATTAGCTCTTGTGTTTTGGTTGCTGTGGTAACACCACAAAGTCCTTGTGTGTGTGTGTGTGTGTGTGTGTGCGAGAGAGATTGTGTGAGAATTTGCCTTAACAAGTGTGCATTGGTGGTTCGACTGCATGGATGTGACAGCAGACACATTTGAAGTTAGCGCTGGCCTGAGAAGCAAACAGGACTGCTCCTGGATCAGCACCCGACATTTATTTAATGACTCCTGGTTTGAGTTTTAATCGTCACCACGATGCATTCATTAAGAATCATCCTAAACCAAAGCACTTAGGAGACCATTCATGAAACTTGGACTGTGACCAGTTTTTCCTCATGCTTGGAAAGCTCAAATTTGAAATTGCACTTGGGACTAAACCATTTCTTGGCTTTCCTTCCTGTTTTAGCATCTAATAAAAATGACAGAACAAAGGCGAGGCTGGCCTCTGTGGTCGGTTTAATGTGCTGCAGTTGGAGGGAGATTTGTTTAGATTTTTTTTCTCTGAATCATTAGCAGGACAAACACTTTTTGCAGATTTGCTTGTTGAGCATAAAATTTATCAGTGCAGGCTGCTCCAATTTATTGTTTGTTCAAAGGTTATTCATTCTTTCTTTTGACTCTTGTGTTTAAAATATCTCCATTTTTCAAAGTTAAAATTCACCCAAGAGGTAAAATTTTGAATGCTGATGGTTTTTGATGAATGCTGACCTTTTTCTTAATTGTCCTCCTGCTTAAACAACATGTTTGTCAGTGGGATAGTCGTTGGCATGACTGGTGAAAAACTGAGCCGAGTTATTCTCCAATGCTCTTCATCGAGAACCATTAATGTGTATAGAATCACTCTACCACAAATAGTAAAGATTCAATGCAAGATGCTTGGAAGTGCAGTTTTTTTTTGTTCGTTTTTTCAGACCTGTTAAAATGTGAGCACATTTTATAAACAAATGAAACAACCAGAGCAAAAATGATAACAATATTCATGACTAGGTGATGCAGCAAAGAAAACAATTAGTGCAAAAAAAAAAAAATTAAGGATGCGAAGATTGACAGAGTGGAAAGCGACAGGGATGGAAACGACAAGGAGGCACTAAAACTAATTGTCCTTAGTCTGCATTGATGAATTGAAACTTCACCTCGCCTGGCTAAAAATAGAACTGTAAATGACCCTCCTGTTGTCTCATACACACACACACACACACTTCAGTAAGGATTCCCATCAAAGCTGCTTTCACCCATCCTGACCTTTGTCCATTCACTCTACCGTCCACGGCCTCCACGTGCAACATGAACCGCTAACCCATGAGCCATTACATTCACACACAAACAGACGCCATCATCCCATTATTATTTTTTCCCTTTGTAGCGTAATATAACCTGATTTTATCGTTATAGTACGGACACACTTCTACAAGGTTATCAGCAAAGTTTTGTCGGTTTTATGCTAAGCACTGTTAGCTACCTTCACTCAACTGATGGTTATGCAGGCATCTAGATCCTCTTTGATTCAAAGGGAGACCTACGCACGTATATTTGAAAGGTATAACCCAGAAGCTGACTTAGACTTCAGTTATTTTATTAAAGAAAACAGATTGGATAACAGACAGATATGAGGTAGGTAGTTGCATCTTAAGAGATTCTTCTGATGTTATTAAGCTGAGAGTTAATGACGAGAGCCCGTGATATGTTAATATCTAGGGATCTCGGCTAGTTAGTTCTGAGGGGAACTAAGCTAACTTGATGGAGTGTTATTTATCAATAGCCTCGGGTTTACCAGGTCGGGTTGGTACCTACTGAACCGCTCCAGATCGCCTCGGCGTGGATGTGGAGGAGGTTCGTCGAGTGAGCGTTGTCGGACGAACCTCGGAGTTGTCCCCGGGACCCGAAGGTCGGTCCGAGGCACGGAGGTGTCTGAGCGAGTCGGTGTCAGCGGCTCCATGATCGGCTGGTGCAGAGGCTAACCGGCTTTTCCATGGCAGGTGGAAAGAAGCAGACCGTGGTGTCTGGCTTCTCAGCCGGAGCAGATTGTCATCGACCGGTGAGGCTGGTTTTACTCACGAGCTCGGTCGGCATCAAGGCCTTCCGTGTAGCGGAGGGAAACGGAGGCTGTGTTCTCTCGTCGTGGGGTTGACGAGAACTGAAGAGACTCAGCTCTTCCAGGCAGGAAGTTGGGACGTGGCCCGGTTTGGACGCGTGGACCAATGGGAACGGAGTTACCAAGTCACGTGGTTCTCGTCATTAGAAACCCAGGAAGTTTAGCTGGATTATAAATATGTTTTAACCCTTTAGCAAAAGTAGAAACCATAAAATAATACTGATGCAACATCAACATTCATGAATACTGGAAGAAGATGAATTAATCATATTAAGACATTTCTGGACAGTGGATTAAAAGGTAGTGTCTTTAGAATGAGACATCAAAGAGTTCTTTAAGTTTAATTATTAATTAAAGAAAATCTTCTGAGTCTTCCGACACGACCGGTCCTGGAAGGAATGTTGATTCAGGTTACAACATAATAAAAGAGTCATTTTAATCCAAGTTATTAGGAAAAAGATGAGTTATTGTTGTGATGAACCAAGGGGTCAGAAATCAGAGATAGTAACGCTTTGCCAGCGCTACACANAGACTGAGGAGTGGGGCAGTCCGTGAAGGGGGTCGGCAGCAGCGGGGCGTCGTTGATGAAGAATTCCAACCCAGAGCAGCGTCGGCAGATGAGTCGCAGACGAGACCAGTTGGGACCTTGGACGTCCGGCGGCTGGACAGTAGAGCAGAAGAAAGGCACAGCACAGCAAAACAACCACAATCTGGTAAAGGGGCATTCAAAATGTGTGAATGTAGGCAGATTTGGTTAAAATAAACTAGAAAAATTAAATTAATCTAATTTAAAAATAAGGCTATGTGTCATGCCATTACATTTAATTAAGGATTTAACCTATTTAAATGATTTAAGAGCTCTATTTGTATAAAACTCTGAAGAGATTGACTTCACTCCCATGAGGTTACTCTAGGAGTGACACTTTTAAGTGAATTTGGAAAGACATTACGTCATATTTTAAACTAAGTTTAAACTATTTAAAGTTTTGGAAATAACTTAGTAAACTAAGGATTGAGTTTTTGAGAACCAAAAATTGAGTTTTGGAAATAGTGAAATCAGTCATATTAGATCTGAAATCTAAAGTTTTAGAGGACATTTGTGTTAAATGGCCTAAGGTATATTTTATCCTTCATTTTGATTTAAGGAAGGTATATTAAAATGGATTGGCTCGCCTTTACATTAATTATTATGAAAATACAATTATTGTAAGTAATAGAAAATTAAACATTAAGTTTGATTTAAACATAAAGTAATTTTACTAATTTAATACAGCATTAGGCTGTACAATAAAGGAACTCTGGCTAAGTTGTTTACCAGGATGGACGCGCAGCTTACTGGAGTACAGCAGGCGACGTCAGCAGCTCAACCAGGTCTGTTTCCCATAAAAACACATGGTTAGTAACACATGGTTAAAAGGGAGGACATGAACGTGGACACACATTCACGCCACACACCGAAAAAGGGAGATAACAGGTGGAAACCTGGGAGGCCTCAAGTCACATCACCCTCTGAACCTGGCGGCGGCTCAGAGGTACCGAAGCGGACTTTGTGAGGCTTGATCTGATTTCTGTGAACCCACTTGAGGACGGGTTCTTTCGGACCCTTAGGGATCCGTAACTGGTAAACGACGGGTGAGAGTTTGTCGGTTATACGGAACGGCCCTTTCCACTTTGGGAGAAGCTTTTTAGCGAGTCTACCAGAGCCGACCTTTGTCTGCCCTGGTNTTTGGACGCGTGGACCAATGGGAACGGAGTTACCAAGTCACGTGGTTCTCGTCATTAGAAACCCAGGAAGTTTAACTGGATTATAAATATGTTTTAACCTTTTAGCAAAAGTAGAACCATAAAATAATACTGATGCAACATCAACATTCATGAATACTGGAAGAAGATGAATTAATCATATTAAGACATTTCTGGACAGTGGATTAAAAGGTAGTGTCTTTAGAATGAGACATCAAAGAGTTCTTAAGTTTAATTATTAATTAAAGGAAATCTTGAGTCTTCCGACACGACCGGTCCTGGAAGGAATGTTGATTCAGGTTACAACATAATAAAAGAGTCATTTTAATCCAAGTTATTAGGAAAAAGATGAGTTATTGTTGTGATGAACCAAGGGGTCAGAAATCAGAGATAGTAACGCTTTGCCAGCGCTACATATCCCCCCTTATTTCAAGGTGAGGACTCCTAGCAGAAGGTCGTTGCCTTGAAATACCAATCCGATGATGGAGGACATCGTGGGTCATCATGAACCAAAGGGAAGAAAGGTTTGTGGTACCTTTCCACCGGACAGAGTCAATCAAAAATGAATCAGAGCTTGAGTTTAGAGATTACCAGGCACAGGGGCACCTGTGTCATTGACCTTCAGGAATTTGGAAGCATCCCACACCGGAAACAGAATCAGGAGGAAGGCACCTATCCAAACGGTGCCAGGAGACTGAGGAGTGGGGCAGTCCGTGAAGGGGGTCGGCAGCAGCGGGGCGTCGTTGATGAAGAATTCCAACCCAGAGCAGCGTCGGCAGATGAGTCGCAGACGAGACCAGTTGGGACCTTGGACGTCCGGCGGCTGGACAGTAGAGCAGAAGAAAGGCACAGCACAGCAAAACAACCACAATCTGGTAAAGGGGCATTCAAAATGTGTGAATGTAGGCAGATTTGGTTAAAATAAACTAGAAAAATTAAATTAATCTAATTTAAAAATAAGGCTATGTGTCATGCCATTACATTTAATTAAGGATTTAACCTATTTAAATGATTTAAGAGCTCTATTTTGTATAAAACTCTGAAGAGATTGACTTCACTCCCATGAGGTTACTCTAGGAGTGACACTTTTAAAGTGAATTTGGAAAGACATTACGTCATATTTTAACCTAAGTTTAACTATTTAAAGTTTTGGAAATAACTTAGTAAACTAAGGATTGAGATTTTGATAACCAAAAATTGAGTTTTGGAAATAGTGAAATCAGTCATATTAGATCTGAAATCTAAAGTTTTAGAGGACATTTTGTGTTAAATGGCCTAAAGTATATTTTATCCTTCATTTNATTGTCCTCCTGCTTAAACAACATGTTTGTCAGTGGGATAGTCGTTGGCATGACTGGTGAAAAACTGAGCCGAGTTATTCTCCAATGCTCTTCATCGAGAACCATTAATGTGTATAGAATCACTCTACCACAAATAGTAAAGATTCAATGCAAGATGCTTGGAAGTGCAGTTTTTTTTTGTTCGTTTTTTCAGACCTGTTAAAATGTGAGCACATTTTATAAACAAATGAAACAACCAGAGCAAAAATGATAACAATATTCATGACTAGGTGATGCAGCAAAGAAAACAATTAGTGCAAAAAAAAAAAAATTAAGGCTGCGAAGATTGACAGAGTGGAAAGCGACAGGGATGGAAACGACAAGGAGGCACTAAAACTAATTGTCCTTAGTCTGCATTGATGAATTGAAACTTCACCTCGCCTGGCTAAAAATAGAACTGTAAATGACCCTCCTGTTGTCTCATACACACACACACACACACTTCAGTAAGGATTCCCATCAAAGCTGCTTTCACCCATCCTGACCTTTGTCCATTCACTCTACCGTCCACGGCCTCCACGTGCAACATGAACCGCTAACCCATGAGCCATTACATTCACACACAAACAGACGCCATCATCCCATTATTATTTTTTCCCTTCCTCAAACACAATCTGTACATTTCTCACACATTCTGTTTCATACCAGTAACCTAGGATTTACAAAGGGAACATTTAAAAAAAATAAAATAAAAATTCCACATCAATTCCCTCAGCGTGCATTCTGCAGCAACAACAGGGTATGTAATTGTAGAAAAAGCAGTAAAACAAAAGAACACAAAGGGTCTTAGAGCTTCGCAGCACAACGTTTAATGTGGAGCCAAAGAAATCGGAGAAACACGAAGGCATACAGAGGTTTACTGACATGTGACGTTTATCAGCTGTTCTTCAGAGACCCAGTTTTTCAGTTTGAATAAAAAGACACGCTGTAAAAACGAATGAGAATTTAGGAGCTGGACTAATTAAGGTGCTAATTTATAAACTTGAAAGCATGAAAACAGTCCACCTTAAATAGAAATGAGTATGATTTTTGATCTATTAATAAAACGTGCTGTTTGCAAAATTGTGTTGAAAGTACAGATGATCTTTTTAGCACTTGAAGAGAAATTGTGTGGCTCTTATCAGGGTGACCTTACAGTTTGAGTCAAATACAGAACATGTTTGCTTCAAGTGACTTTTGTACATAATGAGCTTTTATGAATCATGTCTAGAAAACAGCCCTCAGAGGTTCTGGTCCATGTTGATGTGACAACATCACACAGTTGCTGTGGATTTGTCGGCTGAACATTCATGATGTGAATATCTGGTTCCACTACATCCCAAAGGTTCTGGACTGGATTGAGATCTGGTGACTGGAGACTGTTGGGAGTTCAGTGATGCTTAGCTGGTGCTAAGGGACCCAGTGTGAGTAAAGTAAACCTCCCTCCACACCATTACACCAGCAGCAGCCTGAACCAATGGCACAAGGAAGGATGGATCCATTCCTTCAGGTTGTTGACACCAAATTCTGTCTCGACTATCTGAACACTGCAGCTGAAATCGAGACTCATCAGACATCTTTTTTTTTTTTGTCTTGAGTAAAACTGAAACATCAGAATCACTTTGACATATTTTCATTTGTGACACGATCACAACTCCCAAGAAATCTCATCCTCTGCAGTCGCAGTGACAGTGATGAGAGTAAATTCAATGTGTGAAAATGACAGACTGAGACTTTTCAGTGAATGTCGTGGAGGTGAGAGGAAAATTTCAAGACCAGAGAAAGCTACAGTGAAAGGACATAGAAGAGGTGTGAAATAAGTGACAGAAGACTGATGAAACAATTATGGTTTAGAGAGGAAAAGGGACTTTGACTCAGATTGTATTTGGTTGTGACACTCGTGGTTGTGTGAAGGCTTACTATCAGGCTGGAGGTCGTCTGTCATTCATCTCTTCCTCTACTCAACTGTTTTATTTTATGGCCCTGAGATGAGATTGTGTCCTCGGATGATGACCGCCTAACTCCATGTAAACCATATTTTATATTTGAGACCTGAAATGAGTCTTGATGTTACGCTTAACTTTAGAAATGCTTGTTTGAAGTGGAAGTAAGGACAATCAACTGTTAAAAACGACTCAAATGGGGCTTATTCCAGCTGTAAAGGGTGATGTGTTTGGTGTGTGTGTGTGTGTGATTGATGGGGACACTCTGTGTTCTGAGCTAGAAGGCCACTCTGTTCCACGACAAATCCTGTCTTTATTATTATGCTTCATAATGCCTTCCATCTCTCCATTTTCTTTGCATATATGTAGTTTGCTTTTGGTGGAATTCTGTTCATATGAAAGTATATTTGGTTGTAAACTCTTGCAAGCGTGTTCAGCCATTTGCATTTCTGCACATTAGCTCCTTTCCTTCAGTCAGTCTGCTGTAGTTCTGTGTGCATGTGAGGGCTTTCTCCTCTGTGGAACAGGCTAACGGCTGTTTACGTCCTCTCAAGTTTCGTGGGGATTTACAGTCCCTGCGTTGGCAAGAGAGGACCAGGAGGGAAGAACAATTGTCAGCTTTTGAGTCATTTTCCTCCCTTCTTTGTTTTAGTTGTCTAATTTAGCTCCTAGCTTGAAAGACTTCTCTATAACTTTTCATGTTTGTCTTTTAATATTAATATTTTTGCACTTTTCTTCTTCCTGTAAAATTCTTACTTTCTCACACAGTTTGCAGTAGTACACTCGCCCTATTAATTATTCTGTCCATGTTCATAAAGCATTTTTATGGATCTTTTTTAAAGCTCGTTTTGGTTTATAACTCATGAGTTGTTTTTTATTACTCTTTTTTAAATCATTTTTCTCATCGTGTCTTCTTTCTGTTTGCCTTGGCTCTTGCTTTCTTCTGCTTATTGCTTCCTGTCTTCTTTTTTGTGTTGCATTTTTTAACATGCCAAGTGCATTGTTCAATCACCGTTTTTTTTTTTAGGGGGGCTTTGCTTCATGTTTCACCACGATATTAAAAATCAAGCACCGTTACAAATTTGCATTAGTGGAACCTTGCCTAAACGTCTTTTCAGTCTACTTTGCATTTCTTAATTCTCGCACTCATCTAAGCTTAAACCACAACCGAGCATAATCGTCCTCACCCCCTTAAGTAAAGTTTTAATTAAAAATGTAAACATAAAAAGGGTGCACACACTTTAGAGAGTTCTCATCATGAGATGGTTTGCTGCACCTCAGGTGATAAAACAAGTTGTCCTTGAATTGAGGAGTGGTAAAGATTTAACCCCCCCCCCCCCCCCCCCCCCCCCCCCCCCCCC
>SSNR01000170.1:551374-608283 GCA_006937965.1 Callopanchax toddi | reverse complement strand
GCTCAAGTTTCACTGAGCAAACTCAAGTTGCTTAACTAGGAGGACCTTCTGTTTCAAATCTGCCATCAATAATGTATTAGTTGCTGTTTGAATCAATGAGAGTTGCAATTTAAGGTTTATTTTTTTAACTGATGGAAGACGGGCTCATTTTCTGTCCTAACCAAAGCCTAGCTCATATAAATGTGCTTTCACACTGAACTGAAGACCTTCACCCAGCTGGACTCCACTGAGACCATTAATAAAGCCACACTGACCAGCTCCGTTTATTCAAATGTCTCTTAAACTCCTCCTACTAATGGTGGGTTGCCATCTTGTTTTCAATGCATACAACAATAAAAAGCTATGCCATTAAAATATATATATTTAAACAGTGAAATGGGTTTGAAATGGACTAAATGGATCTTGTTTCATGCATTTGAGTAGAAATCAAACTGTACCTCCACCCTTTCTCATCTGAACACGTATGCACGTGATGTGCAGCATGTTTCCACGCTCTCTGATA
Organism: Callopanchax toddi; assembly: GCA_006937965.1. Taxonomy (NCBI): domain Eukaryota; kingdom Metazoa; phylum Chordata; class Actinopteri; order Cyprinodontiformes; family Nothobranchiidae; genus Callopanchax; species Callopanchax toddi. Next base: position 607,781 of record SSNR01000170.1, on the reverse strand, counting down.
TGATAGCAGCAATAACATGCAGCACAATAAAAAAAGTGCCCCTCACCCCCCTCACCTACATAACAGTCACGTGCACAGAGGCATGTAATAGACTGTGTTTTACACTGCTTTTTTGTGACATCCAGTTGCTGCAGCGGCTCAATGCACCAATCTGCAATTCATAGCAGGAGCTGCGCTACACACCTCGGTGCCAGAACCTGACTGGGTTTAAGCCAGCTTTACACAGACGAGGGATCTGACTTACCTTCGTCTGCAGTAGCAAGCACGTCTCCATCTAAACGTGTGTAACAGGATCTTTACAAGCCAGTGTAGTGAATTGGGTTTTTAAAATATGTTTTCTGTGGAAATATCAGCCAAATTGTCTGGCATGTGTTTAATGCTTCAGCTTCTGCTCCCAGTAATTGCTTACCTTTTGGATCCACAGTCCAATTTAAAATAATGACGTGAGTGGGATGGTAAATGAGAGTGATAATCAAGCCTTTTCACTGACTCTTTCATTTGCTCGTTTAACATCTGAGTGATATTGAGATGCATATGAATATCTAATTTATCATATTTTGTTATGAGGCGTGACGACGAGGCGGGTCTCGATTGTTTTGATGTCCGTGGACAAATGTGATTATGTGATAGGATTACTGATGTGTGAGAAATCACAAAAACACTTAACAGGTTTCGAACAGCAATCGAGATAAAAGCCTAGTTTGACAACAAGTCTCTTTTTAGAACTAATCAATCTACATATAATCCCATTAAAATATTAGATCATGTTCAGTTTGTTAGCTGTTTTACTCTTTGATGTTTGTCTCATGTCAGAGAATAAATATTTCTTAGTTCATTACTTAAATGTTCATTTTTGTCCAGTTTGCCACATTAAAATACCCACCTCTCCTCAGACTGCTTATTATTATTATTATTATAGATGATCATGTGTACCTTTATGTTTATTAATTTATTAGTTGCTTTTATCCAAAGTGACGTACATACCATTAATAATCACCTTATCAGGCATGTTGTGATCTGTGGGGGAAACCGAAGAACCCGGAGGAAACCCACACATGCATGGGGAGAACATGCAACTCCACACAGAGAGGCCGCAGCCCGGATTTGAACTCACGACCATCTTGCCACTACACCACCATGCAGCCTTTAAAGCTTGTCCACCTATAATAAATATTAAATTGAGGTTTATTTGAAGCTAGATGGGCATTTTGGTTACATCCCACAAACAGCCAGCATATTTCATTTGAGCAGGGCCTTTGTGTGCATAAAGTTTCTTAATTTTTTTCTGTCGTGTTCATTAAATGAAGTGATAAAAATGAATGATTGCAGTTGGACCTACTCAAGTGCTGTGTGCAATCAATTTGACTGACCAATGCGCTGCTGTCATTAACCCTTTCTAAGCTGGATTCATCTTCACCAGGTTGATTCAAATAATGTAACATTTTGCAGGCTCTACCTGGTGGAATGTAGCCTGAAGGTAACCAGTTGATGATTGCTGATATAATAGTTTAATACACAAAACCAACCATGTCTAAACACAAGCAAGCAGACAATGTGTATTTTACCATTTGGATTTAGGTTTTTCTGAGAGCTGCAATCATATGCAAAATACGTTGCAACCCTAACACTTTAGGGTGCTACTATGTTCATTGTTGCTTCTGGAGTTGGTTGCAAAAATTGATTCCTTAAACTCTGATGTAGTGTTTTGTAGTTCTAAATCAGGGGTAGTTAATAGGCGGATCTGTATTCGACCCGTGAGCCTCCTATTTTTGTCCCTTGAGCCATGTACAGGGTATCCGCGGGTCCTTAAAAAGCCTTAAAAGGTTGTAAATTTGCATTTCCAAAATTAAGGCCTTAAATATCATTAAAAATGATAAATAATCCTTAAATTCAGTGTCCAAAGGTCTTAAATTTCTAGGGCCCTATGATTTCTGGGTTACAAAGATCTGAAACTCTGCAGCACACCAGACCACAAGGGCCTAGAAGGGTCTAGGTCACTTAAGGCTGTTATTATCTCGTTAATTCAGTAAAACAGAGCTTATTTTTATTTTGTAAAAGCTATCTCGTTCATTCAGAAAAAATGAGCTTTTTTATTATTTTCAGGTGAATACAATACACTTCTGTAAGATATAATGCAGATCAATTATCTTGATGTTTGTTATATTTTTGCACTTTCAGGTCCAATCAAGGTTTAGTCAGAACTATTTGTAAGGTGGTCACATCCCCTTTCCCATTCCGTGAATGTAAGGTCTTAAATTTGGTTAAATTGGCGTTAAAATAGGTCTTTAAAAGTCTTAAATTCGACTTCCTTAAACCTGTAGATACCCTGCATGTGCTGTGTTCCCCAAACTGTCAATTTTTCATCAAATCCGCCGCAAATTGGCGCCGCACCTCCCGTGCAGCTCCAGGTCAAGCTGCTGCAGTACCTCCGCAGTCTACCCCATCCCCCACCACACACATACACAAACTGCAGACCCATCACGTGCACCCCCTTCCCCCTCCCCTAGCTGTCATCATTCCATAAAATCCACTGTGAATCAGCATCGTGCCTCCTGCGCAAAACAAACAGTAAGTATTGTAGTATATAAACAAACGGCTTCCTCTCCTTGAAGATTCAACAGCAACGTTTGGTCACTGTTAACGTTTCCTCTCACTCAGTCATTATTATCTTGTTCATTTGACCATTTTCTTTCTCTCTCTTTCTGTCAAACTCTCTAATTAGACCTGTGGTCCACCTATTGACTGTCAGGCCTCCAGATAAAGATGTTCTTATCTGCAGAGAGCAGCCCCACATGCTGCCAACCACTTCATTAAATGCACACAAAACAGGGAAAAGATGCTGTGTTCATTTGTGGCTTGGTGTGGTGATAAGTAATGGAACCATATCTGTGCCTTGGAGTTGTATGCTTTAGTTTTTTTATTTGTCTACTAAAGTATAAGTTAAGTGTCCAGACTTGTTTAAACTTTGCTGGATTTGCATGTCAATATTTTAGCACAAACATCCTGTTGGATCATCTCTTTCCAATGAAAACCATGAATATTTGATTATCAGAAAGGGCGTTCCTCCATAATGAATAAGTCTTATTGTTTCTGCCTTGCCTTATCTTGACTGATTTGAGTTAACTTTTCACCTCCAGCCAGAGCTTAGCTTACTCTGAAAACAGATCTGTGGTCTGGAAGCAGACTTTTTTTTTTTTTAATTTGGAAGAATAACCTCTTCAGATGTAGGAAAAAATAGAACCATACCAGTTGTGGTGTGGGAAGTGTTAAAGTAATCAGAGAATGTAGATTTTAATGGCTGTGTCGTATTCAGTGTGAGGTCTAAATTGGGTTCATGTTATAATATTGCTCTGCATGTAAACAAGCAGTACTATGTTCCAGCTCCGAGATTTATTTTTGTTATTATTGTTGATGATTAAGCTCATACCTTTTTTGGTAATATTGGCGAACAAAAATTAATTCAACATCTAAGAAAACACTGAACTAATGTGAAGTGAGGAATGTTTTATAGCTTGCTGCTGTGTCAGTAGTTATTAGTCTTTGAAGTGGAAATCAGGCGATAGAAATCAGGACCTTTTTAATGTATTTTCTCTGTTGAGTTGCTCCTGAAGGTTGTCTGTTTTTAATACCCTACAAGCAGAATCTAAACTTCCTCTTTTGGCCACTGTGGGTCTTCCAAAGGGCATTAACCTGGCCCACTTCAAACAGGGCCCAGTGATGATCAGAGCAATTAGCACAACTATTATCTCACATTGACTTTTAAATAGAGATCTTTTTGCGAACAAGACAACCAATGAGCACCTTTGTTGGACCATGAGTCAGCGATGTTCTCTGATGGCTTGTTTTTATTAGGGCATGAAAATGTATTTTCTCCACAAATGATTTTTTCCCTAAGAAACCTATGTTGTAATATCAAATATACTAGGGATGCACCAAAATTTCGGCCACCGAAATTTTTCGGCCGAAAATGACAAAAGTGCGTTTTTGGTTTCAGATCGTAACGCTTAGATCACCGAAACTGTCGTGAGCAAATAGCGCAGCGTAAAGGATAAGAGCAGCATGTCTGCAGTGAGGACTTATTTCATTACCTCTGCTCGTGATTTAGAGCCGGTCCAGACCGCAACAAGTTGCAGCTTGTTTCAATTTGCTCCTCCCGCTGCAGAGAACTGGAACGGTGCGTGGCTCCAAGTGGCAGGTGGCATACGTGCGTGTGACCCGGCTTACAGCCCTCAAGGCCCCTCCACAAAAACCGAACATCACCTGTAAGATCATGCTCAGCTGATCTAGACTCAGCTCATCTTTGCATTTCTGTTTTTCTCCATCAACTGACAAGATCCCATGAGTCTGACTGGTCTAATATTTGATTTGTTTAGTTGCAACTTTCTGATTTGAACAGATTTTTCTGTTTTAGTTGGACATTTTATTTTTGCAGCTTTGGTTTGAAATATGCCTTGCCTAAGGACTTTTATTGTTTTGATGAGTAAACTTTTTCAAACTGCTACATGTTATTATTTACTAAAACTTAGTAGGTTCTAGCTTTGCTCAGCTTGGGAAAACCCGTGAGCTTTATGTCAATTCAATAGAACTGAGAACAGAAACATGAACTTTTGCTAACAGATGTTGTTGCAACTTAAGTTATATCCAGTTTTGTCTATTTTTATTCAAAATCCTCTTTTATCCAAATGATTTCTAATTTTTTTAAAGTATGTAGCACAAATTATGTGCAAAAACATAAAAGTCATTAGCATTTTAAATGATGTTGAGTTTACCCTCACTGGTTCTTGAATAACATCCTAAATTACTTACTGGTATCTCCTTGTTTTTCTTACTAAAATGATTTACATTTCTTGTTGCATCGCAGCCTCACTTTCACTTACATTTGAAAGCAAAGTTCTCAGCAGTTTGTTAGCCCGAGTGTCCCACTGTCGGTAAAGTATTTGAAGGCATCCACTTCTTTCATGAGCACTCCTGTCGTAAGAAATAACAAGTGAGATCATCTTTCAATGAAAAGAAAATTATTCTACGCTTTCTTCTTTCCATTCATGCCCGTCCTAATTTATTGCTCTCATTCACTTGAGCTCCCTCGTCTCTATACAGAGAGCCTGGAAACACAGCGACGTGCAGCCTTCTAATCACACACCGTCTCCTCCTCTCCTTTTTATTGTCTTTCTTTTCTCCAGTCATTTCTTCTGAGTGTTACCTCAGCACCACCTTTTTGCTTTCTTTTTTACTGTTCTCCTGTTTATTTCCCTTCATTCTTGGTACATAATTTATTTTTTATTCCCATCCCCCCCCCCTATTAATGGTGCCGTAACCTTTCAGACCATACAAGATCCTCTCTGTTCATCCACCTGCTCCAGTTAGCTGAGGACAATGCTGTAGCTTTATGGACATTTAGAGTTTGTTCAGATAAACACCTAGTTCCATATTTAGTGTTAGGGCTGTTTGTGGTTGACAAAAAAGGACACCACCAGGGGTGCGCATAATTTTGTCACTGAGGTATTTAAGGGAGTGCCTGGTGCTGATTCTTGGTGCGCACCGGCCTAAGTAAATAAGTGAACTAGATAAATTTTAAAAGAAAAGGAAACAAGATACATTTAAAAGTTAGCAAGCAAAAGCACTTAAATAATTTAATTTAATAAAGTTTTAGTGTAACTATCTTTAAATGGCTCCTGGACGATACCTGGGAAGTGAAAATTTTCTAGCTTCAAGTTAAAAAAATCAAAAGGAACATCATCTGAATTTGGATTTCTAAATGAAAAATGTTGGAGGTTCCTGACTAACTCTAACTTTAATATCCAATATGGCGTCATGCATAAAAAGTGGTGATAGCTGCAGTAATAAACAGTTTTATTTTTACTTCTGTTGCTTTATATTTCATCAAAACTTTTGCACAATGTATGTATTTCCTCCATTAATGAACAAGTCGCAACACTGCTTGAGTGCCTAAAATACAGAGAAATGTATTAAAAATGGCATCTGTTAATAATAATAATATTGTCTTAAGCAAGTTGGTTTTATTGCATAGTACATTGTAGCATGGGTGTAGATTTGGCATGGACAGAGGTGACGTGTCCCCACTAAAACCCAGCGATCACTGAATTGTCCCCAACAATAACTCGACCCAAGGGTGCAGAAGTAGCGCTGCGTCCCCACCAATAATATGCAGCCCAGCGGACCGAGGTGCTGTGCTGCTGTACGTGGACCTGTGGTCAGGGGAAGTAGGCCTCTCTGAATCAACCAGCGCAAGCCTCTCTCTCTGGGATGCATGCTGCGGTCCGTGCTCCCCGCCCCCTGGACAGAGGCCCACGTCGAGCTGCTCACGCCAATGGTACCTGCCCTCATTCTGGATGTGGACCGGGCTGGACTGGCCATAAGGCATTTTCCCGGTAATGGTAACTTTGGGCCGGTCCAGACCGCGACGGGACGGTCGCACAACCCGCAATTTACTTCCTGTTTTGGCGCGCGCTCGAGCCCCTACCCGTCCTGGTCCCCACCAATGTCACAAACAAATCTACGCCATTGCATTGTAAAGACATGTGTCTCAGTTTTCACTAATCTGTTTGTTTTTATTTACATTTCACATGTTGCATCAATTTTCAACATCTGTAAATGTATAGCACCTCAGTAAATGAGGTCTTGTATATAAAAAAGCAGCCTTGTATTTTTTGTGGATTTGGGAGTCACTGACCCAGACCAGAACTCTGTAATCGTTGGTGATGATGACAACGCACTCTGGTTTATTGTGATAGATTAATGAGCATCAACAAACCAGAGCGCCTCGTCATCAAACAAATCAAATGAAGACACACAACAGCTGACCTCCTGCAGATGGCTGTGCATGCAGCTGAATGATGCATCTTGTGGAGACTCCTGGCAAAAGATGACTGATTGTTTTTGCGTTAAACAGCTGAATACCAGAACCTCAGTCAGTCAATATGAGATTGTATCTGCTGCTGTGCAAACCTTAGAATACTCCTGATTAGTATATTCACACTCTGACATTCATGGCATCCTCCAGCAGTAGTGTCCCTCCTCACAGGCGTTAATATTTGTGAGTCCTTGATATTTTTGGTAGTTGATGCTTATCTTCAACAAAATTAATGCACAAGAGCTCTAGTCTGAATTGATAAGAGCTGTAATTATGTCACAAACCTTTATTTCATCAAATGTATATTCTTTCCACATGTCCCCATGGAATACTCACCCATGATCTGTTTGTCCTCAGCGTCTTTCAGCCGTTCTCTCGTTCTGCGTACATCACGGTGAAGGTAGATGGAGTTTTTCTGCTCTATTCACAGTAGCTCTACTACAGAGCTGGTTTCAGAAAAAGCTCAGTTTGCTTTTAAGACTTCAGTGAAAAGGTGAATCTAGATTAATGGAGCAGATGATGTTGTTTAGAGGAGACTGGGAAAATATGAGGCAAAAAGAAAAAAACCCCACAACTTGTTCTGGCTGTTATTGTATTCTAGTAGAGAAATAAAGGATTCTATGTAAAAGCTTTCGTTAATAACACAACGTCATTCATTACTCACTGTGTGATTTATTAAATACACACAGAATCAGACAAAGGCCGGTTTCCCTGTTTTAAAGCTATTATACACACCTCATCTACAATGAAACTCAAGTAACATTAAAATTTAAGAGTTTTTTTTAAGTGTTTCTAAATCTTTAGGTGTTTCTAATAAAACCAGCCTTTAGAACGGGTTTCTTTTTGTGAATCGTTCAAAAAGGATGAATTTTTCCTCTTCTCCGCTCTTGATCCACACTTAATCAGAAATGATCAAAAGCCGTTTTAATTCATCATTGTACTACGCAGTGTGTTAAAGCCTCCTTATTCTGATTGGAGTGTCTATTTTTCAGATGATTACGCTTTAGTCCCAGAGGCTGATTTGACCACTGGATGGTCTGTTAGGCATAACAATAACTGTCCTCACACCTTTATGAAGCAAGAGGACACATCAGACTCAGGAAATTAACATCTGTGGTAAACAGTCAGCTGTGTTTTATCAGGCTCTTCGTTTGTTTGGCACATGCTGTAAATGCATCGTGTCAAACACTCTCTGAACGTAGGGCTGCAGCTTATACAGCAAACAGGTTCACTTGTGCACAGTACTTCCTGCAATGAAAGAACATTTCTTTTAATGTTGTGTTTTTTTTTACTTTTAATTTCCACTGTAATCGCACTGATTAAACACCAATTCAAAAAATTATATATGAAAATATTTACTCTTTACATAAGTTTAAAGCATGGATGGGGACCCTCCAATCCACGGATCCCTTTTATGAGGCCCTGCCACGAAATGTCAAATAAATAATTAAACTCGGAGGGAAAAATATCAATAACCAATGGTGTGATGAAATCAACAGTAATTCAGATAACCGAGACTGTACAAAATAGACCATAATGCACTGCAGACTGAGCTGCATGCTATAGCTAAGGCCGGCAGTTTCTTATTTGGGGTTTTTAGTCTTTATAATATCTAAGCACAATAATGTCTCGAATTTACTAAATCAGCTTGAGCTGCAGTTCATGAGAAGTTATGAGTAGAATGTGAAGTGAACTTTATTTAAACATTTGTGGTTAAATCTAAACTTTAACGTTGTTAAAAATGCATGAAAATCACCATAAAAAATTAACCAATTTCAAATCAAATGTGTGGCTCGTGTATTTTTTGCACACATACTGCAGCTCCTTCTCTGTTCTGTTAATTTAAGTGATATAAATTCATAATTTTAGTTTATTAAATCTTATGATTTAATTACTGCGCCTGTGTACGTAGATCAATTGAAAAGTTACAGATAACCACAAATTAGTGTAATCAAATTTTAAGTCTGTGTTATTGAGACAAATGACGTTCATTAACGGTTTCTACCAAAATCGTCTGAATAAAGACCTCGATTCAGGTTCAGGTTCCAATTATTTCTGTCAACTATATTTATGACACCTAATTAAAATGATGAAGTCCTGCTCCATTTGATAGTGTTCACGATGCAACAACGCAGGCTGTCCCAGAGTGAACATTTACAGACACGGCCAGAACTGAACAAACCTGTTGTGCAACTGTAATAACGGTCCTGGTGAAACACGGTGAGCACAGAGGAAGATCAGGTCAGAGACTTGTGTTTACTCTGTGAACCTCCATGAACTTACTGATGTAGTTGTAGGTCTTTACATGTATAAGTCCAGAAAATTTGGCCTGGAAAATCACTGAACCTTTTTGTGAATACGACTCCTTTTTGGCAAAGGAATCAATTGCTCCCAAAAGGTAAAAACCCCAAACAGAATCTGTCCTGTCTGGTTTTTGTTTTTCTATTCACCTGGCCTGGATAAATGAGTTTGGGGATTTCACTTAATTGTTTTATTTATTCTACCTCCTACCTTTGAATAGCTGTATCTCTCAGAGATTTTCCAACAGCAGCTAGGTGCTGACACCATCTAAGAATCCCTTTGGGAGCTGTTGCAGGTGAGCACCTCACATTTTCCCCTGACAGCATCTCACAACTCAGCCAACAGCTGTGACAGCTAAAGGTCAGGGAAAGAAGAAATGTGTGATTCAGAGGAATATGCTGGATCCAGTCTTCTTCATTACCACAGCTCTAGCCTCAGAGATGTTTTAAAATAAAACAGCTGGAGAGAAATCATGTGATCTCTGAGCAGGAAGCTTCACAACCAATAAAAGGATTAAAGTTATCTATTATATACAAAAAAAAAAGTCCTTTTTTGAGGATGTTTACAATTATGTTTTAATGTGTCCTTTTGTTTAAGTTCTGGCTTTTGTCAATAATATTATGTAGTTTCTTATTTTCTTGTCTTACTCCCTACTTTCATGTCATTTTCTACATTTTCATATCTGTCAATCCTTTGGGTTATTTTTTCTCACGCCGTCTTCAGTCGATCCTTGTTTCAACAAAGTAAGGAGGTCGAATGGCTACAAAAGCTGCAGCTACTAGCTAGGAGGTTTATTGTTAAGTGAACTTGATTAAATGTTTGTGCCGTTATAACATAAAGGTCCCTGATATGCAACTTGAAATCTGATTATATCTTGAAGACACATTATTTTAGAGAGAACATACTGAGTTTGTATAATTTTATTTGTCGATAAAAGCCATGGGAATTATTACATTGTTGCACAAATAAATGCAACAATTAAATCAACTGTTGATTTTAAACAAAGCAGATGAGCAGTTTGTTTATGCATGTCAGTTCAGCCCCCTAAAAATGATGGATACATTGGCCTTACACAGATGCAGATTAAAAAAAATTTAAATAAAGTTTTTAATATTTGATGAATCCCACATATCCATGTACCACAGTACATGGATATGTGGGATTCACAGGTGCTGTACACAGTCCAATGCTTTGTTTACACCCTGGTTGTATTTTTATTTTTTGCACATACTCCCACCTATTTTTAAAGCGTGTTATTTAATTCTGGTGAAATATAGTTGTGTTTTTTTATTGCTTTTCTGCCTCTGGGTTAGAATTTCTAGTCCAGTGTTATTGGTCACATGGACGTTAACAATGAAATGTGTTGGATGAAGAACCACTAAACTCGATAAAGTGCAATGTTAATTAAATATAAAATTTATATGTCGATAAAACAAATATATAAAAGCATATGAGATAATAAAGGAACACAGTGAAGGAATGTGTAATACATTGTGTAGAAATTGCATAATTTTTGCAATTAAAAAACAAACCATGAATAAAAACGATGATCATCCTGTGCAGTGAAATATTAATATGTACCTTCATATTCTTACAGGTTTTGTCTTAGTACAGTATCTTTTATCTCTGCAGCACCCAACAGTTACAGTTTAATGCAACAGACTTAATGTGATCAGTTTTTTTTTTTAAATTTATGTCAAAAGACTTATTTTGTGTTTATTCAGTTATAAGAGATAAGATGTTTTATTATTTTGACACTTGAACTGTGAGTATTTAGGTATTTCTGATTGGTTAGTATGTCTCTGCAGTCTGTGATCTTTCTGCATGTTTGTGTCTTCCAGTACCGGATCGGGCAGCTCTACATGATCAGTAAACACAGCCATGAGCAGAGCGATCGAGGGGAAGGCGTGGAGGTTGTCCAAAATGAACCGTTTGAAGACCCAAATCATGGCCAGGGACAGTTCACAGAGAAACGAGTCTACCTCAACAGGTCAGTGAGTCGTGGCCCCATGTCAGACGCTCACCCAGTGAATTTGATCCAAAGCTTTTGTTACATTTTTAGACTCTGGTTGTAAAATCTTTTAATCAAAACCTGATATTACCTTTTCATAAGCATCAACTTTAAATTTATCGTAAGATGATTTTATTAAAGGACACGCTTTATATAGAAAAGAACATCATTAGCTACCATGGTCGAACAGCTGAAGGAAAGAAGACTCTTCACAGAAACTATGGCAACAGTTACGTCAAAACAAATGGCATCAAAAGCTACCCACACTGTTGGTTTATAGACGAGTATCTGAGCAGCACAGATCTGAAACGCCACAGACGTCAGCTCATCAAAAGGCCAATTAGCCAACTGTTTCCTTCATTTAGCTTCTTTTTGCTTATTGTCTTAACAGCTTGCTTACCACCTGGGACTTGATCTCCAGTTTCTAAGTTCACAGGATAAACGAGCCTGCTCAAATTTGTATCACACGCCACATGGATTTTCCTGAAGTTGTGAAACTCAAGAGCACCAAATGGGGTGTCTGTCTGCATGTTACTTAGTTTTTGTTTCAGAAAAGCTTGGTGTGAAAAACATTTACAGTTGAATGGGAAAAAGATTAATTTCTAAAAAGGATAAATGTAAAAACATTCTGAACTGTTTTCCAGTTTCTGCTGCCAAAAACAGCAGAAATTAGTTATTTTCCCAAAGGATCGCTAGAAATTCAGCTCTGAATTCAGCAGAGATTCAGGAGGATTTGACAGAGGAGACTCCTAATAAAACCTCCTAATAAATCCTACTTCTTTACCAAAGTTTTTCCAAACTTTGACATTTAGTTTAGTAGGACCTGATGACCTTATGTCCTCTAGTGTGTCCTGCACTCACTGCCCATGAGTTTCCAACTCCAGACACCAGAATTTGCAGGTTCTAGTACTGGAGTTCTGTGCTTTTCACAAATGAGAGCAGGTTGAGCTCATGTGACAGACGTGAAAGGGTCTGTTAACATTATGCTGCTGCAGCATTATTCAGTATGATCAGTGTTGGTCTGGGGAGGCAGATTCATGGAGGGACACACAGACCTGTACAGGATAAACAATGGTCCCCTGATTGCTACTGGGTATCAGAATGAAACCCTTAGACCCACAGTTCACTGGTGCAGTGGATCCTGGGTTCTTGGTGCATGATGATGCCAGGCCTCATATGGCAAGCGATTCCTGGAGGATGAAGCAGTTGATACCGTTGACTGTCCTCCATCCTGACCTGAATAGAACATTTCTGGGACATCATGTTTAGGTCCATCTGATGTTGCTCAGACTGTCCAGGAGCTCAATGCCCTGCTGAGGATCTGGGAGGAGACACCCCAGGACCCCATAATCTCATAAGGAGCCCCAACATTGTGAGGCATGAATACACGCTTATGGAGACCAAACAAACTACTGAGAACCATTGGGAATTGCTGCAATTGGATTAAACTTCCAATTTAGGCTATTTCAGTTTAAATTTCTTGATGACGTTGAATGAAGCCCTCTGTAGGTTGACGATGGTAAACAAATGGTTTTGTTACTTTGTGCCTACAACAAGGGCAGGTATACATGATTATTACTGAGGACCATTTTCAGTTTTTCTGCTGTCCTAAAGCTGTATATTATGTAAATGTTGCAGCTTTTCTTAGAATGACAAAAAACATCGTTCAGCTAAACTCTGTGAAATCTGGTCATCCTTACTTTTCTCATTAGTTCAAAGTCTGTGCTTACACAAGCTGTTGCAGTCCATTCTGTTACCATTTATTACCTCACACACAAACTGTTGTTTACAGGAGACTTTATATAGAGAGAAAAATAAGAAATACAGATGGATAAAACAACATGTAAGAAAACAGGAAGTTAAAGAAGTTCAACAGAACAACAAAGACAGGATTAGACCAAAAACAGAGACAATATCAATCAAATTTTATTTATAAAGCACTATTCATGCCTGGGGCAGCTCGAAGTGCAATAAAAGCAAAGACTTTCTAGGTGGTTTGTTTGAGCACAAATACCAGTGTCAGCTTTCGCGTTCTTGGGGCAAAAATTATGTCGAGTCAGCAAATGTCTGCCCTAAAAGAAAGAAAAAAAGAAAGAAAGCAGCACCGTGTGTTTTTCATTCAGGCATTTTCTCTTCATTTACTTTATTTGTTTAGAACAACTAAAATAAATATAAAACATTTCAAACCTTGTTTTGATATTGATGTTTTTCATCATCATTAAATCACCTTCCAGTGAAAAATGGGCAGTCATTTTTTTCTTCCTGTCTTGTTGGCAAAATATCTCATAAACCACTGGATGGATTATTATAATAAAGTCTGTATTATTGACTACACTTCTACCTTCTAGGAGTGAACTCAATTCAAGATGGCCACCCCAGCTAACCAACCATAGCTAATTCAAAACTCTACAGTTTCTAAGAAACACAAAAATACCTCAAACTCTTAAAACAGCTTCTTGCACTGATGTACATTTGGCAAATTAAAAGGAAAGCACAATTTAGACTGATTAATGTGACTTTGCTTTATTTAACAGTTGTTACTTCAAACGCAGCTTTTTTCCCATCTGGTTCTGCAACAGCTGAACATTAAGTTCTGATTTATTAGCAGGGAAGTCAGTCTGGACTTTGTCACACTTCTGTTCCACTTTAAAATCTCTTGAACAATAAATGTCACACATTTGCTTAAGTCCACTCTACCTAAACACGTTTTTATGTTTGTTTTATCTGTAACTTTAATAAAAAAGAGAGAGTGGAGGATTTATGCCACAATCTATCAAAGTGTTGCCTAAATACATCAGCTTTTGTGTGGAAGCAGCCACCCATTGTGCTCGCTTGGCGACGTGAGCCTTGTGTCCCAGCAGATACTGGACAGAATCTCTAAATGAACAAGGAGGGAATGGGAGCAATCAGCAGATGGAGGTGTAGGAGAAGTGTCAGCCTCTTTTGTTGGGGGAGAGAGCAATTGAGCCTGCCAACGCTAACGAAATATCACAGTTGAGGGCTGATTTTGTTTTTTTTTTTTACTCACAGCTGTCACAATCCACTGGGTGCTGTTTTCGTCCATCTATAGAAGCTGATTTCTATGCCAGTTTGAAAGGTGGTGATGAAGACCGAGTGTGGGAACGGGTTTTACACGCCTCAGAATTTGGTTCTCAGTGTCATCTTAATAAGCTTTTACCTAAGAGTTTAAGTTTAGGGAATGCCAAGCATGCACACTGACGCATTAAGCTCTGAGTGCCCATATTGGCAGAGCACTGAGGTTCTGTGAGCACATTGTAGATAACAGAGAGGTTCAGGCTGCCGAAAGAGGCTTAACAAGCTCCAAAAAGTCTTTAAGAGCCCCGCTGTAGGGAACAGTTAAACATTTAGAAAGCAGATTTATTTGTTTGGTTTTTTTGTTGGAGTTTTTAGAACAAAATACTAACAGAATGGACAGTATATTAGCCTGCACAAATGAGAAAAATAGGGGGAAATTAATTGTCCTCCAACACCTCAGTGTGGACTCATTATTTTATAATGGAATTCTCTTTTTGAAAGGCAAAACTGCTTCCAGCGAACATAACAATCTTCTGGCTAATTTGACCTTTTCCAGCCAGTGTTTAATAGAAATATGAGTTACTTTGTGAATTTAATGGTTTTTGTTCAATCAAGTTCAGTTTCTTAATGTAAAGCCAGTTCACAACAATCTCAGAGGAAAGGTCAGATTCAAATCCAGTTATACAGAGTCCAGGGTGCTCATTTATAAAACTTGCTCGTGCAAAAAATGGGCCTGAAAGTTGCGCAAGTCACATTTTACACAAACTTTGGGATTTATAAAAGAAAACGTGTGTAACTCTACGTAAACTCTGGACCTTGCGTAAGCACATTTTGAAGACGTGAAACCTGGCAGAGCAGCTGGTGAGATGACGTTTCAGACTTGTAGACCCACACACACACACACACACACACACACACACACACACACACACACACACACACACCCCAACCAACAATCACCCCCCATCCCATATCTGAACAGAATAAAAATGAGATTCTGAATCAAAATATGTCTCATTTTAGAATAATGTCACATTAGGTTCATACAGACGTATTCAGATTATATAGCTACTGCACTTATTGGTGCATTAATTGTGATTACTGAGACTTATGAATCCTGCAGGGACACTTGTGCGTAATGCGCTGCGCTCCTTGAAGCTCAGCTAATATATGTCAGACTCTGGATGAGGGGAACGTTTGTAGAGATTTCCAGATGATGACTGGCTGATCAGCTGATTTAGCTTCTCTAGATCAGTCCTATGGATCTATGTGCTGAACTGGGCCCAGTGTTCGATCAACCAAACCATCAGAACTGCGCAAAACCCAGTGTCACCGGCACCGCTGCAATTTCTGATAATTTTCGAGTTCCTTTCAACCAGCGAATTATCCGACATGTTGGCTATTTGTTTGATAGGATGAACAACATGACGTTTCTTCCCCTTTGGATTAAATGAAATGTCATTAAATGTTTCTCTTAGACCCTGAACGATCTCTCTGTCAGACTGACCGCTGCGCTGCAGCGAGACTCTGAATCTCAGAGCACATCAGTGTATTCATGATGCGTCAACATTTTATCGCCAAATTAAAACATTTTTCTGTTCCTTCACCACAACCACCTTGAGTTTCAGCCTCTGTGAAATGACGTTTTCTGAACCTCTCCGTTGTCACGATTTACTGTTAAAAGCCAAAAACCCACCGGCTTATGCATATTCAATTATTCATGAGGTGCTGTGCATTGACCGTATATGGCAGAATGTGGGTGTGTAGGAGGAGGGTTTTGACCCAAAACCAGCTGAGCACAGTTCTACTTAAGAGAGCGATTTGTAAAGCAGAATTGTGTGGATCTGTGCATCCGCAGAGTTTTATAAATCGAAAATAGATTTTGCATAAGGGATAATTTTTTGTTGAGCTTAAGTACGTTTTTAGTAAGGATTCTATGCAAAGTTTTATAAATGAGACCCCTGTTCATTCCAATGTATCTCTGTTTATTCCCATTCAATATAGTCACTTTCAGTCTACTTATAATGCTGTTTCAATTAATAAAAGTAATTTATTAATTTTAAAATTTTTTATTTTGTTTTTCACAAGTCGCAGCAGAACCAGACTCTGGAAGGATGTCCATCTGTCCTGAATGAATGGACACTGAGAGGACAGGAAAAAGATTTACATAACCTGAAATGAGAGGGGGAAAAAACCAAGACTTACAGTAATATTAACATTTACATTCATCAAGAGTAAAGAGAGATTTGAACAACGTGTGTGACGAAGTTTTAGACCTCCCAGGAGCCTAATCCTGTTGGATAATAAGCAAAAGGATAACCATGTATGGTAACCAAAGTCGGCCTTAACTAGGAGTGTTTTTATTATGGAAAGTTCTAAGCCGAGTCTTAGACGGTGAGGGAGAGGGTGTAATTTTCCCAAATCCATACCAGGAGGTGGTTACATAAGAGTGGAACCTGATAGCTGAAGAATCTGCCTCCCATTGTACCTTTAGAAACTCTGCAGTCTGAGAGTAAAGGTCTTTATTGGATAGTTTGCAGCTACAAGGTCTTTTAAAATGTGATAATTTACAGATTAATGTTCACTGAAATAAAGTTATGGTTCACTGAAATAAAGTTATGTTTTAAATTCTGGATTCTGCAGATGGCCAATAGAGACTAAATTTGGACAATGATAATCAGTCCTGCTAAATTACTGCTACAGAATTTTGGATTAGCTGGAGACTATTCAAGTGATTATTTTGACATCCTTTAAAAAAAATCTATTCAAGCAAATAAAAGCACAAGTTTTTCTTATAAATTGATTAAACAGCTGAAAATGGAAGATATTAAAAACTTTCTAAATGTGCAAAATAAACGGCACCTTCTGATTTAAAAAAAAAAATTACATTAAGGTTCCTCACAATGATACTGTAATTCTAAGTAATTTGTTTGACTGTAAGTAATTGACTAGATATTTCTTATTTTGCTCAAAATGCATAAACAAGCCATCTTGGATTTAGCAGCAGAAACCTTATAGACGTGTTTTTGTTCAAATAGTTGATCGGTTTCATTTGGCTTTTTTGTTAAGCATAACAGTATAATCAGAAGTGCAATGAAAATTTATGCCATTCTTCCTTTATAATGTTGCATAATTGAAGCATATATTAGGTGAAAGGTATTGGTCCAAGCACATGATCTTGTAGAACTCCTGGATTGCATAAAAACAAAGTTTTTTAAACTTTATAACATTTTAAAATCAGTTCTTTGTACATAAAAAAAACTAACAATATATTGAGTAGATGTTTACTTTTTTCTGATATAGATAAAACCTAAGAAAGGCATAAATATTATTTCACATCCTAAAATAGGTTAATATGCTACATGAAAAGAAGGCACATTTCTTGAAATCAAAGCAGTTTGAAGGCTTTCGTTTCATTTTTCCACTAAAGTCAACCGTTTTTCTGCTGCGAGACCCGGCTAAGTTTTTATTGATTGCTGCGATATCGAAAGTAATTTCACTCCTCGTTCTCCTCCCATTGTTCAAGCTCACAGTGACTTTCCTAATCTGTGCATCTCTCTGTCTCCCTGCAGTAAATTACCTAGCTGGGCTCGAGCAGTGGTTCCTAAAATCTTCTATGTCACAGAGAAAGCGTGGAACTACTACCCATACACCATTACAGGTGAGATACAGTGTTTGTGCAGCTTGTTCAGTTGTTTCACTGAGAGCCCTGTTGTAACACTCTGTCTATCCAGTGTTTGCCAGGTATAGAAACAGGATGACTGCAGTCACATGAAGCACGCTGCTGTTTTTAAGGTCACCTTTTCTCTTAGTTTTCACTGGATTTCAAGCAAAGACTCATTTTACTCACTATTTGGTGCAAACACTTGGCAGGATGTTTGTAGTTCATTAAAATGACGTGAGAAGGCAAAAGAAGAAATGTGATCTAATAATGTCAACAGCACGTTTTAAACACTTTTTATTAAAACCTTATGATTATTCATTAAAGCTTCTCATAACCTTAGAAACACGTTATATGATTTTGAGTTTTAGCTGCCTAGTTTGATCATTTCTGAGGGGTACTCACTCAGGTGCAACCAACAACCAACCTTAACCAAAAAAAAAAAAAAAAAATGAATTGCAGTTCATGGAAAAGCTATTCAAAACCTTTACACTGATGCACAATTCACATTACAGGTATATACATAGGATTCTGTCATAATTTGCAGCAGAATTTATCAGTGGAGTTGGCTTTCTGTAGTAGATACAATTCATTCATTCATTTCCTTAACCGGTTAATCCAGTAATGGTCACGGTGAGTTGGAGTCTATCTCCAGCACTCACGGGATGAGGCATACAAACATTCTCACTCATACCTAGGGACAAGTTAGAGTGGCAAATTAACCTAACTTGCCTGTTTTTGGTCTGTGGGAGAGAACCGGAGTTGCTATTCAACCCATGCATGCATAAGGAGAACATGCAAATGCCATGTAGAATGGCCGCAGCCAGGAACTGAACCTGCTACCTTTTTTGCTGTGATGCAACGATGGTATCAACTACATCACCATGATTGTAACATTTCTTTCAAAATAATCATACAATGCATAATTGACATAAAATGGTGTTTGCACAAACCACAAATCCTCATCTTGTCTTCTGCTGGTCCGGGTCGCGGGGGCAGCATCCCAATTAGGGAGTTCCAGACGGTCTTCTCCCCAGCCACTTCTACCAGCTCCTCCTGCAGGATCCCAAGGCGCTCCAGGGCCAAACCAGAGATATATTTTCTCCAGCGTGTCCTGGGTCGACCCGGGGGCCTCCTGCCGGCAGGACATGCCTGAAACACCTCCCTGGGGAGGCGTCCAGGGGGCATCCTAACAAGATGCCCGAACCACCTCAGCTGGCTCCTTTCAACATGGAGGAGCAGCGGTTCTACTCAGAGTCTCTCCCGAATGTCCGAGCTCCTCGCCCTATCCCTAAGGCTGAGCCCGGCCACCCTGCGGAGGAAACTCATTTCGGCCGCTTGTATCCGCAATCTCGTTCTTTCGGTCATTACCCAGAGCTCATGACCATAGGTGAGGATTGGGAGGCAAATCGAGAGCCTTGCTTTCCGGCTCAGCTCCTTCTTCACCACAACAGACCGGTTCAGCATCCGCATCACTGCAGACGCTGCCCCAATCCGCCTGTCAATCTCCCGCTCACAACACAAATAATTATTTAAATTTTTTTGTCATTTTGATCGGGCAGAAATCCACCTTCAATGTGCCTAGCTGTTAGCTCATCAATCAGTCTATCTGAACTGATTTCTGTTTCAACAAAGTGATCGTTCAAAGAGCTGTCGACAACAGATGTTAACCATAACCTTCCTACAGAAAACCATTTAAAAAGATCTGAACTATCATTTTAAGTTGGATAAATGATCCCTCATTAATATGAATGTGATGGATAAAATGAGACTGGCTTATTTCTGATCAGAGGTTTTATTATTTTTTAGGATTTAGGGCTGATTCAGGGCTGTTCTGAGGTTATAAAGGCAGTGTTGTAAGTTTAGACCTTCTGTGAAGCATGAGCTGAATGTTGAGTCGCTTTAAATGGAATTCTAAGCAAAATGTTAATTAAAGGTGAAAGGTCAGTGACTTCTGCAGATAAGAGCAAGATATTGAAATATTGATCAACGAGGATCAATAAAGTCTAACCTTAAACAACATATTTACATGTGAGACGAGATCATTGGTCAAAAAAACCCTATTGATTCCTGAGGGTCTTCAGTGCTGACATGCAACCATTAATGACAGGTTGAATCAAAAGAAGAAGACAAAGGGACCCCAGAGCTTTCCTGCAGGAATGTTGCCATCCTAGAAAAACGTACCCAACACACATTAGCTTGTGTACAGTGTTTGATCCGAGCGTTTGTCATCTACACGCTCTGACAATGAGCACAGTGGTGGATTTAGCTTCTCTGTGTGAATCTCTAAGATTACAGGCCAGCGGTAATCCGAAGTGCAACAATCATCGCTGCAGTACCCAGAACATGGTTCTGTGGCGCTTTAATGATTCTCATCATTAAAGAGAAATGTTCTGAGAGGAAGGAAATCTGTTTTTGATGTGAGCAAATGAGTGAGGAAGAGATGTTCTACACATTTTGTGATGATTTGATTCCTTTGAAAAGCAACTCGCTGAAGATCTGTATTCAGATCAACATTTAAAAGCCTTTTATGTTTTTATTTATTTTATATTTTAAGCACTGTGTCGTGATATTAATTGAAGAAATGTGCTTTAGCAGTAATCTCTACTTTCTTAACTGTTTGTTATTTTTCATGCAGTAGAAATCTATTCACCGTTAAAGTGAACTAATTGTATCTCTGTTCTTTTTCTGCTCCAACCTGATGTCTGTCTGTCTCCTTGTGCTTCGATCTGAAGAATACACCGTAAGTATCCTCAGTTAGTTCACAACATCTCAAGCAATTTGTCAAAATGAGATTAAATAGAGAAGAGTCACAATTACCAGATGTTTAAGATCATATAGTACAGATTAATAATAAATATTTGTACTTAGTAGACTACTTTTTGTCTTTACTCTGATTCATATTAGTGAATTTATTTGAAGTTTTTGTAACATTTCCTTTTAAATTGGGTCGGTTTGTCTTCCTTTTATAAAGATCAGAAAATTTTCAAAATGACAAATAATTTTAAATATAAACATTCAGATTCTGTAAGCCAATGGTTTCCAACCCTTTTCTCCTCAGACCCTCCCATTCTTGTAATGACAAAAAAAAAATCACTTAGTTATTTCTAATATATCCCAGATTTTGTGTGGTAGACAATAACAGCCACTGTAAACTTTCATACCTAAAGAGTTTTCCTTACTTACCTCTGCTCAGAGATGAGGCATCAGGATGAAGCTGATAGCAGGATTTTTTTTTCTCATTGTGACAAAAAGACTTGAACATGGAGTACTGGATAATTACCTTTAGTCACTCAGAAGACAACCACTTCTGTCACCTTCCTTCTTGAATTTTTTTCCTTTCCATTTCTTCTGTTTTAAGATGAGTCTATGACAGCTGACTGAAATGTAAAAGGACATCATGTATTATTGGCAGCAAGACGAGAATGAATTAATGAATAACAATTATTTCCAAATCGTGTGGTCTATTGAAGCATAGCGATTTACAGACAGAGCCTCATAACGGTTTCATCTCACAAGTAGAACAGAAATATTCTAAACTCTGATTTTAACAGTTGGTTTCAGGATGCTACAGTTGAGAGTTGGTCTCATTAGAGGGATTCCTGCAGAGACTGGTGATTCATTCTTTAATGCATCAGTCTAAGCTGCATACAAACTTCTGTCCTTTAGATTAATGTTGATTGTTTAAATGCACAATCACTTGTTAAAGGTAGTTACTAACCCTATTTCTAACAGCGCATTTTGATGCAATTAAAGTTTCATCAATCCTTCTGATCATTTAATGTTACCATTTTGAACACCTCTGTTCCAATAAAGCTTTGCGCCTGCCCTGAGCCTTCTAGTGCCCCCTAAGGGATACAGGGTTCCCAGGTAGAGAATACGTGTAAAGTGCTGTGTTTCACTTCTGTTTGCTGCAGTAAATAATACAAATATTTGCAGTTTAAATCCCATTTAACTACCCTTTTAATGAAGAAATAACACAAGCTACACTGGTGGAAAACCTACAGAACCATCACGTCCTAATTTTGCACCGATCATACCCAGATACCCTTCATGTCTGTGCTGATTGACCTGCCGTTAACTCACAGAATACATGAAGTCTTGTGCACGTTGTTAGGTTCAGCTGTAGGGCTGCAGTAGTGTAGAGAGAGTAATGTGGACAGCGTGAGTTATGCTGTTTTTGCATACAGGAGTAACGGGAAGACGGTGATGCTTTGACACAAACAGAATGCCTGACATTCTTTGTGCTTGTGTTTATGTGTAGGAGCATTTTGTGTTCACAGATGAGTCAACGCACAACAAATACACCATGCAGAAGTATTATCTTAGGTAAAAGACACAACAAGTCCCGAGATTTGACTTGTCTTTTGTGTCTTTTGACAGCTTTATTTATGTAGTCAGTAAACGCGCGCGCAACACACACACACACACACACACACACACACACACACACACACACACACACACACACACACACACACACACACACACACAGTCCCAGTAGCAGCTCTGACTCGCTGCAGATGAAGCAGTTTTTGTCAAATGTTACAACAAAACATCTTAAAAATGGCTGCTTTTACAGCAATAAGCAAGCTTGTCTTTGTCACCAAAGTAAAACAAATACGCCACTTCACTTTAGACATGATGGCTCTGATGCAGTTTCTTTAAGTTTATAGCTTCACATATTCTTTGTATTTAATCCACAGTGCTCATTCCTGCCCAAGTTCTCCATTCACATAGAGACTAAATATGAGGACAACAAAGGAAGCAACGACAATGTAAGTACACACAACCTGTCACAATCACACGCTCACCAGAACACATTATAACACGAGCACACTGTATATATGTGTCATCTATTGGACGCTCGGCTGGAAGAGGGAGCCCTTCTGTGTTCTGTTTGCAGACGGCCTAAAGGCTGATGGATCCTGATACTGTAGATGCTGCACAGATTGTTCTTTTCCATTTAGGCAAATCGGTAATGTTGTGTTTGGACTTAAATCGACTTGGCCTCATTAGTCATTAGTGATGGAAATATGCTCTTTAATATTGTCCAGTCCTTGTTTTTATGTTGGGTTAGGGTTGGAAGTTGGATATTTTTGAACAAATTAGATTAAAATGTAATATTTAGGGAGGTCAATTCCAATCGAGGCATTTCTCATTAATCAGTGAGGCGATGCTCAGCTCCTGATCTCTGTTGTTGACCTGATGTCTTTGGTTGGACGTCATCAGGCTCCAGCTCTTTGTTTCTTCACTTTTTCTCAGCTTAACTTGAGAAGAAATGCGTTGCTTCGATGTGAATAGGAGGTGTAATTTGCAGAAATAAAATGTGCTCATAGTCTTCATCTCCCTGCAGTTTAGTTTAATCACCACTCATGGAGTTAAAGCGGGCCAGAACACTGCATAAAGCTGCCTTCATGACTGCTGTTATCAGCTGAATTCATTAAAGGGATATTCCACCCAAAAGTGATTTTTGGAGGAGGATCAGGATAATGGCTGGGCTGGTTACAAATTGGTTTTGCCCACTTATCTAACTATGACAAAAAACCACTTTCTGGTGGAGTATCCCTTTAAGTGTTGTCTGGTGTTTGTTTATCTTGGTCATTCAACGGCTGTCATTTAAAACAACTTTTCTAAACTAGATTGGTGACATAAAAACATGTTCGCAGGATTAATGAAACAAACCCTGTGATCTGTGTAGGTTAACTGTCTCCCTATACTGTGATCCTCTGCAGAATTTCACATGCATTGATTTTAATAACTTTTATGTGCGTTTGACACGTAGTCGGCAAGTTTGTGCTGTAAAAAAAAAAAAGCAAAGTAATGCAAATGTAGGGTTGAGACTCAGATACTTAGCCTTAAATGATTCAGATTGTTTTTTCCATCATGAAATCCCTTCAAAATAAACACATTTGGTTTAAAAGAAACCTCAGCAAACGCTTCATAAGTCATTGAACTGACAGTTTACAGGCCATCTTATTATTACTGTGCATTTGCTCTGAGTCCACCAAACGCTGGTCCACTTTTATGGATGGCTAATTTAATTTGAGCTGTTGGACTGCACACTCTACACTCAGTTCAGAAGAGCATTAATCATCAACTGAGGGTGCCAGTGTCCAGACAGTGAAGGATGAAAAGCTGGTGTGTGCCCAACAGAAAGCCTGAAATATTTTGTCTTGTGCTTTTTATGGAAAATAAATCATCTAAAAGTATATTCACACTCTGCTGCAGCTATTAAAGCAAGCGTTGGCCGAATCCCAGTGACGTCAACAGACGGTTACAGCGTTCTGAACATGCAGAGATGTTCTAGATAGATGTGTTTCCTCTCGACAAGATGATGGATTACAAACCGTCGAAATGAAATTTAGAAAACTGAAGCTGCTTTCAGTCAGTGGACAGGGTGAGGACTGGAAGATGTCGCATAAATATGTTTGTTTGTGTTTCTGCTGAGAGGCCAGACAGCTTGAGATGCCTTTGGATGTGGACTGAGTTGTGATAATGTGTGCCGTCTACACACACACACACACACACACTCACACAGTCATCCAACAATAATAATAATACAGCTGCGCGACTTTGTGTAACATTGTTTGGGCTGACGAACAAAGCATCTTCACGTGTTTTTGTCATAAGTGAATGAGCGAGGTGTGTTGTTGTGCAATAATAATATAAAAGCAGCTGCATCCATTTTCTTTTAAAAAATTTAATACGAATTTACAAAACAAGACTCGTGTTCTCCCATGTGTCCATTATAGCACAATATGCGCGTGTCCATCTGGCTCGTCGTCACACTGCGTGAGCTCTAAAAAAGCACAGAAAGGAGGAGGAATGAAAGGAACGACGGAGGGAAGAAGATAAAAGAGGGAAAGGACGGAAAGTCACAGATACATAGATAGAAAGTGTGTGGGTGTGCAAGGAGACATGCTGCACTTTTATAATGAAGAGCTAACAAAACCAAAGGAGCTCAGTTTGACAGGAACATTTTGTGGATGCATAATTGTGACATTTGAACATTTGACATACTTCTTGTTTTTTTTTTAATAAAACTTATTGAAGTTTCACTTATTTCCTCTTCATTTTTTTTCTTGCAATTCTCGTCTAGAGGCTGAAATGTAATTTGGATTAACACAAGCATAATTTAATGTTAGTCCTCTGCTCAGAATCCTTTGGAGACAATAAAAGTCTGAATTTATTTGTTTGCCGTGCCGTGCCAGAGCCTCACTGCAGCTGCTTTCCTTTAGTTTTGTCATTTGTTTGTGAAAATGCATCTCATTCTGGTTTGTTAGTTGCATAATATTTGTGGGATTTGAAGTCATTCTGAGCATTTTTGCTATTTATTTTAGTTTTATTTGTCCCAAACAACCCAGTTCCTATCTAAAGGCTTGTTTTAAAGATTCATTTTTACTCATATTATGCAGGAAGTTAATAATAATAATTTTTGCATGAATCATGTCTTTTGTTACTTTTCATACTTCTTCTGCTGTGCTGCTGTACTTTAATACTCACATAAAAAGCATGCTTCCTTATGTGCTACAAGACTTTTAAATAAAAGCATACACCTTTAATATAAACATGTGCTGAAATAGTCTGATAGAAGGATAAACAGACACATTTGTTAGGGTTTAATTCTAAATGGTGGATTAGTTTAATTTAGTTGTAGCTTCATATAAAAAACAGCATAAGAGACTGGAGAGAGAAAAGTTCAAATCAGCCAAAAGAAAAGCAGAAGGCTCACACTCACTTTTTGGAAAATCAGCTGACTGAACATATGACACAGTAATTGAAGTCAGCACTGTGTCATTTAGTGAAATGCCAAACTGAAGATGTGTTGTAGGGCGCCCCCTGCTGGCTGCAGAGACAATGTACTTCTGTGTGTGACGGTGATCTGTGGAAGGCTGAGGCTGCAGCGAGCATTTCCAAACAAATCTGTTCTGTTTCCAGATCTTTGAAACGGAGCTGAAGGACCAGGAGAGGGAGGTGTGCTTCGTTGACATCGCCTACGATGAAATCCCTGAGCGCTACTATAAAGAGTCTGAGGTGAGCTTGTGTAGGTGTGTAGATGCTTATCACCACTTAGAGCGAACGCCACGAGACAGACATAAACATTACTGAACTGTGATTTAGAGGAAACCGCATCTTCTGTGAACTTAACCTCTACTCTAGTCTCTTGTGGGGATTTTTAAAGCTTTTTCACAAATCTTACTGATAAGAGCTCATTATCATATTTTTAGCGTCTTAATTAATTTGTTCAAATGTAACTAAGCATGGATTTATTTATTTTTGTTAACTTTTTAAGTTAAATTCTAAAATCTAATATGATTTATCTCCAAAAGTCCATGTTTTTTACTGAGGTGTACAAAGAATATTGATTATTTAGATTTTTGTAGAATCCAAAAAGCTTTTTAGCTTTTTCATAAACTGCTTCACAAAACAAGAAAAGAAAGGTCCAGTAACTGTTGTACAAGTTCCTAGGATTTGACACGTCCTGAACAGTATTGTGGTTTGCGACTCGTTCACCCCTCCTGCCTCTGTAGGACCTGAGATATTTCAAGTCGGAGAAGACGTCTCGAGGCGTGCTGCAGGAGGGCTGGAGGGACACACAGGACCCCATCATGTGCTCATACAAACTGGTCACAGTCAAGTTCGAGGTGTGGGGTCTGCAGACGAGAGTGGAGCAGTTCGTACACAAGGTGAGAGGTCAGCTGTTCTTTAAAGGCACACTATGTAACCTTTTCATGTTTTAAAATCTTTTCCTTGAGCCACTATGTGCTAATATGACCCTTTACAGGGTTAATGAAAAGTCACTCAGCCCCATCTGCTGCTTCTATCCAGAATACCACACTTGCAACTTCTGAGTCTCCGGTCCGGTGCCCTGAAGTCTCATAAAGTCATTTCTCTCACGAGGGTTAGACTAACCCAGTGTGGCTAGCTGTTATGCTAGCACCAGAGTGTTTTTAGCTCATGATTCCTGCTTTTTTTTTTCGATCTCTCCCTGCTTGAACACAGCTGATTTCTTTGAATGAGTGATGAACCGCTCCAGTAGAAACAATGAAGGCTGAGGAGACATTTCAACAGTTAGATTTAGGTGTTTCTGACATTTTTACAACTGTGATTTAAAATGGACATTAGGGGGTGCTAAAAACAAGCAAAACTGCATAGTGTGCCTTTAACAGAAATACTATAAAGATGCCAAAATCAACAACCTAACTTCCCTGTGTTGTTAAATTGTATTAGTCAGACCCTCCAGGAAGTTGCAATCGCAACTATTAATGCAAATGTTTGCTGTATTTCACCTTCTTCTTTGACCAATCCCCGTTGCTTCGAGCTGTGTTTACTTCTGGTTTTGGAGACCAGCCACTAAACGCTGGTCAGTTTCCATCAGATATTACATCTAAAATAAGAGCAAGTCAATTTCCCAAAGTATTACACAAGAGTGGTGGAAAGCTGTTCTGAACCAAACA
The DNA here is from genome assembly GCA_006937965.1 of Callopanchax toddi. Lineage (NCBI taxonomy): Eukaryota > Metazoa > Chordata > Actinopteri > Cyprinodontiformes > Nothobranchiidae > Callopanchax > Callopanchax toddi. The sequence goes on along the minus strand of SSNR01000170.1, from coordinate 580,440 downwards.
CAATGTCGTGGTGGATTATACATGAAAATCGTCACTTGACAAGAACTTTTCGACTGCAAAGCATGCAGGAGATTGGCTGAATAGAGAGGAGCACAGACAGGGACTGGTGGGCCTGATATAAGTGCTGAAAGAGACGAGGTGAGCTCTGTTTAATGTTGGTATTTGGATAATGTGAGAAACTACATTTAAAAAGAACTGATCTGTGTGCGGTTCTGCTATTATGTGAGAAAAGTTGGAACAAATAGCATCGTCAGCATTAACTAACATGAACTCCTTTGAATGTTGTCAATTTTTTAAACACGAGCAGACGAGGAACCTCTTCTCTTCTCTAAACTCTTTCCTCTGAACCAGTGAACCTTTGAGGTGAATCTCTGAAAATAAAAGTAAAGCGAGTCACTCACGCTGTAAGGTCTTGAGTGATGCTCAGACAGGCTGTCAGTGTTGTTGTCATGGAGATTACGGCATCTTTATTCTATGATGAAACAGCGCATACAGTGTGTGTGTAAGGAGGTTAACTGTGTGTGTGTGTATAAACAAAATAAAACCTTAAACAAAACCAAAACATGCTTGAAAAAAATTGCAACTTTGACCGCAACTTTTTGAAAAATGTGCCGCCACATTCATTCAGTCATTTTAGGCTGCAACAATCACAAAACACTTCCTGGATGGACTGAAGTCTCCAAGCCTGTTAGTTCTTATTAAAAACAGAAATCATTTAAAAGTTAAACTTTTATTAGAAAACATTAATAAGGAGAAAACAGTTTAACAAAAATAATTCACATGGTGTTTAGGAGTCCACCTTTTCTTTAATTGGAAATCTTAATTAAAAGATTTTTTTTAATTAAGTTTGCAATACTACTAGAATGAGTCATAATAATAATAGCCAATGCATTGATTATTCAATAATAATAAGAAAATAAAAACTCTGGCTTTGTTTAAGCACATTTAGTACAGACAACCTGTTTGTTGGAGCTTCTCGGCCACTACAAAAACAAAAAGTGACCTCATAATAAATGTAAGCATGTGACTCAATAATGAACCAATTCTAATCTTTGCCTTTAATTCCAGGTGATCCGGGATGTGCTGCTGCTGGGACACAGACAGGCGTTCGCTTGGGTCGATGAGTGGATCGGTACGGCCAGCATGTATTCAAACTCATACCTCAGTAATGTGTTTATTAATACAAAACATAACCTTTGTTTGACATGTATTTACTGTAAAATCAGTCTGTAATCACGCTTCAGCCTTTTACCTTTTATTATTAGGACTTTGAACTCTTTAAATCACTGACTTTGTAACCGTTTATGCATGAGCATCATCCCTCCTGCATCTAACCTGGTCACTGCCAGTCCTGGTTGTCTTCCTACAACATGGACCCACTAGTGATAAACCCTGGAAACACTCAGGCATGATCAGGACACATGTACTCGTCCTTAGCTTTTCAGTTTTTCCATAGCTGCAGGGCAGATATACAACAAGCCCTTTATCTCCACTCCATAACCACTACCCTAAATACTCCCTGAAACCTGGATGCTTTTATTCTTTTCTTTTATGTGCTTCCAGTGATTCAGCCTCTTCTTGCTTATACTTAATCTGGACTCATCCTTGACTTCCTCCACCCTTTTCCTTCTCGTCTGGCTTGGATTTGCCTCTCCTGCACACTCTTTGGGTTCCGGAAAGCCTAGCACTAACCTCTGAACCTTTAACCTCAAACAAAGCTTACCCTTCCCATAATCCCTTCTCTTAACTGGAATGCCTTTTTGGAGGAGTAACAACATTTTGACCATGGTTGCACCCTCACCACCCCCTCCCCTTCTTGCAGATATGACTTTGGATGACGTGCGGGATTACGAGAGAAACATGCATGAGAAAACCAACATTAAAGTTTGCCATGAGCAGCAAGAGCATTCCACAACAAACCCATCATCTCTGGATGACCTAGAGATCCATGATAAAGCAAGAGTATGTGTCTGTTTTATTGCTCCTCCTCTGTCTCATATATGTATGACTGTAGAGCTCCACACGAGGCTGTCCTCATGCATCCACTCATTCTGTCTCAAACCATTTATTCCTTAAAAGGTCAAAATGAACAACGCGTGACGATTTTACTTTAAAACCTCTGGTTTGTTTAAACATCCAGGTCATATAAATTGTAGAATGTGAGTCTTTTATTCTGCAGCTTTTAAAGGTGAACAGAGAGTGCATCTGAGGGAGGAGCGTTGTTTATGAACCTAACGTCTCTGAATTAATAAGCAAGTTTTTAGTCTCGGCTTTGAGCTTCAAAGAGGTTCACTTGCTCCTGGTTTTGCTAATGAGGGTGGTTTTGTACCTGGGCTGGAGGACTCTGGTCACTCTGGAACGTTTCATCTGAATTTGTGTTTATTCAGTTTTAGTGTCTTTATGTTTTGAGGGCAGGGATGAGGTTTTGAAGGCCACAGGTGGTTCAAAATCAGATTAAATGTTAATTTAGAAACTGGATCAAACAAAACATTTTATAAAAGCTAGATTTTAATTTACGCTAATTCCACCACAAAATTGACCTTTACTGTCTTAAAAAAAGAAAATGGGGAAAGTGAGAGAAATGATTTTTTTTTTACATGTGTACAAAATTCAACAGTTTATTATATCTGTGAAATAACTGTACTGGACAGCCAGCAGTAAATCAGGTATTTTTAATGCAACTTTTCTGAAAGATTTTTATTTTTGTTTTTGCTAGGCTAAAAAATATCCAACTTAAAAAAAAAATCTCAAAATTAACAAGTCATTAAAATGTTCTGCATGGTGTTAATATTTTAAAATGATTGTTAGTATTTTCTCAAAATATTTTGTATTTTGTCATTATTTGTTTTTAAACCACGTCCTGGTTAAAAATGCCATCGCTCTATTATTTAGATTTGGTCATTGATTTTTTTTTTTACTGTAAAAAGAACCAAATCCAACATTTGAACTATAAATCTAAATATAGAATGACTTTTATACACTGTCTTAATCTTTGCTGTTTCCATCTCTCCGATCCAGACATGACGATGGATGAGGTGAGAGAGTTTGAGCGCACCATCCAGGAGGCCACCAACCAGAAGATTGGGGTCATTCCCCCGTCCATCTCCATAAGCGAGATGCCCCTGTCCTCCTGTGCCCTCACCGGCCCCGCCAGCGCACCCTCAACTCCGATGTGCACCGATGCGCCAGAGTCCCTCTCCGTTCCCAAGGACCGACCTCGCAAAAAGTCTGCTCCCGAAACCCTGACCCTCCCCGACCCTGCTTCGAGTGCGGATCCTCAGGGCTCTTCCTCGAACCAATTAGCCACGTCTAACCACCTTCAGTCGTCCACGCCGCCTTCCAACTCTGACCTCGATGAAATGGGAGAGCAGTAGGATGGTGGAATGTCTTCCCTCGACTTGCTCCCCCCACACACACCTGTTTGTCTTATGAGCCCAATGAGACCAACCTTGCCTCCAAGCACCAGTGCCCTGACATCCAACTTCCTTAGCCATATTCAGTGATTTGCCATGATCCTTTCTAGAAAACTTCTTCGTCCCTCATTGATACCGTCCAGGCAGCTGTAGACTCACAGAGAGTCTAACCAGCTAACCGCCACTTTTTTCCTTAAAAACATGTTTATTAAAAGCGATTTATTATTCATTTTTTTTGCATTTCTTTACAATAATCAGTTGATTTCATTGTTTGATTTCAAATTCTGTTCAATCAAATGAGCTGGCCATAATTTAACATGATTTTTAAAGTAGTTGCCTTGACACCACAGAGCCACTGGAGACTTCAGTGCATGTAATGTGTACAAACGAATTCATACTGTCCATTACCAGTTGTATTATATTACAAATTGGCTCACTGACTTGTATTAGAGTAGAGCAGTAGAAGTTATTTAATAAAACATGTTAGAAACAGATAGATCAGATTAACTGTATTTAGACTGACCAGTGGATCAGATTACTTTTGTTCCAAACTATAAAGTTACACAAGAGATGCAAATTCTGTACAATCATTGCAAAAATACACCTCAGGTCTGCCCAACTCTTATCTGCATCACAATCCAAAGGCAGGGATGTTGTTGTTGCTTTTCTTTCCTGCTCATTGCCAAACGTCCACAGATATTATAAAGCAGTAAATCACACGTTACTACCCCAGTCTCAAACTTGGGATTGTTTACACGTCACAAATATTTAAAGTGAACCCGTTGTTGAGGCTGCATTTGGAGTTTTAATGATCCAGTTAAAGAAAAGTTCACACAGTGAGAGGTCAGTGCATAAAGATACATTTAAATGTTGCCTCAAACAAATGCTGGACGTCTCCTGTGATATAAACGTGATCTGCTTTAATGAAATCAGCAGCGTCACCTTTATGTCGCACGTCAGAACAAACGGCCATTTTGGGTGATTTTTATAGCCACGAACTGATGCTTGTGCACAGTGAAGGTGATGGAAAAGTCGATGTTGGGTGTGAAGAAAAGGGCACATGTGTCAAGCTGACTTGTGTATGTGCTTCGTTAGTTGTATAGCATTTGCAGATGTACTTTTGCAGAAGGCCATTGTTAGTTTTTCTGGCTTGTATTACAAGTTACTCTGGAAAAATAAAACACAAATACAGTTTAAAAAAAACAACAACTTGTCATAGAAAACCCTCCTTTTCCATACAATATTATTCAAAGGAAAGGGTTTTATACAATGCATGGAATGTTCACAACATGTATACAGCATATGAAGTGACTACTGTATATGGATGGATTGGTACAGTATTAGTAATGCAACTGTATGAATTAAAACTTTGAATGCTTCCTTTTGGAAGTTTGAACTAATTTTGTAAAATAGAAAATGCAGATTCTGAGTGAAACATAAGCATGCCCAGAGAATTTACAGTAGGCCTATAAGCTCTTTAAACTCAGTGCCTCTGCATGCTACAGTCGCATCGCCGCCCAACTATGTGTAAACCAAAATCTCTTTAATAGTTCAGGTACCAGAATTCAAAATCTCACATTTTCTTTGCCTGTTAGAAAACGACTCATCTCCACACAGTGTAGTTTAGGATCGATTCAAGAGCTTAAAGGGACGTTTGAGCCATTTTGAAGTGTTTCTGTGTAAAAGTTGTGAGTAAATATCTGACCTGCAGAGGCTTCCTGAAAGGCCTCAGTTTGGTGAAACAGGGATTATATCCAACAGGATTGATAAGCTAATGGCTAGTTGGAATGCAGCCAAGAACAAAACTGATTCATGTGAATGTTATTTTCTTAACTTTTGTCTCAGTTTTACATTACACGCTTATTTCGACAGAAAGATGCCTTCCTGCTGGACTTGACCTCCTAATGCACCGTGAGTGCTACGTTTTGCTGTTGCAGGTGAAATCTTGTAAATAACCATATAAACCCATGCTAACATTTTAGGGCAAAATTCTCACAAACAGCTGTGAAATTGTTGGAGTTGAGACCTATTCATCCTCCACGAGAAGAAAGACATTTGTTCTCGCTGGGGAGCTCCGAGAACAAGAAAAAAGTTTGTTTCGGCAAAATCATTCATACTCCCCGAGAACTCAGCTGTCGAACTGCTTCAGCGACGTGTCAAACTGGTGTGTGTATCAGGTGTGTGTGCAGTTTAAAACGATTTGTCCTCGCTACTTGAGGAGGCATACGGGCTTACGGCGCTAACTCTCGCGGCCTGCCCTGGTCCGCCTAGTGTGTGTTGGTCCAGACTGTGACTCCTTGGTCCGTCAGCACAAAGCAGCACAGCAGGCGCCGGAGAAAAACGTCAACCGCTACCCGTAAAACCACGCTCATCCTCCCTTTCTGACCAATCACAGCAGTTGTTCTCGGACATCCTGCCGAAAAAAGTTCGGCTCAGCTGATGTGCACAAGAGCAAGCCGTTAATGACGTCATTTTGTTCTCTGAGAAGTTTTTTCTTCTCGTGGAGGATGAATTGGGCTTTAGAGCTGTTTTATGACTTTAGCAATTCACTTTAGTCTTTGCTGCTTTCAGATTAGCTGTTGGCTCATCAGTCATGGAGGAGCTAAACCCTATTTCTCCAAACTGAGGCCATTCAAGCAGCTATCTAAAACAGGAAAAGGTTATTTATGTTACACAGAAAAACTCAGGAAAAAGGCTGAAATATTCCTTTATTTCAAGTAAAAACTCACCTCATGAGACTTGTAGTTTGTTTTTGTGCCGTTTTGGCGTTTGCTGCAGAACCTCCATGTTTATTTTTGGTTTTTACTCCTTACACTTTAACTTGTGTATCAAACCATAAGACGAGTTCCACTTCAGGAAGAAGCCTCAGCCTTTCTTGTGTTTAAATTCCTATTTTAGCTTTTATTTGCCCGTTTTATTTTACTCCTTCCTACTTTTGTTCTCTGGTTCTCTTTTGTGCTTCAGCTACTCGATGATTCCATTAAGCTTGTGCACTTTCACTGCAGTGGGGGGGGGGAGGGTGGGTTGGACATGCAGAGGGGTGTGACACAAACATATCAAACTACACAATCAAGCTTTCAAGTAACAGGGCTAACTGGTTCAGTTTTATTTTCCTCTTCAATCTGAATTCGATTACAGACGTTGCAGCGCAAATGCATTGTGCACTTTCCAGTCTTTGACACCTTAAATGACAATGAAGGAATGTGTTACTGTGTTGTTAGATTTGTTGGACCAAATCCCCTCAAAATACAGCATACTCACAGAGAAGGATGCTTTTACCACAATGTGCAGCTTCTCACTTGCATTTCTTTAAAGACCTGAAAACAGAACTTGTAGCTCTTAATCTAAAACCGTAGCTTTTGTCTTTACCCTTAAGGATGAAAATGCTATTTCCCAGTCATCACCCCTCCGTGTGCATCTATTGAGTCGATTAATCAGTCTTACTAGTCCTGACCCTCTCGTCAGGAACACAGCGATCCAGGGATGTCTCTGATCCACCGTGGGCTATTGAAATATTGCAAAGTATATGTGGAACCTAAAATATCTGCTCTGTTTAAAAGAGTAGCACAATAGCTGTTGTAAATAATGCTGTTAATAATTGTAGATTTCTTACATCGAGCCTGTTCCCAGTTTCATTACTGATGTGCCATGATAGTGCTCGAAGGTTTAAACTTTTTGTTTTGATGGTTTAATCTGGACCCAGACTTAATGTGTTTTCAATCAATGAAGTAGTTACTTATTGAGCGTATTGAATTCTGTTTATTCCTTTCATTTCAGTATGTAGTGCACTTTTTCGTTTTTCTTTTTTTGTTGCTTTCTCCAGCCGTTTCTGATGAACGCTGCGGGGCCAAAATGATTTTCTAAGTCGTAAAGCAGTTTGAGGCTTTAGTGACGTGGCTGCTTTGATGTTCACTTTCCATGTTTATTAAGAGGTGATTCTGTTTTCTCTTCTGTAGTAGACCTGCTGTTCTTTGATTTTGTGATTGCTGTATTTCATTTCACTCCTCTCCTCCTCCTGATGCAGTTTGAATTCAGCCAAGTTGTTTTGCCGTCTCCTGGTTTTTGGGGCTCTGTCTGACATTCCAGAATCGGTGAGTTGGTGGATCTGAGTAAAACCTCTGCAGACGATCTTCCGTTGGCTCGGTTCCAGTGAGTTCTGTTTTGTGATGCAGACCCCAAAGGTGCCATTCCCGTTTAGCTGCTGGAAGTTGCTCTTTGTTCTTCCACTTTAATTACTATTAAATTGTACTTGTTATATTTTTACTGCCCTTTGAAGTTCATTTGGTTCTTTGTTGTAATTAATGTTTAAAGTTTTCTTAAACAGATGAATAAAATTTGTTAGCTATTGAGACTGTGTCTCTGCTTGTTTCTGTTTCTCGTGCATGTTTTACATGAACTGCAGTTCTACAAGTAGAAAATGCATCACATTTCATGCCTGAGCTGCTTTAACAGGAAAAGATAGAGGACAAAGTCAAAATGAGATGCAAGAAGGACATATTCTATTGTATATCTGTTATGAGTGAGGTTGTGTGAGGACCAAGTGCAGGTGAGAACTGCAGAAGGCCGAGGAACGTTGGTGAGAACACGGCTTAAACCACGAGACAAACGGTAGCAAGAAGAGGGTCTGACAGAGTGACAGCATTTATAGGGAGGGAGGTGATCAGATGGATGAGACACACCTGTGGAGGATTAGTGCAGGGAGACAGGAAAATGGGAGAACAGGTCAAAAACATCAAACAGGACACAAAGGGGCACAGGACATATCGGTCTCGTCTCGTCGTCTTCCGCTTATCCGGGTCGCGGGGGCAGCATCCCAATTAGGGAGTCCCAGACGGTCCTCTCTCCAGCCACTTCCACCAGCTCCTCCGTCAGGATCCCAAGGCGCTCCAGGGCCAAACCAGAGAAGTCAAAAGGTTGAGAAGAAGTAGTTCAAGAATAAATTTGGAAACTTTGGCTTAAAACTAGAATCAAAACTGAAACCAATGCTGGTTCAAAGAAACTGATACATGTGTAAATAAATTAAGGTGTTTTGATATAACCCTAGATGAAAATGAATTTAGCACAGCCAAAATCGCCAAGTTGAAAGAGCTTGTCAGCTTTTAAAATCCCTGTTTTGTGATTTTATGAAATATTTTATTTGTACTGCTCAATTTAATGTAAGTGAACAGTTTCAATGAACAGAACAAAGTTTATTTTGAAGAAAAACTACATAAAACAAGGTCTAGTCTGTTCAACTTAATAAAGGAAAAGTATCGTTCCCTGGATTTGATTGGTCGATTGTTTTCTAGTTTCTTAGAAATAAATTCTAGTCCTTTATCAGCAACAAAAACAGAACACAGGTCACTCCTTCAGTAATGCTGCTGGATTTAGTCAGGTGTTATGAACGGTGCTCACAAGTCTTGATTTTTAGTAAAAGTCAATGAGCGTTTGTTGTTCTACTTATCAGGAAATTAAATCAAATGCAGGAACCTAAGACTAATACTTTGGATTGAACTGAAATATGTTTTAAAAAGACTTTAATCTGTATTTTGTGTTTGGCACCACATTAGTAAAAATCTGAACATAAAAAATGTTCAAATGTCTGCAAACAACTGATGGAGGACAAACTTCTTAAAATTCAGTTGAGGACCACACAAAGTCACTCAGAGGGCCAAAAGTGGCCCCCCACCCACACTTTGGACACACCTGAGTTACAGTATGTGTTAATGTGAAGAGACCCTGGTAGGGGAACGGTTTACTGTTTTTCCACTTTGCTTTTACTTCCAGATTGCTAGGAAGTAGAATTATTGTGTATGGGTTGATATTTCAAAACAAAACGATAGAGTCTTACACATTTTACTAATCATTGTTCAGGGTTACAGTGGAGGAAATAATTATTTGACCCCTTGCTGATTTTGTAAGTTTGTCCAATGACAAAGAAATGAAAAGTCTCAGAACAGTATCATTTAATGGTAGGTTTATTTTAACAGTGGCAGATAGCACATCAAAAGGAAAATCGAAAAAATAACTTCAAATAAAAGATAGAAACTCATTTGCATTTCATTGAGTGAAATAAGTATTTGAACCCTCTAACAAAAATACTTAATACTTAGTGGGAAAACCCTTATTTGCAAGCACAGAGGTCAAACGTTTCTTGTAATTGATGACCAAGTTGGCGCACATGTTAGGAGGAATTTTGGTCCACTCCTCTTTGCAGATCATCTCCAAATCCTTAAAGGTCCCATGACATCGGTTTCCATGTTTTCTGACTTATCTATCATGTTGCAACGTTGAGTTCTCACCTTAAACCTGCCAGAAAGAGCAAAAAACAGCGTCCATCCATCTCCTAGTCCAGCCAGTGAGAAGTTCTTCCAGATTTCAGACCCAGGTTTCAAACAGTTTTTTTCACTCCAGCCCGCTATGAGGTCATAGTGATCCGGACTTGCTTATATGGTAAATTCTCCTCCTACATGCACGTTCACGACAACTGGAGCGAGGCAGTGCCGCCGCCATTGCCCATAGACCGTGTAGTGTTTAGTTTCAGTTTCGTTTCTCTTTCACGCGACGGCACTGCCCCCTGCTGCAGCAGAAGTGTCAGGCTGCCAAATAAGGAGAAACCCAGCAGAACCGGAAGGCGGCGCTTTCTTCTGATCTCTGAGTTGCTCGTTAGGAAATAATTACAGTGTATTTTGAGTTATAATGGTGCAACGCTAATCTAGAGGCATCAAAGATTACACCTGTTTAATATAAAGTGATTTAAATATGGAGTCACAGGCACTTTAAGGTTTCGAGGCTGTCTCTGTGCAACTCTGACCTTCAGCTCCCTCCATAGATTTTCTATAGGATTAAGGTCCGGAGACTGACTAGGCCTCCTCCGTGAACTGTCACCTTATCGTGGTGGAGGAGTTTGAGTGCCCTAATGATCCTAGGAGCTATGTTGTCTGGGGCACTTGTGCCCCTGGTAGGGTCACCCATGGCAAATTGGTCCTAGGTGAGGGGTGAGACAAAGTGCGGTTCAAAAGACTCTTCATGCAAGTACAATCATCGAGCCAGTGTACCCGGCCCGGAGGGTTACCGGGGTCCCACCCTGGAGCCAGGCCTGGGGTTGGGGCCCGTGAGCGAGCGCCTGGTGGCCGGGCTTTCGCCCATGGGGCCCGGCCGGGCCCAGCCCGAACCGGATACATGGGCTCATCCACCTGTGGGCCCACCACCTGCAGGAGGAACATGAAGGGTCTGGTGCAATGTGGATCGGATGGCAGACCAAGGCGGGAGCTTTGGCGGTCCGATCCCCGGACACAAAAACTGGCTATCGGGACATGGAACGTCACCTCTCTGGCGGGGAAGGAGCTGGAGCTTGTGGAAGAGGCTGAGCGATACCGGCTAGATATAGTCGGGCTCACCTCGACACATAGCGTTGGCTCTGGAACCCGAGTCCTTGAGAGGGGTTGGACTCTCTTGTATGCTGGAGTTGCTCCGGGTGAGAGGCGGAGGGCTGGGGTGGGCTTTCTGTTAGCCCCAAGACTCTCTGCCTGTATGTTGGGGTTTTCTCCGGGGGACGAAAGGGCAGCTTCCCTGCGCCTTCGGGTTGGGGAATGGGTCCTGACTGTTGTTTGTGCTTATGCACCAAATAGCAGCTCAGAGTACCCACCCTTTTTGGAGTCCCTGGGACGAGTGCTGGATAGCGCTCCTACTGGGGACTCCATAGTCCTGCTGGGAGACTTCAACGCTCACGTGGGCAATGACAGCGTGACCTGGAGGGGCGTGATTGGGAGGAACGGCCCGCCCAATCTGAACTCGAGTGGTGTTCTGTTTTTGGACTTCTGTGCAAGTCGCAGTTTGGCCATAACGAACACCATGTTCGAACATAAGGATGCCCACCGGTACACCTGGTACCAGGGCAGCCTAGGTTACAGGTCGATGATTGACTTTATAGTTGTATCATCTGACCTGAGACCGTATGTTTTGGACACTCGAGTAAAGAGAGGAGCGGAGCTGTCAACTGATCACCACCTGGTGGTGAGTTGGATCAGATGGCAGGGGAAGATGCTACGCAGACCTGGTAGACCCAAACGTATAGTGAGGGTCTGCTGGGAACGCCTGGCAGAAGAGCCTGTCAAGATGGTCTTCAACTCCCACCTCCGGCAGAGCTTCGACCGCGTCCCGAGAGCAGTGGGGGACATTGAGTCCGAATGGGCCTTGTTCCGCTCTGCGATTGTTGAGGCGGCTGTTGCTAGCTGTGGTCGCAAGGTAGCCGGTGCCAATCGTGGCGGTAACCCCCGTACCCGCTGGTGGACACCAGAGGTTAGGGGAGCCGTCAGGCTGAAGAAGGAGGCCTACAGGGCGTGGCTGGTCTGTGGGTCTCCAGAGGCAGCTGATGGGTATCGGAGGGCCAAGCGGGGTGCAGCAGTGGCAGTTTCCGAGGCAAAATCTCGAGCGTGGGAGGAGTTCGGCGAGACCATGGAGAAAGACTATCGGTCAGCTCCAAAAAGGTTCTGGCAAACCATCCGACGCCTCAGGGGAGGAAGGCGGCAACTCGCTCACACTGTTTACAGTGGGGATGGGGAGCTGCTGACATCAACTGGGGCTATAGTCGGGCGGTGGAAGGAATACTTTGAGGAGCTCCTCAATCCCACCGACACGCATTCCTATGAGGAACCAGAGCTGGGAGAACTGGGGATGGACTGTCCAATCTCTGGGGCAGAAGTCGCTGAGGTAGTCAAAAAACTACGCAGTGGCGGAGCCCCGGGGGTGGATGAGATCCGACCTGAGTATCTGAAAGCTATGGATGTTGTAGGACTGTCGTGGTTGACACGTCTCTGCAACATTGCGTGGTCATCGGCGGCAGTTCCTGTTGAGTGGCAGACCGGGGTGGTGGTTCCCATTTTTAAGAAGGGGGACCAGAGGGTGTGTTCCAACTATAGGGGGATCACACTCCTCAGCCTCCCTGGGAAGGTCTACTCCAGGGTACTGGAGAGGAGGGTCCGGTCAATAGTTGAACCTCAGATAGAAGAGGAGATATGTGGTTTTCGTCCTGGTCCTGGAACTGTGGACCAGCTCTTTACCCTCGCTAGGGTGATGGAGGGGTCATGGGAGTTTGCCCAACCAATCCACATGTGTTTTGTGGATTTGGAGAAGGCTTATGACCGTGTCCCCAGGGACACCCTGTGGGGGGCGCTCCAGGAGTACGGGGTGGATGGTCTTTTGTTAAGGGCCATTCAGTCCCTGTACCAGAGGAGTGTGAGTCTGGTCCGCATAGCCGGCAGTAAGTCGGACCTGTTCCCAGTGAGGGTTGGACTCCGCCAGGGCTGCCCTTTGTCACCGGTCCTGTTCATAACCTTTATGGACAGGATTTCTAGGCGCAGCCGTGGTGTGGAGGGTGTTGAGTTTGGTGACAGGAGAATCTCGTCTCTGCTTTTTGCAGATGATGTGGTCCTCCTAGCTTCATCGAGCTCTGACCTACAGCTCTTGCTGAGGAGGTTCGCAGCCGAGTGTGAAGCGGCTGGGATGAGGATCAGCACCTCCAAGTCTGAGGCCATGGTTCTCGGTCGGAAAAGGGTGGATTGCCAACTCCAGGTCGGGAGAGAGATCCTGCCTCAAGTGGAGGAGTTCAAGTATCTCGGGGTCTTGTTCACGAGTGAGGGAAGGAGGGAGCGGGAGATCGACAGGCGGATTGGGGCAGCATCTGCTGTGATGCGGACGCTGAACCGGTCTGTTGTGGTGAAGAAGGAGCTGAGCCGGAAAGCAAGGCTCTCGATTTACCGGTCGATCTACCTCCCAATCCTCACCTATGGTCATGAGCTCTGGGTAATGACCGAAAGAACGAGATCGCGGATACAAGCGGCCGAAATGAGTTTTCTCCGCAGGGTGGCCGGGCTCAGCCTTAGGGATAGGGTGAGGAGCTCGGACATTCGGGAGAGACTCGGAGTAGAACCGCTGCTCCTCCATGTCGAAAGGAGCCAGTTGAGATGGTTCGGGCATCTTGTTAGGATGCCCCCTGGACGCCTCCCCAGGGAAGTGTTTCAGGCATGTCCTGCCGGCAGGAGGCCCCCGGGTCGACCCAGGACACGCTGGAGAAAATATATCTCTGGTTTGGCCCTGGAGCGCCTTGGGATCCTGCCGGAGGAGCTGGTAGAAGTGGCTGGGGAGAAGACTGTCTGGAACTCCCTAATTGGGATGCTGCCCCCGCGACCCGGACCTGGATAAGCGGAAGAAGACGAGACGAGACGAGACTGACTAGGCCACTCCATTACCTTAATGTGCTTCTTCTTGAGCCACGCCTTTGTTGCCTTTGCTGTATGTTTTGGGTCATTGTCGTGCTGGAACACCCATCCACGACCCATTTTCAGTTTCCTGGCAGAGGGAAGGAGGTTGTCGCTCAGGATTTGACGATACATGGCTCCGTCCATTTTCCCGTTAATGCGGTGAAGTTGTCCTGTGCCCTTAGCAGAAAAACACCCTCAAAGCAAAATGTTTCCACCTCCATGCTTGACGGTGGGGACGGTGTTTTGGGGGTCATAGGCAGCATTTTTCTTCCTCCAAACACAGAGAGTTGAGTTAATGCCAAAGAGCTCAATTTTGGTCTCATCAGACCACAGCACCTTCTCCCAGTCACTCTCTGAATCATTCAGGTGTTCATTGGCAAACTTCAGACGGGCCTACACATGTGCCTTCTTAAGCAGGGGGACCTTGCGAGCTCTGCAGGATTTTAATCCATTGCGGTGTAATGTGTTTCCAATGGTTTTCTTGGTGACTGTGGTCCCAGCTAATTTGAGGTCATTAACTAACTCCTCCCGTGTAGTTCTAGGATGATTTCTCACCTTTCTCAGAATCATTGACACCCCACGAGGTGAGATCTTGCGTAGAGCCCCAGACCGAGGTCGATTGACGGTCATTTTGTGCTCCTTCCATTTTTGCACAATTGCAGCAACAGTTGTCGCCTTCTCTCCCAGCTTCTTGCTAATGGTTTTGTAGCCCATTCCAGCCTTGTGCAGGTCTACAATTTTGTCTCTGACATCCTTGGACAGCTCTTTGGTCTTTCCCATGTTGGAGAGTTTGGAGTCTGCTTGATTGATTGATTCTGTGGACAGGTGTCCTTTATACAGGTGACTAGTTAAGACAGGTGTCTTTAATGAGGGTGACTAATTGAGTAGAAGTGTCTAACCACTCTGTGGGAGCCAGAACTGTTCATGGTTGGTAGGGGTTCAAATACTTATTTCACTCAATGAAATGCAAATGAGTTTCTATCTTTTTATTTAAAGTTATTTTTTCGATTTTCCTTTTGATGTGCTATCTGCCACTGTTAAAATAAACCTACCATTAAAATGATACTGTTCTGAGACTTTTCATTTCTTTGTCATTGGACAAACTTACAAAATCAGCAAGGGGTCAAATAATTATTTCCTCCACTGTATATTATGTGGGCACTTCCTAAATACTACAACAATACCAGGTTTATTTTTTACCATGTTAAAAGTTTTGACTTAGGTTGTGATGCTTCCACATTTCATAACATACATTTTTGATAGATTACAAATAGATTTGGTTATGGCAGCCAATGTTATCTGATCAGTTTATGATGTCATCGTTCTAGATCAGGCTGAACTGATTTACACGTAACTATTTTTTAATCAACATCTCTGACAAATATTGTTCTTAAAGCCTAATGTGGTTGAGATGTGTTATATGTTTGCATGTGGCGACCTTTGAACCAAATCTTTACTATTAGTGATTCTTTTCAATAATTCATCACAAAATAGACTAGAGCATAGGTGAACTAGAAGCAAATCATATTGCCTATACAAGCAGTGACTGTACTTCAGAAAAGGTCAACATTTATTGAACATTTTATCATAAAAAGTTGTGATTTTTATTGTAAAAAGGAAAGTAAATCAGTAAAACCATAAAATGTGCTCTCTGTCAAGTTTAGGAACACTTTATTTAACAACAGACTGAAAGAAGTGAATCAAGCAGATAACAGAATATTGTCGTTATCATTTTAAATGTATTAAAATTACATAAACATCACATTTAATCTGAAAAATCCCTTAATCTGAATTCACCTTTTAAAAAAATATTTATCTAAAATTTTGATATACACATTAGAATATATTAAATTTAAAATCACTTTCAGGAAATATTCATTTCTATAATAACAGGAGAAACAGTGCTTTACTACATAATGATGTTTTTTCTTCTGGTGGATTATGATACCAACAAAGAAATGATGTCATACAGAAACTGTAGATACACTTCTTATCTCTGCAGTTCTCACTTTTGGCCTCATGTTTAGTTACCAGAGGGCAGAAGCTACAACACTGATCCAGACAGCATGAGTTATGCTCAAAGTGCGCCCTCTGCTGGATGCTGTGTTACCTGCAGCTGTAGTAGTGGGAGCTGGTCTGGCCTGAATCACACATCTCCCCACATTTCCTGCTCTGTCCACAGCAGCCAGCTCCACATTGGGTGAGCAGCAGGAGCCTCTGTAGGCGACCACTGTGATGTTTTCACCCCCCGCTCCGACCACTAAACTGCTATTCAGGGAACCGTTTCCATGGCGAATGGTGAGGCGCTCTATACCAGTCCCGTTGATTCCATCTGTGAGGTTTGCAATGAATTCCCACTGAGAGGAAGCACAAAGCGATGAAGAGGAGGAACAGTTTGCTGATGTGTTTACCACCTGGCACGCAGGGCGAGTCACATCTGTCACCTGGGGGGACACAAACATGGAAAAGTGCAGGTGTAACTCAACAAAGGTACCAGATTTTCTTTACATCCCATGGTCAACATCTATCAAATGTTGCAGATGTTTCTGTTTTCATTTGTATGTTTTGTTTATATGCAAATATGATTTGGTAGAATCATAAAGAAAATAAAATCTTTGATGTTTTTTAGTACTTATTTTGAATCAAATATTTTTTGGAAGTTCAAAAAACATGTTCAATCTCATATTTCAAAGCTTTTTTCTGTAGTTCATCCCTTTGATGCTTACGGCAACATTTCTGTAAACATTTTAATAATAAAGGGCTTTTCTTTTCCTTAAAAAAGTCACTTTTCCTTCCATTTCACTCACCTTGGCAGCCACTGAAAACCTGAGGACAGTATAGTTGATGTCAGTGCCAGCTGCATCCTGTGCCTCTATAGTGAGGGTAACATCTGTTCCTGATGCAGCGCTGGCTGGAACCGTTAAGGTCACAGTGCTGTTAGCTTTGCCTCCAGCGCCTGATTCAACAGTGACTGTGTCTGGTGAGGTGGAAGCGTAGCTGCGGTCGTTGTTGGCTCTAACTGTGAATGACCCTGCTGCATTGTCATTAACAACTCCGTTGGTGGTCATGGCGACCGTGAAAGGGATGGAAATGATGGAGCCGGGTTCTATATCAGTGATGTTGGCTTGAGCCTGGAAAAGAGAAGCAGAGAAAATACATGTGAAAGATGAGGTTATTCTGGATAAATATGAACTTTTTTGAGTGTTTGTTTCAATGTATTGAATTTTATTTTTAGAGTAGCACAGGGAAAAGGCAATCCGATTATAATATCATTTGAAAAACAAAAATGGGAATGAGGGGATGGGACTTAAAACTTATGCAGCAGCCAGCCACTAGGGGGCACTGTGCTGCCTTTTAGCTTCAATTTCCTCTGTCTAATTACTGTACTTTCTGGTGGTTTTATGCAGTGCAGGTACGTTGGTGGGACTTTCAGCCCCACATCATGAATGAGCACACTCCAGTAATGATCCTCTGCTAAACTGGATGTTTCAGCTTCACATTTCAACAACAGAAGACACTTTGTCCCTGTACGTTTATGCTGCTTAGAGCACTGCACACTATCATGAAAGAGCCTGTGTGTGACATTTGCATATCTGAAAATCCAAACATGTCTGCAGCAGCACTTTAAAAATGTGTCTTTTTTCTAATTTCAGTAAAATACAAATCGTGAACGTTTTAAAAACCATTGCATTTTTATTTGATTTACATTTACATCCAAACATTTTGAACCTACTGTTAGTTCAAATATGAAGAATTCTGATATTTTAAGTGTTTTTCTCTAGAACTGATTAAGCACAGAAACACAAAACCTGCTGTGAGTGTTCTCACTGTGACAGAGATGCTGGAGGTCTTGATCCGTGTGGACGCCTGTCGCTGAAAGCTGCTGGATGTAGATCGAGACGTGGAGCTGACGTCTTCTCCTTTCAGAATAAGAACAAAATCACCTGCTGGAACTTCCGTAAACGTAACCAGGAAGTTCCCACTTCCTACGGACTGTGTGGGATTAAGAAGACATGTTGTAATGAGAACAGTGACTTTTACAACACTGGAAAACTGTAGTTGGCTTGTCTTGTAAAATCCTTTATATTAATGGCTGCTTTACTGCTGTAGGTTTGGAAATCAGCAGCAGAAAACAATAAATATAAATTACAGCTTTTGTAATGTAATCTACAATCACTAACAGCAAAAAAAATCTCTAGATATGAAATAGTTTCAGTCGATCAGCTTTAACATATAACATGCCTGCAGGGATCCATTGATCTCTGTTGGTCCTGAGCCATCAAAAAGAGTGACTTCATTGACCTTAATGGCATCACTTCCTGTCACTGACACCAAGATGGTGGCATTTCCACCTGGAAGAGAGAAACTTTGAGATTATTCTGGTGTCATGTTTCCCAGCTTGTAGTTTATGTAGGAGATGGGTAAGGATTGAAACTGATAGATTTTAAGGACAAAATAAAAATTGCACTCCACTATCTCTATAAGTTAAGCTCCCAACAGTCATTACCTGACAAAGGACGTCCCTGCTTCAGACTGAAGTCCCCGTGGACTCCTTCATGAGCTTCCACAAGATTATAGATGAAGTCCACTGAACTTTGACCTGACACAAACACACAGCATGTTTACACACTTAGCCACTCTGCAAAAGTTAAAAATATATAATAATAATCCTAAAATAACACAATGTTTAATGGGTACCAGTCTGTCAGATTACTAACCTTTGACCTTAATAGAGTAGGGGCTATGTGACCTAACCCTGACTTGCCATAATCCTGTTGGATTGTCTGTGTTGAGGCTTAAACGATGCAAGTTTCCTACTGTGGTGTAGGAAGCCAAGGGTCCACTGGACTGTGTGGACCTCTGAGAAGATCCTAGAGGACAGGAGAAACAAACGTGTCTACTACTATAGGGACAATGTAGAAATAATGTAACATACAGATAGAGAGATTATGAAAATAATCATCACAAGACCTGTGGAGCTGGTGAGACTAAAGGTGATGGATGGAGCTCCTGTGATGTATATAGTTATGTTCCTTAATAAACCATCAGCTGTAAAATAAAAATGACCAGGTCTTCCAGGATTCTTTACAGTCTGAAACACTGTCACCTGAAAGTAGAGGAAGACAAAACAACCTTAAACGTTTGGATGAAACAGTAAATTGATCCTGTTTTGATGTTGTGTGTCAGTGTCCTCCTACCACAGCGCTGGCTGAAGAGTCCTCTATCACACTTGTAGCCAGAGACAGATCTGACTTCGTGACCTCGATGACCTGACCTCCAGAGGCCTGAGCGAGGTCACGGTACAGCTGGGCATCAGACTGGCCCATTGACCGTGGATTCACCGCTGGAGAACATCTGTGGCTCCTTCGTCTGGACAGGACATCTGTCAACATGAAAGTCACCTAAAAAATTTAAACAAGAAAATTACATTTCACAAATGAAACAGGACAAGTGTTTAATCATTTCTGATGAAAACATGGTTAAAATAAACTCCTACAGCAGACTTGGTGCTCTCAATCAGAGCAGTGACGGTGTTTTTCAGGTGGGCGTCTTTAGCTGGAGCATCAGTGAAGACAAAGATCTCAGATGAGGGTGGAGCTGCTGTCAGAGCGAGCTGTCAATCACACAGGAAAGGAATAAAATCATTTATCATGAGGAAAACAATGTAATGAACAATACAATTCAAAAATGGTATGTGTGTATGTTCATCCATTCATTTAGTTCAGTTTGATGATGATGTTGTCTTGAAAATAAAAAATGATTTAAATCTCTAAACAGAAACCTGTGTCTTTGTGTTGTTGGTGCTGAGTTTTGTTAGTGAAGGTGGCAGGAAGGGACTCATCCTTAAATAGTGCACAGATGGTGCTTCTAATGTTATCCATCTAAAATAATATGGATATAAGATTTAATTAAATATGGAATTTAAGAGTAAAACAAATCAGGTTAAGTAAGTCAGCTCAGTTGGACTCCAGGACTGCGCTTTGACAGCAGTTCTGTTCATGACCTTAATGGAGAAAATTCCTGCAGCCATGGAGAGGAGAGGGTATTTAGTTTGGTGGCAGGATGATCTCAGCTCTGTTTCTCTCTGAGCTCTTGTTAGAGGGTTCACAGGTGAGTGTGAAGTGGCTGGGCAAGGATCAGGGAAGGAGTTGAAGTATCTCAGGGTCATATATGCGATTAAGGGAAGGAGGGATGGGGAGTGGGAGATTGAGAGGCAGATTTGACCAGCATCTGCAGTGGTGTGAAAGCTGAACTGGTCTGTTGTGGTGAAGAGAGTAAAAGAGAGAAAGTGAGGCTCTTGATTTACCAGTCGATCTATGCTTCAACCCTCACCTATGGTCATGAGCTTTGGGTAAGACCAAAAAACGATTCTCTGAATACAAGCGGCCAAAAGGGAGGCTGGGCTCAGCCTTAAAGATTGGGTGAGGAGCTCGGACATCTGGCAGGGACTCAGAGTTGAACCACTGCACTTCTACATTAGGAGGAGCCTGCTGAGGTGGTTTGGTCATCTGGCCCCTGGACCTCCTTCTGGAGGTGTTTTCGGCATGTCCTGCTTGCAGGAGGTGCCCGGATTGAACCGGGACACCCTGGGGAGATTGTATCTCTAGGCTGGCATGGAACAGGCTTGAGGTCCCACTGGATGATCTGGTGGAGGTGGATGTCTGGAAAGAGGACAGTCTGGGCTTTCCTGCTGTGCGAATGATAAGTGGAAGACAGCGAGGGAGGGAGAAAGCTAAAGGAATGCTAATATGTACCCGTAGTCCAGATAAACTCAACTCTGGGATGTCTCCTCCTCCATTTGCAGACAGCCTGCTGATTTTATCTTTAAAGACATCTGCATTGGTCGTCATAATGAGAGGTCCAAATCCTGTGTATATAACACATAACAGAAATGATTAACAGCCTCTGTTTCTCTGTAATCGCTCTGTGAAAGCCTACCCGGGTCATTGAAAGGAACCAATATGTAAGCAGAGGGTTCCTGTTGGGTTCCCCTCTTTCTGTCAATGATCTCAAAGGAAACCCTTTTTGCTTCAGTGATGTCATCACTCATACTGCCTGTGGTGTCAATGACAAAACACAGAACAGACGACTGAGAGAGGCCCATCAGTCTGCAGAAATGAGATGGAAGAAGAAAATCTTTTATGATTTATTCCATCTTCTTTAAACAATCCTGTCTTTAGAGATTTCTAATCATCGGAATCACACCACCACTCATCACACATTCTGTTTTCCACACAAAAACATCTTTGCCACTCTGGCACAAGTATTGAGAGAAGTAACACTTCAAAGACATTTCAAATGACCCAGCTTTCAACCAGCATTTAAATGCACCATGAGTCTCAAAACACCTAGTAGTGCATTTGTTATCTGACCTGTGTGTAAACGCAGTTTAGTCCATGTGTATCAGGTGATTTGTGATTGGCTTAAGTATCATAGATGTGAGGTTAAAGGTAAAAAAAAAATCTGTGTAGAATTTTAATGTTTGTGTAATTTGTAATTGTGGGTGTTTAATTTTGTTTTTGCATTCATAAATTCTTGATATTTGTGTGTGCATTTGAACACACATTTGCAAGTACCCAAAGTTACAAAATATTTTTTTTACTATCATGTACAACCAGGTTTACACAAATCACAAGTACATGCACAGAAGTATTGAGTCTATGTCACCCCACATGTTCCTGTGTATTAATGTGTTCTGATCAGCACCTACAGCTGTGTCATACCTCAGAAAGTTCTTATCTCCTGCAGCTACTCTGATGTCCTCCAGTAGCTCCATGGTGGCTTTCACAGCCAGATCAGCTGCTTTATGGTGGAGGAAACCATGACTCGCCCTAACGTCATCCTTATTGATGCCACCCACTGGATCCGCCTTGCTCGTCCGATCAAACCAGCCACCGTGGCTGCATTTACCTATCATTTATTATTACAAATAACAAATCTAAATCAAGTTGCAAATGTGAAAATGAAGTAAGAACATATGCAGAAAATCTTGACCTTACCAGAAGGTTTTGCAGAAGATAAGATGTTAAAATAGCCTGATGTGAGAATACGCCGCTGCATTAGCTCTGGTAAGAGGTTGCTGGTGCAATTTTTTTCTGCACAACTTCTACATGTTGGAGTACTTGGTTCTAAAAATGACAATAATAAAAACAAGCAAGTATTGAACCATAAAAATAGTTTTACAGTCATTGAGCACCTTAAGTATAACTGGATTCTGTTTAAATTTGTTAAATAATAATTGGTAATAATAGGAAGTATAGAGCTTCTTTGTGAGGCTCTTCACACAGAGAGGAGGGAGTTCCCCTACCTGCCAGGTTCATAAGAGGCTGATCTGGTGTGATCAGAGCTCCGTATGGGGCATCGTTTCCAAGCTCCACCCAGTTACTGTGGCTGTAAAAGTCCTAAACAAACAGAGCAGGAAAATGACAACACAACTGTAATGATCGTTTATATCTTCCCTTCTAAAAAAACCAGCAACAATACATTCATTCTTCTCACTTGTAGGGTGTGACAGACCCGTCCTAATGTCCACCGTCCAGCAACAAAACTCTCCAGCTTCACGCTGGCCTTCACAGCAGACACACCTTAGAATCAGACAACAGCTGTTAAATACAAAGTCCACTGGGGAAGGTTAAGAAACTATTTTCCACCTCATTTTCAATAAACGGTATAGAATTTTTTTAAAGATCTGGAATCAGACATGTTCACTGTGTTTTTGTTTACTTAGTTTTATATTCTCTTGGTCCAGTCTTCTCTAAAGCCTGAATGAGATGAAAAATGTGGACTTTGTGTTTTTTACATATGGATGTTTTACCTGCTGTGATGACTTCCCGTCCCTCTTTGAAGGTCTCACTATCAAAATGGTGCATGTCACTCAGGAAATGAACAACATCCACTAATGCGTTGCTGAAGTACATATTGATGATAGACGTTCTGAACTTTATGGAGGAGAAGACGGATATGGAGGCATCTGTAGAGGAGCAGGCCCTTTGTACCATCTCAGCTGACAAACTCTTGTTAATCTGGAGACAAAATGCATCACCTTAATGCAGGTGTGAGGTTTAAAGACAAACAGCTGTTCTTTGTCAGCTGTTCTGATGATAAATAAATGCTGCTGGTAGTTGGGGGACATGTAGTTTTCATCATGTTTTCCAGGCCTGTCTTCCATTATAACAGTTATGAATTGATGCTATTCTGACAGTTATCATAAATAATGGCAGAGCTGAATGTCTTAGTTTCAGAGCAGATTTCTTCTTCAACAGGAACAAAGTGAAATGCTCCTTCTGTTGTTGTAGTTTATTTAATTTAGAATGTGTGTTTGTGTTGGAATGTGTGTGTTATGTTTCCGTATCGATGTGCTGCTGTGTGTGTGTGTGTGTGTGTGTGTGTGTTTGTGTCTGTATCCATGTGTTTATGGGTGTTTGGGTCTGTGTGAGCATGTCTGGGTCTAAAGCTGTGTGTGTGAGTATTGTTGTGGGGGTGTGTGTTTGTGTCACAGATTTGTCATGATGAGTGGTTTGTGAGTCATATGTTGGGGCTGCCCCACCACCCCAGGTCCCATGAGCTCCAGAGCCTCCGCCCCCACAGCAGGGTCAGCTAAGGGCCACAGCACCCAAAGGCACCCTCATTATAATATTTTAGTTATAATGGTAGTAAAATTAAATAATATTGCAGTAAAATGTTGTTTCATGAATTAAAATCACTGTGAACTCACATTCAGGCTGAAGTCCCGTCCCTCAGAGGCAGCGATGTCCCTGCAGACCTCAGCTGTCTTTTGGAGGACGGCCATTTTTGTGATGTCACGGTGAGTGATGGTATTACCAACAAGTGAGAAGAGAGGTTGGAAGCTGTCACTGACATGTGGCAGTGAGATGATCACCACCACCACACAGACAGACACAACTGTCTGTCTGACAGTCATGATGAAGGAGATCGGGTACTGCTCCCAACCTGTCGTGGTTACTCCTGTCTTTCTGTCTGCTTCCTCCACTTTTGTCACTTCATCACACTGTGTACATTAATCCCACATTAAACAGCCCAAATCTGAAAACAGACAGGGAACCAGGTGGACTCAGGCAGCAAGTAGAAACACCTGAAGAGAGAAAAATAATCTCAACACGTAGAGGAAGGAAATATGAATATTTCACTAGACAGAAGTAAATGAATCGCCTTATGAGGATCAGGGAAAAAAAATCATTTTTTCTAAATAATTTTTGTTTCAAATCCACCCTTTTTTCAGAGAGGTATTTAGTTGAAAATATAATATTTTAGGCCATTCTCTTTTTAGACACACACACATTTCCATAAAAGTCTTACATTATCAATTACTAATAATCACATGGAGCATCTTAACATTAGGGAGGTTGGTTAGACTGAAGTGTCATTTTTAATAAATGTTGTATTTAATAACAAAAGAATAAATACCGATAAATAAAGTCCTGACTACAAAATATATAAAATATTATGACATTAACAATGTAAACCAAAAACCAGAACATTAGCAGTTACAATAGTGACATTACAATAGTGACATTTAGTAAAATGGAACTGTAGAACTTTAAGACAAGTCAATCTGAATTTCAGTGAGAAGTCAACCTTTTTCTCCTACCTGTGTGTTCTTTAGCAGCCTGGTTTCATTCAGCTCTTGGTTCCTCCTGTGTCACCATGCCAGACTTCAACATTTACTATTATACTGTGTGCAGATCTGTGTGCTTTAAGTGTTATCTGTGAACCTTAGGGGAGTGTATACATGAATCACACTTTCGTTTTTTGAAAGAATTGTTTGTTCATTCCTTTTTCTTATATTTGCTTCAGAGTTTGTTGAGAAATCAGGATGATGAATGGAATTCCTTAAACTGCATAGCTTGTGGGTGTTTAAGTGGAATTATGAAATAATTCAATTTATGTAAAAACACCATGCCTATCCACTCACAGTCACACCACACCGCAGTATAGAAAGCATTGCATCACATTCCTGATGCGTCAAGTCTTCGCACCCTCCTCCTTCTTACACATCCATTATCTCAGATTTTAGTCAAACTTAGAGGGTCAAGGCCCTTCAGTCACAGAACAACTCCAGCCAAATAACATCAACCTCTTCTGATTGGTGTGTTCTGCATTAGCAAAGCAAGAACATATTGAAAGTGGGATTTGATATGAGAAGTAAACTGCAACAAATTAAGAGTGGGAGCATGCAGGAGGACAATAATCAGGGATTTATTGCAAACCCCAGCATATTAGTTATGCGTGCAATCAAAAAATTAGGGTAGCTGCTTTTATATTTAGAGAAAATGATGAAGTCTGCACAAAAATATGCAGTTAAAAAGCTCTCATCTATTAGTCATAGTTCAACTTCAAGCACTGTCTGTCGTCAGAGAGTTGGTCACATTGTGGATTTTAAAGGTCTTTACAAAAGTTTATTTTTATGGGTCCAATCTCAACTACGGTTAAGGTGGAAATCTCGAATACCCACTTTTTGAAAACTTTCTTCCCTACATAGACTTAACCTTATGTAACTGATTTTAGATTTGGAAATAAAAATTGAGGGTATCTCACTTGAAACTGTAAATGAAAATACATTTCTGGGAATTGTAATCGATGATAAACTGTAACACGTCAGACGCATAAAAACAAAAATCTCTAAAGGTCTCTCAATATTAAATAACGTGACACCATTCGGGAATGCACTACGTTCATTATACTGTACCCTGGTGCTCCCATACTTCACGTTTTATGTAAAAATATGGGGAAAACTTATCAGAATGTCACTAATTCATTAGTAATACTACAAACCCTCTGAAGGGTTTGATTATATTGATGGCTGAAAATAAAAGTCAAGACATTTCCTGACAGTAAAAATTATATCCTATACATTATTAAGTCAAAAGATCTGGTCATATTGGACCAATCAGTGAAGACATCAGTGTATCAAATAGTGTTCTTGACTACTCAAGAGACTGACATTACAAACTACATTTAATTATACTATCTTTAATTTGAACACTGAGTATCACCACCATATCTACACCCAGTTCATATGTTTTACGCCGGTATATACATGTTCACATGGTTCCTATATTGTTCCCTAGCTCCCTGCTTTCTCTTGTTTTTAATACTTTACTAAATGTCTGTATGATGTAAGTGTGTGAAACTGAAGCCAAATTCCTTGATTGTGCAACAACCTTGGCCAATAAAGCTGATTATGATAATAATAATAATAATAGGAGGAGAAAATATTGAACAAGTTGGTATCCATCATAGACAACACCTTCCACCTCCTCAGAAGCAGCTCATTCAGGCAGCAGTAGACTGTCACACCCTCAATGTAAAAAGGAGCTTTACTGCAGGTCACTCTTACCAGCATCTGTCAGACTTTACAATGCACTTTAACATGGTTACGCTATTTATCATGTTTTTGACATAGGGTTATTTTGTGTATGTATATAAAACTGACTTTCTCCTCTTCTATATTCCTTGCTGCCATGAGAGCTGTGTAACACATTTCTCATTCATGTGATAATAAAGGTTTGTTCAGTTTAATTCAATTATTCATTCATAAATGCTTTCACATCACTTTGCCCTGTTTTGATGAATAAACAAAGACAAAATTAAACAAAAACAAAACTTACATATCACCCTGTATATGGAATTGCTTAATTTTCTTAAAATTTAGATTTGTAGCCTGAACCTGAAACTTTTACAAAATTATTTTTAACAGTAAAGAAAGTAAAAAAAAACAAAACACCAACTTGATTTTGTTAATGGGCAGCATGGTGTTGGTAAAAAGCCCTTAGAAAAAGGTACTTAATAAGAACTATAATATATTTATTGTAAAAAGAAAAGAAAGAAAAGGTCATTTTATCAACCCCTAACAGCGCTTGTTGGTTGAAGCTGCTATAAAGGGTTAAACAGAACAACTGAACAGAAAAGACTCACTTGTGCTAAGTCACCAACTTGCTGATGAGAACCTGATTTTGCAATGTTTCACAACTTCATCCTAATAATAAAAAACTATATTGCTCAATAGCATGTTTTGCTTGGTATGCAGGCTGGGTAGGACAACATGTGTTTGATCCCCCTGTAACTGATAGCTGGTCCTCAACAGCCTGAGTCCGTATTATATCCTTAAATGATCTCACTTGAACAAAGTACAATTTAAGCTTTTTTTTAGGGAGTGATCTGTATAAGCCTTCAGAGAAACAGGAAGTGTGATTAAAAGCAAAAAAAACCTCATTTCATGACACCCACTCAAAACTAAAGCGATGCAGAGGCCTTGTCAGAAACAGGAAGTTAGTTGTATACAAACAGTTTATATGTATTAAGGGCTTACTAGTTGACAAATGGTACCACTTGTCACATGACAAACAGATTGAACCAAAGACATGGCTTTATGTTTATTCAGACCTTAATTAAGCTGTATTTGGTTTTGTGTTGAATATAACAGCTGTGATTGGTTAGATTAAAAACACTTCCTTATGTCTCCTTTATAAAAGACGCACTGGACAAACAATAGAAACACAGGTTCTTCTGATCCCATTAGACCTTTTGTTGATTTCTTCTTTTTTCTTTGAAAAATTCTGTCCTTTGTCCTTGTGCATCTTAAATATTAATTAACATCAGATTTTTCATTTATTTGATCCTGTCCTTCATCTACCCAGAAGCTCTTCATACGCCACAGGTAAAGGCATTTTATTTCTTTAAATGTGCCTTTATTTAAGGTTTGTAGGTTCAAGAATGTGAGATTATGATCATTAGAAATCAATTTTCTAAAAAAGGAACTAGCTAGTCCACATATTATAAAAGAAGTAAGTTCTTATTTATCCAGCACCTTTCAAGATATGTGCAGTATCACAAAGGACTTTACAGGACAACATAAGTTAAAGCAGATTAAACACAGGTAGATTTGGAGAGTCTTGAGTCTTGGATCTATGGAAGTTGTTTTGAGTCTAGTTTTAGGGACTGAAAGCCTTGGTCAGAGGACCTTAAGGTCCTTGAGTGTATGATTGTAAAAACCCAGCTGGAGTCTGTCCATGCAGGGCTCTCCATGTCAGAACAAGGATCATTATGTGTACTCGATACTCTACCAGGAGCCAGTGCAGCTTCATTAGTAGAGTAGTTACATGAGAAAGTTTGGACGATTTTATCAGACGCCTGGCAGCAGCTTCTTGTCCAGTCTGACCTCATTTTGATTGGGTTTTGAGGAAGTATAGAAGTAATTCAGTCAACCCAACCTCTTCTAAACATCCTCAGCTTTGTAAGTTTACTGACACATCCAAATTAATTTAGAAAATAAACAATAAAAAATGTTGTCAGACATGATTCTAAATTATGCTTTGTGCTAATGACGTTATATTTAGGAATAGACTTGGGTGAAATCAGTGAACATGAACCAGTTTTGACCAAAACACAAATCTTGTTTGCAGGAAGGCGACGATGATGAAGATTTGGACAGCAGTGTTTGTGGTGATCGGAGCCCACTTTGGTAGAGCAATGGTAAAGTACTCTGCAGGGATGTGGGAGATGAGGGAGTGTTTACAAACATACTTGCATAAAGTACTCACTACTACATGTATTTTGTATCATTGTGTGTACTTGTAACAGAACCACAGGTCTGAGGCTGAGGGTCCGATCCGGTTGGACATGGCTCCAAACTCTGTTGATGACATGTACAACGGTTGTGATAAAGAGATGAAGGAGACCATAGTGAAGACGTTTCTGCCAAATGAGCTAAACAAAAACCCCACATTCCAAAAGGCCTGGAAAAAAGCAGAGGAATACTACAATGAGAAATGGAAACATGGAAAAAGAAAATCAAAGAGGGAGAAAGAACAGATCATGGCTGTGTATGCTTACACCCTTGATGAGCCAAAGTTGTACTCTGAATTCAATGATGCGGTCCGAAAACAGAAGCCTGAATACAAAACTACATTTGAATATCACACGATGCACTATTTCCTCACACGAGCCATTCAGACTCTCAACCCAGGTAAGAAATGTACCACTGCTTACAGGAAAGTCCACGAAAAATTCAGTCCAGGAGATTTGAACAAAGAGTTTCGCTTCAGCTCTTTTACCTCCAGCTCATTGGGGACGTATATTACAGGAGACAAATATGGTGATACATGCTTTGAGATTTACACGTGTTTTGGAGCAAACATAGAAATATTTTCTAAGTATGGAGAATCAGAAAGAGAAGTCCTGATTCCTCCCTATGAGGTCTTCAAATACATCGGGCCGGGCACAGAGGAGAAGGAAAAAGAATGTAAAGTTGTTTACAAAGTGAAAAGCACAGAAAAGAGTGTGTCCAATTTAAACTGCGCTTTCTTCTCCCAAAAGAAGGAGATTGTTGTGATTAAATGAAAAAACTTGTACCTTTTGTGAAATCTGCAAAAAAAAAAAAAAAAAAAAAAAA
>SSNR01000170.1:509958-551364 GCA_006937965.1 Callopanchax toddi | reverse complement strand
AAAAAAAAAAAAGTGGTACTGCGCAAGATTAAGCACATTTTGACATTTACAGATAAAAGCTTTAAAATATGTTTTAGAAATAGAATATTTCATGCTTGTTGCTTTGTTTGTAGATATAATCAAATAGCGTGTGTGAATTCATCCTCAATAGAATGTTCAATGTTTGATCTGATGTCAGCGATAATCACAATTATTTTAAATGGAGCATTTAAACTGGGACATGAAATGTTTGAATATTTCAGAAGAAGATCATGAAATTAAACATGTTCCAATAAATCACACTGCTCTGTCATGCAGCTGAACAAGATAAATAATGTGTTTAAAAATTAAAACTCAGTTTGTTTTTGTGTGAAATCAGTTGATTTGTCTTTTTTTTGCTTTAAATAAACTTTTCCACATTGTCAACAAGCCTGTCTGATTTTTTTAATTAATAAAGTTGACAACATTTTGTTCATAATTTTACAAATAAGTAACTTTATATTCATTTGGTCAGCAAACAGAAAGAGTTGATGAATTCATGCTCTGAAAAAGAGCCATGATTATACAGGATCTAAAACTATAAACTATCATAGTTCAACAAAACCACTATTAGTCTCTCCTTTAACACCCTTGCATGGATGCAACACTTTGATCAAGTCAGCATGACTATTAATGATGAGTTTAGTTATTTTTGCACCATGCAAGCAGAAGTGTTCTAGCTGCAGTGCTGGGTGCTACAAGATGCTGCTGCAGCTGATAATAGATTTAGTGTTTTGTGGTTTAGCAAAGACACATTTTGGTGAAAATGAGATCTATCACACCCCTGTCCTCTGTTTTTCTGCCCTGGGCTGGGGGCTGGTTGTAGGAGCTGGTCGTCTGGTCGGGGTCTGTGGTGGTGGACTGCTCTGCTACTGCAGTGAGTGGGGCAGTCTGCTCATCTCCACCCTGGTATGAAGGGGACCATTTCCTGGTTCTGGAAGCTGGTTGTTCCCTTAGAGTGCTGGTCCTGGACCTGGGAGTACAGAGTGTGTATGAGGAGTGTGAGCTGGTGTTTATTTTGTGTCTTGGTATGTTCATGCAAGGGCTGCATGTGTTCATGAGGGTGGGAATATATGATTGTGTCTCTATGACTGTTTCTCTGTCAGGTCAGGTCTTGTCCCCCCCTCTCCTGTGATAACCTAGGGCCCCCTCCAATGTGGGGTCTATCCTTCCCTGCCACACCTCCTGGTGGTGGGTGGTGCCTCTGTCTGCTGGCATATAGAGCTCCTGACACCACGTGACCAGGTTTGTTTACGGCGCCATATTGGCAGGAAAGCGAACGGGAATACGATATAAAGAACGACTACAATGGATGGTTGCAGGCTACTTTTGGAAAGTGATGAAGAGCAATACACCACTAAACTCCAGAAACTACAGATTAGTGATCCCTATTTAACTCCTGGTGTACTTTTAAAAACATTAGATCAGGTGGCACGCGTTGCAGGACTCCCGAATCTACAGTATCCCGACATATTATCTCATCAACTTCACACTACACCAGAGATTCGCTGAAAGCCTATAAAAGCCTGAGGGATATAAATGGACTCTATTGGGATTTGTGGCCGAGATTCAGCTGTGGAGTTTACAACAAAGTGATTGTTTTGTAGTTACTATAAAGGTAAGGAGCCAACCATAAGTTCTCTAGGACAAAATGAACAAACAGAAGTCAGGAGGATTACAGCACAGAGGCTTTTACTGGTGCCAACATTAGATAATATTTTAGACAGAAAAAAAATATTATGGTCGCTATAAATTTTGAATACTGTAAGAGAATTTCCATTTAGTTTACTTTTAAGCCTTCTGTTACACTGCCACAGATCCTTTTTCAGCGTTCACAAGCCATTATCATTAAAACTGCAGACACATATTTTGATTACATTAGCTAGAACTATTATTTTAAAACTTAAATTTAAATTACGTGTTCGGGTGAAGTTACCTGAAATGAAATGGTCACTGCACAAGCGGAATCCATTGAGCGACGGGTTCCAACGCTCGGTTTTCTTCATCGCGCTCTGAGTTTTTTTTATTGTAGAAGTCCATCTTTCCCTCCGAGCTGGGTCTTTCGGGATGTGAGAAAAGGCTCCGTCTTTAACCAGACCTTGGTGGTTTGCGTACCCAGGAGCAAAACACAAGTCTCTTAAAGCTGGAAAACTGTCGGCTAGTTACAGGCTGAGAGACACCGAAGCCGGCAGCAGCCAGTGCTGTACAGGCTTGTTTACATTTTTTTTACTGCCAATATGGCGCACCGTGGTGCATGACGGTTCGTGTGACGTCACCTCCCGGAGCTCTATTGGTGGGGAAGGGTGATGAGGCATCTCCTGCTGCCCCTGGTGGCTGCTTGACAGGATCTGGGCCCTCTGGCTCTGTCGGGCCTCTGTCGGGTCGCCCTTGGGTCTCGGGTCTCTGGGTCTGGGCTGGATCTGCTCTGTTGGCCGGCTGCTGGCGGGGCCTGTGGGCCAGTCACTGTGGTCCACTGGGGCTGGTACAGCAGCTGCTGGGTGAGGATGGTTAACCTTTGGTTAACTGATGTGATTCATTCAGTCTTTTAACACTCACACTGCAAAAACTGATTTCAAAGAAAGTTTTAAAAAGCCTTGTTTTTAGACATTTTAACTTATTTTTGTCTGAAAAGAAAATATATTTACAGCCCTACTTGAAACAAGCCAAATTTTCTTAAATATAGTCAAATATTCTAGATTTGAGCAAAAAAAAAATCTGCCAACGGGGTAAACAAAATTTACTAGTAGGGCTGTAGGAAAATGTTTTCTTTTCAGACAAAAATAAGTTAAAATGTCCTAAAATAAGGCTTTTTAAACTTTCTTAGAAATCAGTTTTTGCAGTGCATTATTTTCATTTTTATGGGTAATTTTCAAAGTATAAACTAAAAGGGACTAAAGTCTTTATAAGAGACTATTTCTGTTTGAACAGATCCGCAGATGATAAGAGACAAGCAGGATGGAAAGACAAAGAATAAAGATTTGTTTCATTTTTGGGGAGATTTGTCTGTATGACATATTAAACACTGTCACAGGGGGGTTTATGTCCTTATTTTGTTAGAATTTAATACAAAAATTAAAGAACCATTCTCAACTACATGGTTTTATTACCTCTTTAAATGGTTACATTTATATTTTCAGTTGGTCTTTGAGTCTTCTCTTCATACTTAGTGCACATAGAGTCTGAATTTCCTGTTTGTGTTTATGCACATTCACTGTTCTCAGAAAGTGGTCAGTAGAGCCTTTTAGAGAAGGAAGTTTTAAATATGCTTGTTTTCAGTACAGTCAACTTCCCTACAGCAATGATGTCAAACTCAGACAGAAAGATGTTTTATTAATTTGGTATTATTTATTTTTCACAGCAACAAACGTTAAATAAACTGCCCAGACTGCATAATTCAAAATGTTGAAACTTCAAACAAATCATTGCATAAATTCAATGAAAAATATTTAGTTTCAGACTTGATTGAGATGCTTTTTATGACAGAGAAAAGCAGCTCACACAGGTATTTGTGCTGCGTAGAGAGCTATTGTCTGGAGCTATGGCTCCAATTCAGAAACATAATGTTAAAACTTTGAAACAAACATTGAGTCGTATTTTGCTTCAATGTGTCTCTGCTTTTGGACTTCATCAGTGTTTGTCCTATGTTTATCGAGACCCTGAGCAGAGTTTGACTTGATGGCCCCCATCAGTAAAAGCCATTAAATCACCAGTCACATCACCACAAACATCTATTTTAAGTTGTCCATGTGTGATAGTTTTTGCATTGAACACATTTTTCTGTTGACATAAAATAAATAGAAACAATAAATACTCATAAATCAAAAGTGTTTCCACACTGATCCAGAGAGTTGAAAGCCTGCCCTCTGCTGGATACTGTGTTACCTGCAGCTCTAGTCACAAGATCTGCTGTACACAATTATTCCCTAAAAGTATTATTTCAGTTACTCAGTAATAACACTTGAATTTCTTTTTTTTTCAGTCTTGTGCACTTTTGGATTTTTAATGTCTTTACAGATGTTTATTTTTTACATTGTGGATCTCATCTCAACTAAGGTTAGTGAAAATCTCTAACACCCACTTTTTGAAAACGTTCTTCCCTACATAAACGTAACTCTCTGAGGGGTTTAATCATGTTGATTGCTGAAAATTAAAGTCATGACATTTCCATTTCCAGACAGTATTTTTCACATGATGCCGTCTCATATACAATATTAAGCCAAAACATCTGGTTATATGTGGACAAATAAGTGAATCAATCAATGAATCAAACAGTATTGTTGACTACTCAAAGAGGTTGACTTTACAAACTACATTTAATTATACTATCTTTTTAACACTGGGCGTGTATCACCACCATAACCACACTCACACACACCCAGTCAATACCACATATAAAAATTGTGTCTTCACTATCTGCTGACCTTTGAATGGTGATGTCATCATTTTATTTTGGGGGGACATAGTCTTAGTACCTTATTTGAACTGAAGCTGCCAGCTCTTTAGACGAGAATGAAGGGATCATTTGATTATGGCTCTCTTTGTTTCCCTCCGCTTATCTGATTCGCTATCTAAGGGCATTCTAGACTGTCCTCTCCCCAGTCCAGTCTGCCAGCTCTTCCACTGGGACCCCCAGGCGTTCCCCAGTCAGCCTGGAGATGCACTTCCTCCAGGTTGTCCTGGGTTGACCTGGGGCCTCCTGCCGTTGGAACATCCCTAAAACACCTTGCCAGTGAGGTGTCCAGGAGGCATCCTGACCAGATACCCGATAACCTAAACTGGATCCTCTCAATATGGAGGAACAGCTTTTCTACTTCAAGTCCCTCCCTGATGTTCAAGCTCCTCACCCTATCTCTAAGGCTGAGCCCGGCCACAATGTGGAGGAAACTTATTTTGGCTGCTTGTATCCGTGATCTCGTTCTTTTGGTCATTACCCAAAGCTCATTACCATAGGTGAGGATTGGGATGTAGATCGACTGGTGAATCAAGAGCCTTGCTTTCTGGCTCAGCTCCTTCTTCAGAACAGACGGTTCAGCGTCCTCATCACTGCAGACGCTGCCCCAATCCATCTGTCAATCTCCCGCTGCCTTCTTCCCTCTCTCATGAACAAGACCCTCAGATACTTAAACTCCTCCACTTGAGGCAGGACCTCGCTCCCGACCAGAAGTTGGCAAGCCCCCTTTATCCAGTTGAGTAATGGTCTCAGATCTGGAAGTGCTGATCCTCATCCCAGCTGCTGGCTGCAACCCTATCCAGCAAGAGCTGAAGGCCAGAGTCTGATGAAGCTCTCATCATTTTAAAAGTAAAATAAACATTTAATTTTAAAAAGAAAAAAGGAAGCAACAGTGAAAGGTCATTTTATTAACCCCTAACAGTGCTCACTGGTTGAAGCCTTTTTATTTCCAAGAATTAAGTGTTCTATAAAAGGTTAAACAAAACAACTGAACACAGAAGAAAAATTCATGCCAAGTCATCAGTTTTTGGCTGGCAGGAACCTGATTTTGCAATGTTTCACAACTTCAACCTAAAATTATATAACTATATTGCTCAATATCATGTTTTGCTTGGTATGCAGGCTGGATAGGAGAACATGTTTTAGATCAGTCTCTAACTGAGAGCTGGACACCAACGCTGTTTTCTCTTTCTCCTGTAGTTCAGCCTGAGCCTGTATTAAATCCTTAAATTATCTCTTTTGAACAAAGTCAAATTAAATTTTTTTTTAAATTTCACTGCAAAAACTGATTTCTAAGAATGTTATAAAAAAGCCTTGTTTTTAGACATTTTAACTTTTATTTTATTAACTATGGTCAAATTTTCTAGATTTGAGCAAAACTAAATAAATAAATGAATACATAAATACATAAATCTGCTAATAGGGTTAAGGCCAGTTCATACTCCACGAGAAGCAATAACTTTGTTCTTGCTGGGGGAGCTCTGAGAACCAGAAGAATGTTTGTTTCAGCAGGGATCATTCTGAGAACTCAGCTCCCAAACTCCTTCAGCGACAGGCCTGGATGTAGGCATGGGCAAGGGGGGGCATTGCCCCCCCAAATTCCATGACTGCCCCCCCAAACGCGATTGCATGCAGAAATACCAATTTTTAAAAATATTTCAGTGAAAAATGGTCAGAGTGAGCGCTCTCTTCCGTTTGTCCTCATTCAAAGTAGCTACTGATTGGTAGATGCATAGGGAGGTGTCATCAGAACCGGATTTCATTCATGCGTACCAGAACCGACTGCCCGAATGCAGCTTTGCGGACCAGCGCTGCGCGGTCCCGATGGGAGACCCTTCGATCTGACGAGCTTCACATCCTGTTGCAGCTCAGTGAATGAGTGCTCACATGAAGCTCTGAAGCTAGTGGACACACAGCAGAACCTCCGACACACACACACTCACAGCATCTCCAATGCGCCTGGCACCGCGCGTACTTTGACGCACGCTTCAACAAACACACACACACAATCACAGTACATCCGACCCACACACACAACTCACACATGCTCAGGAGGGGTGCAACAGGTCACAATAGATCAGTGATCTGTACCGATCGCCCTCTATGGTTCGGGACACGGTTCACGGATCTGCGCTCGTGCGTTTGCTAAATCCTCCCCGACCCGACAGCTCGCTCTGAATCAGCTGATAAATAATTTGCCTCTGAGAAAGATGTTCATTTTGTCATCACATATCAAGTTCTCTCTATCAGACTCAGTCATTTTAGTTAACCAGAATCATTAACGGATCCATTTTCGGATACGCGCGCGGACCAGCTGACCCCCCATCTGTCAGCTGATCTCCTCTCTGAAAGAGAAACCAGACTCATCTATTTCTGTCTAAGATAACATGTTGTGTTGGACTTTTATACGAGCTAATGCATGTTAATACTAACGGTGTTCAGTCAGGAGCGATCAGAACACCTTGATCATCACCCCCCTCCCCCCCTCCTCACCTGCTGCAGCTGTCAGCAGTGAGCGGCTCTGTCTGACCCCAGAGGTGATCAGAAGTCTTTTCACCATTTAATTTGTTTTTATATGATTAAACATTTTATTTAAGCATTGGATTGACATCTTGAGTTAAATGCTGTAGATTGAGCAGAAAAATGTTGCTACAAAAATGTTGCTACAAAATAAATAGAGATCAAAGTTTTTTGTCTTTTATTTTTCTTTCTGCTGATTCGAAGAATGATCAAATCTTTGACTGAAATCCATGATCCGATCCAGTCCGTGAGTATTTTGCCCAGTACTAGAGCGACACACACAGAAAACAGCCTACAGCGACAGCTCATCTTCATCACCACCTTCATCATCAACCTAACCCCCCCCCCCCATGTGAGAACCAGACAAGAGCACCAGGTTCTCCCTTGAGAACATGGGATGAAAAATTGTGTGCACCCCTGCTAATATAAGCCATGAAGAAATAAAAACAACAAATATACAAAAAAAGATAGAAATACAATAAACAATAGAAAATGGATAAAGGATATATGGATAAAAATAAAAAAATTAAGTAAAAGACAAAAAAAGAGAGGTTAAATATATAGATGAGATTGAAAAGATAAAAAGTAATATAAAACACAAAAGGTAGGTTCAATGCAAATTAAGAAAGATTAAAAAAGATAAAAAATAATCTAAAAGACAAAATAGAAAGGTTCAACAGATAAGATAGATTAAAAAAATAAAAGTAAAAACAATCTAAAAGACAAGTAGTTTAGTAGTTTAGAAACTGAAGATCCTGTAAACCAGACGGTGCTGCAGATCAGTCATGGACATCTAGACGCTCCCGTCTGTCTGGACACATACTTCCATCTACATCACAGTGAATGTCAGCTCTGTCAATGCACCGAATAAAGAACCGTCTTGAGTGCCGAATCCACCCTCTGCAGGACTTTGCTGTGATGTCATCACAAGCTGCATCCATGGCTGCTCTCAGGGTCATTTGGGTTTGTGGACGCCGGTCATTTACCTTCCACCTCCAGGAAGAGAAAAACTCCTCAATCGGATTCAGGAATGGAGAGTAGGGAGGAAGTTACAGTTTTTCTCAATAGCTTTGGTGCATTTCTCACAACAGAATTAAAGTTTGCACAACATTTAGTGCAACCTTCACAACATGTAGTCATTTGGGCGCAACCTAGTGTCAGTTTCCTGTTCATTTCATCCAATGGTCACTGTTTTAGGACATGAAGCAACTGAGTTAGTAAAACTGTAAATGATCCATCCTTGCTGGTACTGGACCAGCGTGGGCCTGAGGAGCCATTCGGGTCTGGATCGGCGCAAACCCTCACGGCACGCATTGGTTCGTCGCTGGTCTGGGACCAGAGCAGGCTGCAAGGGTTTGCGCCAGTCGATCCAGATCTGAATGCCTCCTCAGGCCCATCTGTTACGGTCCCGCACCTGGGCAGCGCTGGTGCCCTGCCGACTCCTCCCACCTGTTCCAGCCAGCAGCGCTCCAGAGAGACGCAGGCCGGAGAGCTGCGCGGCTGGATCCAATCCCCCCTCATCAAGCTCTGCATAAATGAGGCTCCAGCCAGTCGTTCTGGGGCAGCAGACGGGTTCTGCTGTCCCCTGGGTGGTTGTTGGTTTAGAGTTTTTTTTTTTTATAGCAGTTTAAAGTTGTTTTAAACTAGACAGATGGAGTGATTTTAGGTGTGGGAATCCACAGGTTTTAGCTCTGTCTTATGTTTGTCTAGTTTTTAA
Source organism: Callopanchax toddi (assembly GCA_006937965.1). Taxonomy (NCBI): domain Eukaryota; kingdom Metazoa; phylum Chordata; class Actinopteri; order Cyprinodontiformes; family Nothobranchiidae; genus Callopanchax; species Callopanchax toddi. Next base: position 542,659 of record SSNR01000170.1, on the reverse strand, counting down.
CCTCACTTGATTTTATCCAGACTTTTATTGTATTTATATAGTTTTATTGTATTTATTTAGTTTTAACTAAATTAACTTATTTAAGAGGAGTGATTTTGTTATTGGGCTGCATGGTGGCGCAGTTGGTTAGCACTGTTGCCTCGCAGCAAGGAGGTTGTGGGTTCGCGTCCCGGCTCTGCAGCCTCTCTGCGTGGAGTTTGCATGTTCTCCCCGTGCGTGCGTGGGTTTCTTCCGGGTACTCCGGTTTCCTCCCTCAGTCCAAAGACATGACTGTCAGGCTAATTGGGCTGGTAAATTGTCCTTAGGTGTGAGTGGGTGTGTGGTTGTTTGTCTCGTTCGTCTCTGTGTGGCCCTGCGATGGACTGGCAACCCGTCCAGGGTGTCCCCCGCCTCTCGCCCCTTGACCGCTGGAGATAGGCACCAGCTGCCCCGCGACCCTCTGTGGAGGAATAAGCGGCTACAGAAAATGGATGGATGGATGGATTTTGTTATTTATTCCCTTGGGAGGAGTTATTTGTGTTTTAATAGTCCTCCTCCTGTGTTGATTTAGTTTGTTTTGTTTAATAATAAATATATTTTTGATTTGAACCATTCACCATTTTGTGTTGGCCTCCTTTTAACTCCTAGACAAAAGGAGGTCGTAACACCATCGAGCAGGTTTGCAGAAAGCAACACAGCAGGTGTCGGAGAAAAAGTTACATCAACATACGTCAGCCGTTACCCGCACTAACCACGCTCATTGTCCCTTTCTGACTATTCACAGCAGTTGTTCTCGGACTTCCTGCAGAAAAAAGATTCGCCCAGCTGCTGTGCACAAGAACAAGTCGTTTGAGCTGCCGAACTGGGTCTATGAAATCAAAATGACATCATTTTTGTTCTTCTTGACCCCCAGCGAGAACAAAGTTCTTTCTTTTCGTGGAGAATGAAAAGGCCTTTAGCAAAAGTTGCTTGGCTAGAATCCCAAAAAAATTGCCCTTTTTTCTGCATTTAGAATTATTTGCTAGTTTGAAGGAATCTTAAAGTTTTACTTACCCTATTGGCAGATAGTTTTGCTCAAATCTAGAAAATTTGACCATATTTAAGATTTGGCTAATTTCATGTAGGGCTGTAGGGCAAACTAAATTAAAATGTCTAAAAACAAGTTTTAAAAAATTTACTTTCTTAGAAATCAGCTTTTGCAGTGTTGATAAGCTAACTTTCGGGGAAGTGGTCTGCATAAAGCCTTCAGAGAAACAGGAAGTGCGATAAACTTTTTGGAAGCAGAAAAATCATGAGACCCACTTGAAACTCCAAATGCTTAGGAAGCCTTGTCAAAAACAGGAAGTTAGTTGTACCAACAGATAGGGATTACTTTAACAAATGATACCGTATTCAGACCATTTATAGGCTGTATTTGGTTTAGTGTTAAATTTACAAGCCATGATAGGTTAGTTTGAAAACACCTCCTTATGTCTCCTTTATAAAAAGACCAAAAAACTACAGAAAAAGGCTCTCCTGAGCATTTTAGCATTTTGTTAATTCCCTCTTTTTTCTTAATTATTTTGGTCATTTTTTATTTGTTTTTATATTTTCTCATTGGGTATCTTAAATATGAATTTGTTTTGTTCTGTCCTTAACTAATATTACCATATATTCTGTCAAAATGTGTATTGAAAACAAAATTATCAGCTAGAAAATCTAAATTCTGATAGAGCAGAGCTCCAACTGATAAAAGACAAGCATCCTCTCATGAAGTCAGATCAAAGTATTTTTAAATACAGTTTAAGATTATGAAGATTATGATTTTTTTTCCCATGGCCTCAGTATTTGGTTAGGTTTTTTGAGTAAACCCAGCATGTTCCTCAGCTTTCTAAATTGACTGAAACAAATGTAATGTTGGGATTCTTCCAACTGTTTAAAAAAACATTAAAAAATGTTGTCAAGCATGATTCCAAATTATACTGTGTTACTGACGTGATATTTTGGAAACTGACCATAGAGTTGGAAGAGATCAGGGATTCAGGCAAGGAAACCAACCAGTTTTGACCAAAACAGGAATCTTGTTTGCAGGATGATGACGGTGATGGTGATGGGAGCCAACTTTAGGAGAATAAAGTACTCTGCAGGGATGTAGAAGGTGGATTGCTTTGATTTGTGTACAAACATATTTGCATAAAGTACTCACTACAACATTTATTTTGTATCATTCTGTGTACCAGGTCTGAGGCTGAGAGTCCAATCTGATTGGACATGGCTCCAAACTCAGTTGATGACATGTACAATGGTTGTGAAAAAGAGATGAAGGAGACCATGATGAAGATGTTTCTGCCAAATGAGAAAAACAAAAACAACAAATTCCCACTGGCCTGTAGTCCTTCGTGCAACGGAAAGTGAGACTACTAGATGCTCCTTTCACGCTGTAGCTTGTCAGTGTATGATCACGGCTGCGTGATTGATACTGCAATAGAACACACCTGTGTGAAGGAGAGTTGTGGCAGGGGGTACTGGTGAGCATGTATGATGTTTACCATGCTAGTGCACCAGTTGTGTTCACCCTGTTTAAATCTTATTTTGTTGTTTATGTATTTTTTTAGCAATGAGTGTCAAACAAAGAACTTCAAGTTTGAGAAGCTCAAAGTTCCTCTTTTGATTCAGCACTTACTTTCTCTCTGCACCAGACAAAGTGGAAACATATCTGGACATATTGATTATTGATAATTGATTTGGACAAGCTCTGTGTTTTACTTGTTTCTCAATAGCAACTGTAACTGCAACTGTTGATGTACCCAACTTAGGAAAAACACACAAATATCTGAACACAAACGCACAACTGTGAACTTATAGTGAAGCTAGAAATCATTCTTTAATGAAAAACTTTACCAAATAATCTATCTTAACTATACAGTATGACCAGTAGGTCTTTGAATTAGTTACTAATGTAACCAGAGGGTTGATTTTTCAGGGCGGTGCTGTTCTAAGTGTATACATTCAGAGTGTGAAAGCTATATTTAGAATGTGTGGAAAGCAGACTTATGATTCGTGGATCTGAAGTCCCTGCTTCTCTTTCTGTATAAAAAGACCCAAACTGCTGTGGACTGAAGGGATTGTTTGGTTCCCTATTTTGATTTTTGCCATTTTCCTTTACATTTTATTGCCAATTCCTTTAACTTTCCCTTTACTTGCTGTGCAAACAAAATAATATCACATTTTTTTATCAGATTTTCTCATTTTGCATTTTATTTGGTCCTGCATCTAAACAGCAGCTTTTAACCATTATCAGGTAAGAGTCTCTTGTGCTTTCTCAAAGGTCAGTTTAGCTGTTTTTTCCAAAGTTGGGAATATTAAACAACCCATCCTGCTGAGAACTGGTGCATTGTGGATTGTATGAGTCAATGAGATCAAATGAAATTAATTGTTTTAAACTGTTTCTGCAAATAGAAGATGGCAGTGATGGCAGTTTGGGCAGCAGTTCTTTTTCTGTTTGGAACATCTAATGGGATGCCGCTATTCATCGAGGTAGGTGAGGGACTTTAGGTGGGGACTTCTTTAATTACACAGGTAAAAATAATTACTAACAGTTACTTTTTTTGGTTAGGATTCAGGGAAGTTCCAACCTCTAAATCCTTTCAGTCAGAACATGGTTCCAGATTCTGTTGATGACATGTACAGAGGCTGTGAAGAGGAAATGGAGGAGAAAATTAAAAGAGAGTTTCTGTTTAATGAAATAAATAATAATGAAAATTTTGAACAGTCTTGGCGTGAAACAGAGGAATACTACAACAGATACTACAACATAAAGTGGAAACATGAAACAACCTTGAGGAAAGAAGAGATCATGGCTATTTATGCTTACACCCTTGAGGAACCGAGTATATACCGTGAATTCAATGATGCAGTTCGAACACAGAAACGTAAATATACAACTACATTTGCATATCACACACTGCACTTTTATCTCACAAGTGCCATAAAAACCCTCAACACGGTCAGACCTAAGGAAGAAAGATGCTTCACTAGTTACAGGAGAGTCCGCATTAAATTTAGCCCAAACATTTTTGACAAAAAGTTCCGTTTTGGTGCATTTACCTCCAGCTCAATGGGGTATTATGCTAATGACCATTTTGGTGACAAAACCTGCTTTGAGATTTACACGTGTTTTGGAGCGGACATCTCAAAGTACTCTAGGTTTGAAAGTGAAAGAGAAGTCCTGATTCCTCCTTATGAGGTCTTTAAAGTTACAAAGATGGAGACAAGATCAGCAGCAAATTACCTCCCATGTGAGGTGGTTTATCATGTAAGAAGCGCCGGACGCCCTGCTTCTGGTTTAAATTGTGCTTTATCTGATGTGAATGATGATTTGTGAGATCTGCAAAGCAACAAGCAGAAGTGCAGAAGATCAAGCACAGTTTGGGATTTGTTTTGGTCCGGGTCTTTTAAAATGTATTTCTGACATGTAAATAATTCATATATCATTTTAATGTTAAGAGAAATTGATCAAATTTCCTGTTTTTGAATTAATCATCATTAAATGTGCAATGTTTAATAAGAAAGGAACAATGTAAATGTTAAAGCTGCAGTCTGAAGCATTTTTTTCATGTATTAACATTTTATTAATGTTTTAAATGATAGTTCGGCTCTAAACTATGATCTATGGGTAGAATTCCACAACTTTTGTTATTCTTCTTAAGACCTTTCCTTCCTCCCATAGACACTATGAATTCACACTGACGGCACATTTTTTAAGCCAATAGAATTTGAATTTCCGCATTGTTTACTGTCAATCAATGTGCATGCGCATCACGCAAACCTGTAAAGATGGGGCGAAGCACAGGACGCTCCGTATCTTCCTGTTTACAGTCGCCATACTAGAAGAGAGCAGCTGGCCATGGAGAAGTCAGAGCAAACTTCTGCTAACAAGTTAGCGATTCCCTGACTGCCAAGGGCTACATCAACTTCAGAGAGAAAAACAAAGTCAGGTGAACTAAACTAGACAAAAAATGCATTAGAGACCAGAGTGATGCGCGTGCACAACTGTAGAGGTGGGGTTAGAGGGAGCAGGAGGGGGGAGGGGGGTACGTTGGATTAACTAATTCTCTCTCAGTAAAATACTCTGGACTGCACCTTTAAAATAAAAAAAATGTATTTTGTTGTTTCTTCATCTGTAAAATCAGCTGATTGCTTTTATTTGTTCTAAATAAATGTTGCCACACCACAGAGAAGCCTGTCTGATTTATTGTGAATAAAGTTGACAACAACAGGGAACTTTATCCTTATGGCACTGGAGGGGACATGGGAGTTTGGCCAGCCAGTTCACATTTCCTGTTTTGTGGATTTGGAGAAAACATCTGACTGTGTCTCCAGGGCCACCCTGTGGGGGGTGGGGGGACTCTCAGGGAGTATGGGGTGGATGGTCTTTTGTCAAGGGCTGTTCCAAAAGAGCCTAATTCTAGTGATAATTAACACAAAACATCACTATTACCATTATTATCATTATTATTGTTTTCCTTTTTTGCTTGCACATCTTTAAACCATTACATTATATTACAAAACAAGTTCAACTCATCAGACCCTAAAATTAAAGTGCCAAATGGAACCTTTTGCCCAGAGGTTTCACCTCATCAGACAGTTTGTCTTCAGTATTTTATTCAAACTTGTCATCTGATTGTCTTTTAAAATTTGAACAGCTTAAACTCAAGGGCATGTCCTGATTTTGAAGTCCTGTCAGCAGGTTAACAGTTCTGCTTAACAGGTTGTGGTGGTATCAGAGTATCAAAGAGCTGAACAGGTAAAAAGCCAACAAATGATGGCTCTCCATGTTAATGTGTGAAGTTTTTCAGGTTTTTCTCTGATTTTGACTATGTTTGCTCTGCAGGTTTTTGCATCATGGTCTCAGTTATAATCATAATGTTGGATCTGCAGTCATAAACATGTTGTAACTTTGCTTATTGGTCCAATTAAAACTCTGAAAAAATAGAGAAAACAATGTTTTTAAAAGCATCCAGTAGAGAGCGACTGTAGAGACATTTCAGTCAGAAACCGGCATTTGGAGTCACTTAAAAAAGTTAATATTAGAGTCCTCTTTAACATGAGCTTGTTTTAATCATATGTATGACCGTATTAGATAAAGCAAAGTAACACATCTGTCCAACAACATCCTAGCTGAACAATAGATCTGTGACATTCTAACACAGGAAGTAATGAGAGAAACAGACTGCTGCTTTCTGTCTGGCATCATCCATCAGAAAATAAATATCTATCATGGAATAACTGTAATCAGTGTGATTTGGTTCAATGTGAGTGGGTTGTTTTTTAAACTGTCCTGACTCCTGAATTAGCCTTCAGTCTGATTGCTGAAACCAACCACCCGGGTCAAGCTGATCCACTCGGCGGCACTCCGACCATGCAGTACTTGTCCTGTCAAAACATGGAGTCACAGGTAACTTCAGAAAAGCTTGGAGGAGACGGCGCTGAAGGATGGACCAGGACACATGCAGAACATCACCCGCAGGCAAAACAGCAGCCTCCTATTGTGACCAGGGTGGTCACCACTCTTTGGGGCACATACCCATGCACACACAAAACTCACCCAACTACACCATTCTCACTCCTACCAAGGAGGAAACGGCAATCCAGTGCCTCTCTGGGACCTAATGCTGCTGAACCAGCAGTCGGCTTTACACCTGCCTCACGCACACAAAAGTGAGTTGTAGTTTCACACAACTAACTATTGAGGGCTTTATACATAGATATCATATTTAATGCCTAGATGCCTTATCTGGGAGTCGACAGCGTCCCTACAAGGCGGCCATCTTACTTCAGACAACTGACGTTCTGCTCTCTATGGCAGCAGATGGAAGGTGAGTGATCAACTAAAAATACTCATAACTCAAAGAAAAATGAACGGATTTACAAATGGCTTGCTTTCTTACAAATCTTATTATGTATAGGCTTGAGATCGGATACTTGCACAGTTTATGCATTTCCCAACCATTATCGATATATTTCACAGCCACGTCTCTGATGTTTATAACAAAGCAAACAGTATGAAAATCTGTTAAAAACTTGAGCAAGTTAGAGGTATTTAATAGTACATGCTCCATTGACAGCAATGTTATGAAAGGGGGCAGCTGTAAGAAGTAAGATGGCTGCCACTTAGGGACATCAGGGTCCATTGATGAACAGTGCTATGACTTTATACACAGCAGCTGACCTGTGATTGGCCAACTGGTAATTAACTACACACAAAACACATTTTGCTTTTGACATAAAATAAATAGAAACAATAAGCACTCAGAAATCATAGCTTGTCAAACACGTTCCCACAATAACACTGATCTAGAGAGTTGAAAGCCTGCCCCCTGCTGGATGTAGTGTTACCTGCAGCTGAAGTCACAGCATCTGTGGTCTCTCAAATATTTTTCAAAAAAATTTATCTTAATTAGTCAGCAACACTTGTGTTATAATTATTTTCTCTGTCTTGTACAACGTTGAATCTGTTCATCATAATTTAAGGCCACAATGTGACTGCATCGTTGTTTGCTCAGATCAAACTCTGTGGAAAATTAAACATTTTCATCGAAGTTTGTCTTTGTGTTGTTATTTCATACTAAGAGCCCTCAGAGTTTCAACATCTTTGTGTTTATGCACATTCATTCTTCTCAGACAGTGATCAGAGGCTTTTAGAGAAGGAAGTCTCTCAAAGATAACTGATCTTTAGTCAAATTCTTCAGAACAATGATTTCACACAGACAGGGAAACGACATGCTGAGAGGAAAGATGTTCTCACAGGTAGTAATCCAGTTGAGGCTGACTTTATGAACTGGGGCGATTGTAGCTGATGGTAACGATACCTAAAGAAAAGTAAATACTGGTACCACTAATTGTTGCAAACCTCTAAAGTAACTAAGTAAAGTTTATTTATATTGCACCTTTTTACAGAATGTATGTTTGTTAGCACAGCAAGAGCTGCACCTCCTCATTTTCCAATTACAGTTTTCTAGTGATTATTGGGGCTTTATTTAAGACAAACACCTATAAAGGTCAGAATGTGTGAAATCTACTAGCCTTTCCTCCTCTACAGGTTTGTTAGTGGTTATAACCTCATTATAAGATATTAATTTCTGTTTGATTAGAACTGCAGGTAAAAAAAAATCAGGACTGAAGGAAAAAGAATAATTATCTTTTTTATTTCATGGGAGATTTGTATAGTATATTAAGAACTGTTAAAGGGAATTTATCCTCACTTGTTTTGTACGATAAAACATTCGTTTTCACCCAAAGGTTAAAGACCCATTCCTATCCTAACAACATGGTTTATTACCTCTAAATGTATCTTCTGATTGAAGTTGGTCTTTGAATTTTCTCATATATAGACTTTGACTATCCTGTTTGTGTTTATGCACATTCACTCCTCTCAGAAAGTGGTCAGTAGAGCCTTTTAGAGAAGGAAGTGTTTGCAGTAAAGTCAACTTCTCAGAGCAATGACGTCAAACTCAGACAGAAAGATGTTTTATTAATTTGGTATTGTTTTTCACAGCAGAAAACCATAATGGAACTGTATGACATAATTAAAAATAGCAAAATATCAGACAAATCATTGCATGTACAGATTCATAGAAAAACTTCTGGAATCAGGCTTGACTGAGGTTTTTAAAATGATGTTTTTATCATTTTCATATCAGAGAGGTAAGCAGCTCACACAGGTATTTGTGCTGGGTAGACAACTAGTGTGTGGCACTGGGGCTCCAATTCAGCAATGTAATGTTAAAACTTTGAAACAACCATTGAGTCATACTTTGCTTCAGTGTCTCTCTGCTTTTGGACTTCATCAGTGCTGGCGCCAGGTCAAATCAGGACCCTAAGCACTAGTTAACTTCAGGACCCCCATCCAGTAGAAATCATTAAATAGCCAACCACTACAGACATCTTGTTTATGTTGCTCATTGCGAGATAGTTTTTACATTTAACTATTTTTTTTCTGGTGAGATTGTAAACAATAGAATGAATAAATATTCCTGCACTCTGATAGATGTTGTGTTTCCTGCAGCTGTAGTCACAGGATCTGCTTTGGTCTCATACAAACTTAGTTTCTAAAAGTATTATCTCAATTAGTCAGCAATAACACTTGTTTCATATTTATTTTCTCTGTCTTGTACATCCTTGATCCATCCTTTAAGATGGACTGCATTGCCATTTTGCTCAGATCAAACCCTGAATGTAGAATTAATTAATTGTGCACTTTCAAAATACCAAAAGGTAACAAAGAACCCTTAATACCTGTTTTTGGTTTAGTTTGTCTTTGTGTTATTTCATACTAAGAGCCCACAGAGTTTGAATATCGTTGTCTTTATTGTAGCGTTTTGAAATAACTATTTAGTTATTTTAACTACACCCTCTTCAATAACATTAGCTTAATTTTGGTTTATAATGAAAAGTGATAAACTGTCATTTAACCCTGATAATAGCTAATATTTATTGAAGGTATCTAGGTTCTTTGAAAGAGTACAGTGAATTGAAATACCTTATTAATAACATGAACTGAGACCAGATAAAGATTGAACAATCATTTAATTTGAAAAACCTAAGAACACAGACAGATAAGACAGGTTGAAAGTTTGATGTAAACACAATTAATATTCTTAAACATGTTGAGGATGTTAAAGATAGTTTTAATTGTGAGTTTTAACGGACCGTAGCATATGTTTTAATGACTAGGGAAGTTAGTTAATTTAGTTAACCTAGTTGTGACTTTAAGAGTCAATTTAGGCTAATCTGAGTTTGGAATGGGATTTAGTTTTGGCTCAATTTAGTTTGGAAGAATTAAGCTTTATCAAAGCAAACCTCTCGATCAGAAAGTGGTGTTCGCTCACTGACAGGTGGACGCTCCTAGATCTGGCAGGCGTTGGTTTCTCCACGAGCTGAGGCTGGAGTCCCCAGACTCGGAGTGGTGGTCCTGGAAGGCGTGGCCGCCGAGGACCTCGCCGGGCAGTCCGTGGATACGTCCCGGTCAGCAAGGGAGGCATTTCAGCAGGCATGCTGAACTCATTTCTGATCTTCCCGTGGTGAGGGAGAGGCTGAGAGGCCTTGTTCAAAGCTGAGGGTTCAGCTAAGATAGCAGCATAGCAGCTCCGACTGCATTCAGGCTGTAGCTCAGACCAAGACTGAGACTGTATAAGGACTCGACAAGACTGTCAAGACAAGACTAACTTGTACCGGAACTGAGTATTAGTTTTGAGACGAGTTATCTTAAATTTAACCAATCAGAAGATGTTAAGTGTACTAATCAGAACTGAGTTAGTGGAGTTGTGAATCGTTCTGATTGGACAAGGGACTGTGAGGGAGTTACCAAGTCACATGACTTCCGCCCGTTAAGACTCACATTATAATGGTAGAAAATGCATGAAAATAGCAGAGAAGCATTATAACACTTTGGGTGTGAGTGTGTAGGTGACCCTGAACAGGAACAACCAGAGAATGTTCTGTAAACAAGAGATTACAGTTGGAACACCAGTCTGTGGTGTTAAAGAAGAGACTTCTTTACAGAGAGTGTTTTATTAGACCAGCTAGTGTCCAGTTAAGGTCATCTGGGAGATGGACACTTGAAAGTGGACAGTTGGACACCTGTAGGGATCTTGATTCAGGTTAAAACATAATCCAAGAGTGATTGTATTCCAAGTTATTGGGAAAAAGATGGATTATTGTTGTGATCGTCAACAGAGGTCAAAGGTCAGAGGATGTAGCCTATTTGGTGAGGCTACATTATGCACATTCATTCTTCTCAGACAGTGGTCAGAGGTTTTTAGAGAAGGAAGTCTCTCAAAGATAACTGATCTTTAGTTCAGCCAAATTCTTCAGAACAATGATTTCACACAGACAGGGAAACAGACATGCTGAGAGTAAAGATGTTATTAATTATTAATACATTAATAAAAATCAAAGCAGATGGCTGGCTCTGGTTCTGATGTCACTTGGTGCTTGTTCAGGTTGATGGATTAAATCAAAGTGAGGATCTAATACTGCTACAGTATTTCCTTGGCTAGTTTTTATGCCCTAGCCTGGAACCTTAAATCTTATTTTATTGTTTATTTTTATTTGTGCATCAAGGGGTGTCAAACAAAGAACTTAAAGTTTGTTTGAGATGCTCAAACTTCCTCTTTTGATTCAGCACTTGTTGTCTTACATGACAAAGTCGCACCATATTGGGGTTTGTGTTTTACTTGTTTCTCAATAACAACTCTAACAGTTGATGGTCAGCAGAGGAGGTGACAGTTTGATGTATCCAAATTAGGAAAAAACAAACATATCTGAACACGTCATCATGAAATTACAGTGAACAAAGCAATCATTCTTTGTTTAAAAAGTTACCTATAATCTATTTTAATTATAGCACTTGACCAGTAGGTCTCTGAATTAGTTACCAATGTAACAAACGGGTCTTTTTTTTTCCAAGACAATGTTGTTCTATGTGTATAGATTCAGAGAGTATACAATATGGGGTAAAGGAGCTAATGCAAGCTATATTTGGAATGTGTGGAAAGCAGACTTCTGATTGGTTGGTTTGAAATTTCTCCTTCTCTTTTCTCTATAAAAAGGCCCAAACTGCTGTGGACTGAAGGGATTGATTGTTTCCCTATTTCGCTTTTTGCCATTTACATTAATATTTTATTGATAATTCCTTTAACTTTTACTTTATATATATATATATATATATATATATATATATATATATATATATATATATATATATATATATATATATATATATATATATATAAAAAACATTTATATCCAATTTTCTCTTTTTGCATTTTCTTTGGTCCTGTTAATCTACACAGAAGCTTTTAACGTTCATCAGGTAAGAACCTCTTGTGCTTTCTGAAATGTCGGATTAGCTGTTTTTTCAAAATTGAAAATGGTAAACAACATTTAAACTGCTGGAACAAGACAAAACAAATGTAAAGAAATCCAGTGAAAACGGGAATGCACATATGAATGTTTTGAGTCTATAAATGGTGAATGAAAGTCCTTCAATAAGGAGAAACTTTGTATTATAAATAGACTTTACATAAAAAACCAAAGGGTTTTTATATCACTGTTTAATGTTGCTGTCAAAGGAACTTTTGAGGCATTATTTCTGTTTGCTTTACCACAAGTGAACATGTCCAAAAAGCCTTTTTTAATTGCTAAAACATTGGTATTGATCAGTTAAACTTTGGGCTTGAACCCAACACAGATTTTAAAAAACATTATTAATTCAATTTAATCCAAGTAACAGAAAAACCTAGATACATTTTTTTTAAATTTCATTTTCATTTCCACACAAACTCATAGAGAGCAAATGATTGATAAAGTAACCCAGACACCTCACTTGAACAGGTCAGACCTACAGTATAAACCATGAGGAACTGGTGCATTGGGGATTGTAGTGGTCAATGGGATGAAATGAAATTAATCATCTCAACTGTATCTTGTTTCTAAGATTTCTGCAAATAGAAGATGGCAGTGATGGCAGCAGTTCTTTTCCTGATTGGAACATCTATGACATTCACCCAGGTAGGTGAGGGACTTTGGGTGGGGACTTCTTTAATTACAGAGGTGAAAATGATTACTAATAATTTCTTTCTTTTTATTTATTTTTTGGTTAGGGTTGGGGGAGGTTCCAAGCTTGGAATGGTTTAAGTCTGGACATGGCTCCAGATTCTGTTGATGACATGTACAGAGGCTGTGAAAAGGAAATGAGAAGAAAATAAAAACTAAGTTTCTGCAAAATGACATAAATCATAGTGAAAATTTCAAACAGGCTTGGAAAAAAGCAGATACATACTACAACGGAAAGTGGAAACATGCAACAACCTTGAAGAAAGAAGAGGTCATGGCTATTTATGCTTACACCCTCGAGACACCGAAGTTATACAGTGAATTAAATGATGCAGTTCGAACACAGAAACGTAAATATACAACTACATTTGCATATCACACACTGCACTTCTACCTCACAAGTGCCATAAAAACCCTCAACACGGTCAGACCTCAGGCAGAAAGATGCTTCACTAGTTACAGGAGAGTCAACAAAGAATATAGAAGAAGTATTTTGAAGAAAAGATTCCGTTTTGGTGCATTTACCTCCAGCTCAGTGGGGTCTTATGCTTCTAAACATTTTGGTGACAAAACCTGCTTTGAGATTTACACGTGTTTTGGAGCGGCCATCTCAAAGTACTCTGAGTTTGTAAATGAAAGAGAAGCCCTGATTCCTCCTTATGAGGTCTTCACAGTTACAAAGATGGAAAAGAGATCAGCGAGGAAGAACCTCCCATGTGAGGTGGTGTATCATGTAAGAAGCACCGGACAGACCGTTTCCAATTTAAATTGTGCTTTTTCAAAAAAGAAAATATCCTGCCTAAACTGTTTTGGTTTTCAGTAAAATCAGCAGAATGAGCAGAACTGCAGATCAAGCACAGTTAGGGATTTGTTTAGGGACGGGTCTTTTAAAATACAATTCTAAGATAGAATAAAAAAAGACAGAATTTCCTCTGTGTGAATAAATCATCAAAATGTGCAACACTTGATCAGAAATTAACAGATAAAATTAATTTCAAGTGTAAATCTGCTTTTAAACTAATGCGTGGGTATTTCAGGAAAAGTTCATAAAAAGTCAATGCTCTAATTATGCATATTGGTTTGTCATATGAATGAAACAGTTAAGATAAATGAGAGTTTTGTGTTGTGTGTTTTTTCATGTGTAAAACCAGCTGATTGCTTTTCTTTGTTTTAAATAAATGTTACATCACAGAAAAGCCTGCCTGATTTATTGTGAATAAATTGTGTCTCCAGTGGCACCCTGTGGGGGGTGGGGGGGTCTCTCAGGGAGTAAGAGGGTGGATGGTCATTGGTCTTTTGTTAAGGGCTGTTCCAAAGAAACCAAAGTCTGGTGATTATTAATACACAACATCACTATTACCAATGTTTTCCTCCTTACTTTCACATCTTTGAACCATTACATCATTGTTTAAGGCTACAAAGAGACTGGATTGCTGTTTTGCACAGATAAAACTTTGCATATTTCATTTGTGTACTTTCACTAAAACACAAGGTAATAACTGTGGCATATTTACAAGGCAAGCGATGGTAAAAATGAACCATAATACTAGCTCTGGTAAAGCATATTGTTTGCAGCCTGTTTTCTAAGGAGGAATAAAAAAAACTTCAAAGACATGTCCTCGTTTTGAAGTCCTGTTTGCATGTTAAAAGTTCTGATTAACAGGTTGTAGCAGTTTATCATGGATGTAAACAGGTAAAAAACCAACAAATGATGGGTCTCCATGTTATTGTGTGAAGGTTTATTCAGGTTTTGCTCTGATTTTGTCCAGGTTTGACTGATGTTTGCCCTGCAGGTTTTTGCCTCATGGTCTCATCAGTTATAACAGTACAGTGAATACGCAGCCACTGTTAGAACTTTTGTGAAAAAAAGAATGAATGATGAGAAGACGTTCTTTGAGATTTTTACCGTTTATGTAACATTTATTAAAGTTCTGACAAGAAAATTGGATCCGGTTGCAGAGTCATGCTTCCTCTCGTGAAGTCCATAGGATTCTGCCTCATCTGTCCTTGCTTCTTGGTGTGGCAGAGGAAGCAGTTTGCTGGCTTCAGTGCCTGCTGCGCAGCTGTACCTGCTTAGGAATAATGGCTTGTCAGCCAATCACCAAGAGGCTGCCTTGTATTAAATCAGAGAGATTCAGACTCACCAGTGTGGAAGTCCCTTGTGCGCCTAATCTGCCACCCATGTGGTTGGGTGTGAGTTTGGCCAAAGAGGCACAGGTCTGTGGTTTTAGGTTTTTATTTTTATCTTGGGTCAGGCATGACTGTTGCTGCTACTTGGTGGTTCTGTTTGTGTTGCAGGACGAGGCTCCGGACCAGAGCTTCTTGGAGCAAATACACAGTGCAACCAGGAGGGATTGCTGTTTTGCCGGGGATTTGTTTGTTTGTTATTTTGATGGCATCAGAGGAGCGGGGTTGATGTGGGACCATACAAAAGGTTGGTTCTCTGGGATGGAATGTACTGGGAACTCCAGCCCATCAGAGGTACTGCTTGTGGGGACCTGCTATGTCAATGGTTCTTAATCGTCACGTGGCTCAGCTGAACTGGGACTTGCAGCTGCTACGGGTTTGACCCCAAAGTGTGTGTGTGTGTGTGTGTGTGTGTGTGTGTGTGTGTGTGTGTGTGTGTGTGTGTGTGTGTGTGTGTGTGTGTGTGTGTGTGTGTACACCACTACTCTGTCTCCTTGGGTGATAATGAGTCTTCGTGCTCTCCTTAGTAACATCTCATCTTGCCACATTGGCATACAGTCATTGCTTTAGTTATGATTAGAAGTCAGCTGTTTCCATGGAAACTGTCAGCTGGTGGGAGGCTCAGAACTTGTGATTTCACTCGTTGAGCTGTGAGTGTAAACCTCCAACATTACCAAACATGTTGTCACCCAGTTCATTGGTCAGATCCCGGTTAGAAATCTAAAAAATGGAGTTAACAATTTTTTTTTTTTTTAAAAAAGCATCCAGTAGAGAGGTAATTAGCAAAGAACAGACATTTTTGCTTAAAACCAAACACTTAGTCACTTAATTAAAGGTCCCATATTCTGCATTTTATATCCACTCTGAATCATTTCTTTTACATCTCACTGACGTGTAAAAACCATGCATTGGTCAAATTGTCCCTTACTTTAAGTGCAGCTGTTCTTCCACCCCTCATCCAACCTCCTGAAGCAAAACTTTTCTTTCAAATGGGCGAGGCAGTTAAGGAGCTGAGCTTCTCTAAGCCCCGCCCATCTCTCTTCTCCGCGCACATTAGTGAGACGTCAGTGGGTCTTCAGGGGCTTAGGTAAAGGGAGTAAAAAAAAAAAGACTTTTGTGCTCGTTGATGCAACCAGCTATACAGAATAACTGCCATGCTTTGTTTGTAGCTTTGCCAATTGCTAACGTTTGAGGATGAGTGCTCCCGTGCAGGGGCAGATCTAGAAAAATATTTATGGGGGGGGCAAAGGAAGGGCAAGAATTTTTCAGGGGTGGAACCATATGCACGGATTTATACACACACACACACACACACACACACACATGCTCAAGTACTTGCATAGTATATCAAGCAGATAGCTTCCTTTTTCCGCATGTTGCACACTCAGGCAGAGTTAGGTGTGTAAATAAATAATTGTTTGCTGTAGCAGGACATGTTGGAGAAAGAACATAGGGATGCTGCCCCTGTGACCTAGACCTTGGAGCTGCCCATGTAGGGAATCCCAGACCATCCTCTCCCCGACCACCTCCACCAGCTCTCCTGGCAGGACCCCAAGGCGTTCACGGACCAGATTGGAGATGTACTTTCTCAAACATGTCCTGCTACAGAGTTTTTGTATGTTTTTTACACCCAACTCTGCCTGAGCGACATGCGGAAAAAGGAGGAGCCAGCTGCAGGAGCTGTGGAGAAATTTCTAGCCATAGAGTGTGACTTGTTGTTTTAATGTGCTCTTAAAATGATACTAAGGTGACATTAAGATGATCCATTTCTCCTCTGCAGTGGCTGCACTTCCTGTTTGTCTCGTTGTCAAAGCACAGAGACACAGAGGGAGGAGCTGATGACGAGTTTGTAAAGAGATTTTTTGATTTTTAGACCTGGTTCTGATTCACAGTTTAAAATGAGCAGAAGACTGAAGTTTTGTCAAAAGTCTTTAGTTGTCTTTAGTTGTTTCTTAGTCAATTTTCTTACAATCAGGGTCATATTATGATAGGCCAGTTAAAAGGTTGTAGGTTTTGACTATTCACTCTGGTTTGTTTGAAAAACTAAATTTAATAGTGTTTTACTAGTTCGGGTGATTCTTGTTGCCTTAGTGATGATTTGATGCAATTTATGTTTAGATGGATTCGTTTTGAGTTTTTCCTATTGTCCAGCCAATTTATGTTAAAATCTCCCATTAAAATTGTTTCAGCTTGTGTGTTAAGTGACTTTAATAGTTTATCAAGCTGGTCATAAAATAAAACATGAGAGGGTGGATTATATAAAATCATTGTTACATTTCATTGTAGATGACAGCACAACATTTAAAAGCAAACATTCAAAACCACAAGTGTCCAATTCAATAACGGAACATTTAAAAATGTATTTTATTTAAATCAATACCCCCCCTCCCTTTCCACACTGTCGATCTCTCCTATAGCAGGTGTATTCATGCAGGGACATCAATCATGTTTCAGGGAAGGATGTGTTTTCTTCTCTAGAGGTACTGATTTTTGTTTTGAAATAAAATGTTTCATCCCACAAAGCGCCTCCATCCTATACAATCGTACGATTCTACTGTCAGTCTCAAACACACATCCCCCACTATGAATGAGTCTGTGTCTATTAGAAAATCTTCTAACAGACGTCATGATTTCATATGTTCTACACAACACGGTGATTCTGTGTCACAAACGCTGATTATTTCAGCACTGCAGCCACAAAAAGAGCCCGTGATCATGCCTTCAGGCCCTCGCCTGTACGCTTTGCGTGCATTTTCCACATTGTCTCCCACTCCTCTCCTTGCTGAGTGACGGTTTTGGACCAACATCTCGCACTGCACCAGCCGTCACCAAAAAGTCGTCTCCGTGGCAGCTCTCTCGTGCAAGCGGGCAAAATTTCCTCGCCGGAGCCCCACAGTGCCCCGACGCGCCATGCAAATGACTTGGGTGGACCCACGGTTTTATTCTTTCGGATAACAAATAGGGTGATTTAAAGGTTTTAATCATTTTCTGAAAAGGTGAAATGATCCATGAGGGTTGAACTAGGAACATTCTGAGATGGAAGAACAGATGTCAAGAAACATCTTAGGAATGGGGAAGTTAGAACACAGCAAGAAGCTTAAGGGAACGAGGAACAAAATAGGTGGAAAAAATGAGGAACTACAGTATTGTGACAAAAACTAAAAGTTGATAAGATAGACAGGGTTGAGAGGCTTAAAGTAATCATATCATGATTGAAATGTGTTATTGATATACAGTAGGTGTTCCAATGATAAGTAAAATGTTTGAATGATTCATGTTGTGATTAACCTGGGATTCCTGTACTCTGGGTGTCTGGGGCTCGGGTCTCCTTCATGTCTTCCATGGGTCTGTGGCTTCTCACACTCACACATACGCACACACAGCTCACACAAGCTTGTACTCAGGTGTTTTGAGACACATTAACCTGGGCTGTGGATCGCACTGAACATCCCTTGAGTTAATCATGTGTACATTCCAAGACATTGTAATTGTTGTATGTTGTTTATTGCTGTGGTATATTTGTCCTCTGCTTTGTTTGTTCTCTCTCTCTTTCTACAGGCCTAAAAGCAGATCATTTGACTCTTTTCTTTCTCTGTTACCCCCCACCCCCCCCCCCCACACACACACACACATCTATTTCTGTATTCTTTCCCTTCATTTTCGTCTCGTGTTTGTTGATATTCAAATGAAATAAGAAACAGTTCTAATAAAGATTCTGTCTAAGAATATAATGTGTGTCACAAAAGTGCATACACCTCTCACATTTTTGTTAAAATTTTATTATAACTTTTCATGGGACAACACTGGAAATATGACACTTGCCACAATGTAAATTAGTCAGTCTACAGCTGGTGTAACAGGGTACATTTGCTGTCCCCTCAAAATAACTCAAAACACCGCCATTAATGTCTAAACTGCTGGTTACAAAAGTGAGTACACCCCTTGTGAAAAATGTCCACATTGTGCACAAAACGTGAATATTTTGTGTGGCTACCATTATATTTCCAGCACTGCCTCAACGCTCTTGGGCATTTAGTTCACTAGAGCTTCACTGGGACCCTCTTCCACTCCTCCATGACAACATTATGGAGCTGGTGGATGTTAGAGACCTTGCATTTCTTTACCTTCCATTTGAGGATGCCCCACAGATGCTCAATAGGGTTTAAGTCTGGAGAAAATTAAACAATGATTAGACATGTACCCATACCAGGATTTGAACCCAGGTCTCCTGCATTAAAGGAGGATGCTTCGCCATTAGACCACAGTACAAGTGTTCTCTTCAAGCTTGTTTTTGCTCTCTGTCAATCATTTCTTCCCCTACCTGCTACGTTCGTGTGTGAGAGAGAGGCCGATTCGCGGGACTTAATGTAGCCGCAGAACATAAATAACCATGATAACACTATGCTGGTGTTAAAGGGTTTAGATAACAATGCAGGACAGTCTCAATTTGTGGGATGCGTGAAAAGTCATGTAAATCCCATACATCCTTCTGAGGGTCCTGGTTCACTCCCTTATTCATGTCAAAACCTGAAAATAGGAATGTTTTTATCAGCACAATCATAGCAATGTACTTTATTAAGCATCTGCAATAAAGTCCTGCAAAGTGGTCAGAGTGACCTGATGGAGAGTTCACTTCCTGTCACAGGACTGGAAGAGAGAGCAATCTTCTGTCCCAAAATGGTGGCTGCTGCTGAGAGAATGTTTACTCTAAACATTTTAAGACGAGAGGATTACTCTGATTGCACCTCCTTGCGGATCAGAACATTGATAAGTTCCCAGGGAACGTTTGCCCAGGACAGTTCGACTGTCTTTGTCCTCCTTTCTGTTCTCTACAATAACAAGGAACAGAAAAGAGATTTTTTGATTAAAATCAGTCAGAGACAGGCATTTGAAGTCACCTAATAAAGTGAATTTAAGAGTCCTCTTACATGTGGTTTTCGTTGAAACCTTACATGATTGTATTAGGTAAAGCAAAGTAACACTCCTGTTCAACAACATAGATGTTGAGCAATAGATCTGTGACATTCTAACACAGGAAATAATGAGAGAAACAGAGATTGTTTTTTGACATGTCTGCTTTTTCAGAATGGCAATAATCTAAAAAAAATATATAATGTAAGTTGGAAGAACTTTAATCAAGTTCTTCCAACTTATATTTGGATTGAATGTGAAAGGTTTGTTTTCTAAACTGTCTCATGAAATTAAAGTGAAAACTCTTGTTACACTTATATTTTTTAAAGTTTTATTTCTGTACGTTAAAAATTCAGACAATATATTATATATTTTAATTTGTAATAAGCCCTCAGATACTTTAGTGTATACAGTACAAACCAAATTACACTGTTCAAGGTCCTTCTAAAAATGTTTGGTAAAAAATAAAAATCAACACCACTGTTGATATGTTTAGCTATTTCCTGTACCTGTAGAATATATTTCCTTTAGGGAAGGAGCACTTTGGAAATAAATAATAAGTAATACTTAATAACTTACCACATCCTGAGAGCCAGTTGGAAGGAAGTTTCAAATCTGTTCTGTTTACCTGCCTGAACAATTGACCTTTGTATTTGCCAGTTTTAGTTTCAGAACCAGATCTGCTGGTTTTAGGAGGCGTGGACCTCCACCACGCCTCCGTCAGTGTGAACACTATAATCTGTCTGACAGAGCAAAACAATGATTTAGTTCACGTTTGCAATGAGCAACGTTCTGAAAGTTACAAACACGAACAGGAAACATAAAAAGGAGAACAGCAGATGAACTTTGCTTGAGTTGATTTCTCAGCAAACAGAAACCACTGTGCAAACATGACCAACAAGATAAGGATCATATTCACTCAGAGAAAAGGGAGACACAAAGGTGCATGCTGGGAAGTTGTACTTGTATATCCTGTTATGCAGAAGTTGTTGTAAACCACATGCGCTCGTCACTTCTCTGTCTCCCTCAAAAAGAATATCATGCTACATGCAGGAGGAAGGTAAGTGTTTTTTTTTAATCTTTTAACTTGTTGCTGAAAAGGTTTTTGATATATAAAAGCCAAAGAAAATCTTCTTTAATGATTTATGACAGATCAGTTTTTCTTCCGGGTGTCTGAATACAAGTTGTACTTTCACATTTTGCTGTGATAAAACATGGTACCTATGATTTATTTTGCTTTGATCACTCAGGTATGACGTTTAGGTACCAGTTAATGTGTGGGATCAGATTCCTGAGAAACTGGGCAGTCCTTTGCGTGGTGCTGTTTGTGGTGATCATGATTTACCGTGACCCATTTCTGAATTTCTGGTGGCCTCAGACACCTGCAGAGGTGAGATCACACTTCTAATAATAGTTTTGCTTCACATTGTTAGAATAATGATTGAGTCCTTAGAATAAAACATGTATTTCTGTCTGTTTCTATCAATCATTTTGTGGTTGACTTGTCATTGCAGGGAAGTAAAAGTGCAGTTTTACCCTTGGACATGGCTACAGAATCCATTGACGACATGTACGATGGCTGCCGGTCTGAAACAGCCTCCGTGATCGACAGTTTTGGTGTGTTTGAGTGGCACGTCAACATAAACTTTAGCATTGCCTGGGCTCTAGTTGAAAGAAAAGCAAAGAAGCCCATGCACAATCACCTGAGAGATGATCACGCCAAAGCCGTGTACATGTTCACCAGGTTTGCAAAGATCCGACAAGATTTCAACAAAGCAATAAAAACAGGGAAACACAAATACAACACAGGTAGATTCAAGTTTCACTACCTCTACTTCTACCTGACCGACGCTGTCCAAGCTCTGAGTAAAAGTCAGGCATCGTGCAGAACCATGTATCACAGGACGTGGGAACACTTCGACCGAAACATCGTCGGCACAAACGTGCGCTTTGGCGCGTTCACCTGGGCTGTTTCAAGCAAGCAGTCATTTGTGTCCAACGGAAACGTCTCCTGTTTTGAGATCTACACGTGCTTCGGCGCAGACATTACTTACTATTCCAGCATAAACCAAAAGGGGCAGGTGCTCATTCCCACCTATGAGGTTTTTAAGGTCACGGACGTTCTGACGAATGACCCATGGTGCAGCGTGGTCTACAAGCTTCAAAGCACCAAAAAACCAAGGAAGGACCAAAACTGCAAACTGTATCCCCGTTGGATTGAAAGCTCTTTTATCATGTGGATGGTGCGTTGGCATGGAAGAAATGTCATGTCAGCATGTTTTTTACTGTTGATGATAACTTCTTTTGTTCTTGTAAAGCACAACCAGGAGTGTTATGTGGCTGCTGTGCTGGGTGCGCTGCTGGTGGTCATAATTGTTGCATTGATGTTGAGTTGACCAATAAAACCAAAAAACAAACAAAATAATAGAAATGCAGTCTAAAGTCATACTTTTAGTGACTCGTCTAAACTGTGAGTGATGTTTCTACTCTGACCTCTACTGAGGTCAAAAGGGGGCGGGGTTTTCTCACCTGTTTCATCAAAATCTCATTTTTGTCTGTTCTTACTGTTTTTTGCACCTTATCCAACGCAGCCAGTTTAGCACATTATTCCTGATTGAATGATGCTTATTGATCAGTTTTCTAATATAGGATATAGTGTTGGATGTTTATTATGCTTGATATTTGTGCTAAAATAAGTAAATTGAATGAAAGGGTCTATTTAACCTCTTTAATGAACTTTTCTTTGACTTACAGCATCAAAAGTTCCTTTGTTAATTCACTATGAATTTTAATCACCAACGACCTTCTCATTGCTGCTGATTGTGGTTTGATCTCCATCCTCATCCTCCTCGATCTGAGTGCGGCCTTTGACACCATTTCTCACCCCATCCTCCTAAATAGACTTTCTTCTCTAGGCATCACCGACACCCCCCTCCACTGGTTTCACTCATACCTCACCGGACGCACTCAGTTCATTCAGTTAAAATCCTTTTGCTCACAACCCTCCCCAGTCACTTCAGGTGTGCCTCAGGGCTCTGTCCTGGGCCCCCTTCTTTTCATTATCTATCTCCTCCCCCTTGGTAACATTTTCCGTAAATTTGGCATTCAGTTCCACTGTTTTGCAGATGACACCCAGCTCTACATTTCCAGTAATCCCAACTCCACTCTCCCTCCCTCCTCCCTTACCCTCTGCCTCTCAGAAATCAAGTCCTGGTTCACCTCTAACTTCCTTAAACTCAACAGCAATAAAACTGAACTTCTTCTTGTTGGCACCAAATCCACCATTTCTAAAACTGACGGCTTCTCCCTTTTCATCGACGGCGCCTCAGTCTCCCCCTCCCCTCAGGTTAAGAGTCTGGGTGTCATCCTTGACAGTTCACTTTCCTTCCGTTCACATATTAATAACATAACTCGGTCAGCTCACTTTGTTCCATAAACCGTCTCCGCCCCTCCCTTACTCCTCATGCAGCCGCCATTCTTGTCCACAGTCTTGTCACTTCCCGCCTCGATTACTGCAGCTCACTTCTTTTTGGTCTCCCATACAAACTCCTCCATAAATTACAGCTGGTCCAGAATTCAGCAGCCCGTATCATCACCAGAACCCCTTCCTTTCATCACATCACCCCGGTTCTCCAGCAGCTCCACTGGCTCCCAGTCAGATCCAGGTTCATCTTTAAGATTCTACTGCTGACCTTCAAAGCCATTCACAACCTCTCTCCTCTATATATTTCAGACCTCATCGATGTTGCCACCCCCTCCCGCTCTCTCAGATCCTCTTCATTCATCCATCTTGTTGTTCCTCCTGCCCGTCTCAGCACCATGGGGAGCAGAGCATTCAGTCGCTCTGCTCCCCGTCTTTGGAACTCACTCCCCCCAGACATCAGAAACACCGTCAGCCCAACCCTCTTCAAATCCAGACTCAAGACCCATCTGTTTAAAGCTGCCTATGACCTGTGAATGACTTGTTGATTTTATGCTCTTTATTTTTACTGTTTTTATACTGTGTTCTATTTTTATCCTGTGAAGCGACCTTGGGTGTCTTGAAAGGCGCTTTTAAATAAAATGTATTATTATTATTATTATTAATACATTTTGCTACCAGCTGTTCACTTAGTGCAAAGTTTAGAACACATATCTACCTCACACTGAGTTTGCAAAACAAATCAGAAGACAGATACGTTCTTTAAGTTTGAGTTTCTGCTTGGTCCAGATCACACCTTAAATGAGTCTGATTACATGTTCATTAATAAAGTTTAAACCTGTTTTCTTATAGAAGAGGGCTTAAAGAATGGTTGTACTACATTGATTTGGTATTTTTTTCTTTGAATCATATTTGATTCCTGAGTTCTTTCGTCACGTTGAAAGCACACTCATTCAACACGTTTCCATGTGGTTTGGCTGGTTTAGCCTGTTGAGGAAGTGGTCTGTAAAAGCCTTTAGGGAAGAAAGTATCAGATGACCACACCATTTTGAAATGCTGAAAACATTTCATGTAATGTGTGTTTGATCTTATTTTTATAAATCATATTTAAATGATGTTAGGATGGAAAGTTTAGCACCAGCTCAGACTGTTGCTAAAATGTTATTTTGTAAAAAGAAAAAAAAAGAAAAAGAGTTTTGTTGATTTCTCACATTTAAAAATCTGATGGTAATGAAAGTGAACGTATGTTTTTTTTGTATTTCGTAAATCACTAATTGCACAAAGAAAAGCTATGAAAGCCTTTAAAAGAAAGCACAAATAAATACAATTTTCTAAGACGAACTAATTTTTCTTTAGTCAGATGGAGGAAGAAAAAGGCTTTTTGAAGGCAGGGGACAAAAGCTTTCTGAAAAGACTTTAATAACTTTAAATATAAAAGTTTCGCGACCCTCTGTGGAGGACTAAGCGGCTACAGAAAATGGATGGATGGATGGATGGATGGAAACAATAAAATCAACTGATTTGAGTTTGACAGTATTTTCTCTGTTTTCGCAAGAAAAGAGGAAATGAGATGAAAAATATGTGTTTGTTTTTGTAATATTTAATCTGGCCACAGAGGGGCGTAAAACTACTCTGGACCAGCATGACACCAGCAATTCAAACAGATAAACAGCAAACTGATTTGCTTCAGCATCTATTTGTCCTTTTTTTCTTTGAACTCTAGTTTGTTCATGAGTTCCTTGAAACAGATTTAAATGTTCTTGTTGAACGTGACTCCAAACTCTGTAGATGACGTACAAAGGCTGTAAATCCTGGATGCAACGCAAAGTAAATACCAGTACTTAGTTTCTGCAGAATGAGAAAAACAACATTTTAAACCGTTGTGGATTCAAAGCAGAGTAATAACACAACTCACTGCAGAACCTTCAAAAATAAACCTTGAAGAAAGAACAGATCATGGTTATTGATGCTTCACCCTGGCCTCAGCTTGACAGGAGCATAACTTGAATTTAATGATGTAACCCCAAAAAAAGACATGTAAAATCAAAACAACATTCTCCTTTACGAGCACCATTCAGACCTCAGCTCTACAAAGCTCAGGCAGAACGATGTCCTAAAAAGACGTAAGGAGTGAAGAAGTATAACAATGCTGGTTCTTCACAAATGACAGGAGCATTTAGTCAGTCTCCATACAGTTTATTTACACTCCTGCAGAAGACAACAAGAAGCACACACATCGTTTGTCTGATTCCTGCACTTCTGGCTCCTTCACAACGCCTAGCAGCGATGAGAGCCTATCTTACAGGTTCTGATAGGAATGCAACTATAGTTTTTGTAGGAAAAACATCATAGTTTATATTCCATCAATGCCAGCATTTACATTCAGGAGGTAACAAACAGCACGGAATTATTATTATTCTTTAATATATACAAAACAAATGAACAGTCTCTTCTAATGATGCAGGAGGAAAATACAATACTACAATATTAGTACAACAAGGACATCTAGTGGCCATTTCACATAACTAAAAGAACATTTAAAAGACAAACACACCTGCAGAAGACAACAAAAAGCACTCATCACTTGTCTTTTGATTCCTGAACTTCTGGATCCTATATTTACAGAAACTGAATTTTCACCATGGAATAAGCATTAAGATGATACAATTTATTCAGTAAAAACACACCTAGAACTCTCTGTTCAAATAATAAATAAATCAAGTCAGAATGAGGAGAATTATAAGGTTTTCTTTCTAGGGATATTCTTGAAATACTTTAGACTCCTTTCTGGAAACAGTATTTAGACTTTTTTCTTGAAATTGGGACTTCAGCCTCTATACCTTTACCTTTTTTTCAATGTGGCACTAATGTCCTTTGGTATCATTATTTAGTTTATTTATTTTGGACATTTAAAAGAAAAAAATGCACATGCAAAACATTTTAATAATTTTTGAAAAGTGACAAAAAACAACAACAACAAAAAACAAAAAGTCAAACTAGAAGTCAAAAACATGAATAACTTAATATAAATTATATAGGCTTTCTGTATTTCTACATAAATATCATTTTATCCACATTAAACAGTCACCTTTAAATAACAAAACTTCACAGTTAAATGTTCTGTTTACCATTAGTTACAAGAAAATTAGAAGCTAGAAGTAGTTCCTCTCAGTTCTGTTAGTGATGACAGTACTTTGTCTAACAGCTGATTTGATCCATGTTTAGGTCGAAGGCATGCCCTTCTGTTTTAGTTGACAGAGGGTAACGGAGGAACCAACCCCAAATCCAGCAAACAGAGGCTCAGCGAACTGAGCCTTGAATCTGTGAATCAGCTGCATCGTGTCTGACACCGAATAAAAGGCCAAAGCGTTTCCTGTATAGTCCAAGAACACACCTATCTTAGTAGCTCTGGGTGCATCAGGAAGATCTCTGTCTTGTTTGTTGTGCCAGGCTGAGTAACCCGAGTCTGAGCACAGGAGGCTCCATGACTTGTCGTTGTATCCCAGTAGGCTGTGGGAGTTCTTACCCTTTCGACTGATGCTCCTGTAGGCCACCCCGATGGAGAACTCCCCGCTCCACTCCGCCTCCCAGTAAAACCTGAATCCAGACAGCGGCTCCTTACACAGCACTTGGGAAAAGCCGTCAAAGCGCTCTGGGTGATCTGGGTAGTACTGGGTTGTTTTCTTCCGGGTGACCCTTTGACCCCCCTCTGACAAAACCAGCTCTTTGTAGACTGTGTTTTGATCAAAAGACAGCCTGCAGGAATCTGTGAAAAAAAAAGAATCACTTATTTATGTATAATAACTACAATATACAATATCACATTACAACTCTCCATAAATTAATATTTTCTGTCATAAAATTAAAAAAATATACACAATAGGTTATGGAATAACATACAGTAAAGACCTCACTCACATCTCAGGAACTCAGATCTCGTTTTTGGCTCCTGAAAATCAACTCTTGAAGGAACTGTTAGTAAATTACAAAAAACAATAAAGGTGAAATGAGGAAAACTATTTATTCCTAAAATTTTTAATCTGACTGAGTTGACATAAACTCACCTTTAACTCGTTTGTCTCCATTTCTTGGCAGGAGTATGTACACCGGAGTTTCACTCACTGTGAAGAGTTTCTGCATCAGTTTGATCTGCTTCTGGTTCACTTTGTCACTAATGTTTCCTAAAGGATCATACCTGTCTTGGAGATTTTGCTCAGTTCCTTTTTACAGATGTCATCCAGGTTTTCTTTCATCTCTGTGGCCGTTCTGCTCATTTCTCCAAAGGAGAACTGAGGGTTGAACAGGACCTTTGGGACCATGGCTTCAGGAGGAACACACAGGGTGGGAAAGTTCTGCATTAACAAGAAATAAAAGGAAGGAAAAGTAACAAAAGAACTGGATTGTCATGCAAGCTCTAATAACAGACACATTCAGAGCTCACAGAAGTAAAAAACCCTTCTATTACGATGGTACTGTATGAAGTTTAGACATGCATGGTTCTGTCCGATCCTTCAGCACCTGCAGGAAGTGAATGTTGTCCTCTGTTTCCAGGATCTGCCGCAGTTCTGCGTCTCGGCGCTGCAGCTCCAGTATCTCCTGCTCCAGGCGCTCCACATAACCTTCAGCCTGCAGCATTGCTGCCTGCATGTTGGCCATTATCATCTGGTTGATTTCAGCCTTCCAGCGCTCGACTGCCTGCAGCATCTCATGGAAGGTCTTATCGCTTTCTGTCTGGGCTCTCTGGGCAGCGTTCTGAACAGAAAAGTTTGGTTTTTGGGGATTTGTCAAATGGAATGGCAAACTTTTCTGTTTGGCTGCTTCACGTCTAACTTACTTTAAGAACATCTACGTTATGCTTCAGATCCTGCAGCTCCTTCATCCTCTCTGAAATGATGTGCTGCACCTCAGACTGGGTCACCACTAGAAGTTTCTGTTAGAAAAATATTTTAAAAGAAGTCTAGATGTGGTAAATTACTACATTCTAGCCAAATAAGCTGACAGCCTGACTCACTTGTTTCTCAACACGTTCTTCTTCTGCTGAGGTGATGTTGTGGCTGCGGTGCTCTCTGACAGTACACAGCACACAGATGCACATCTGGTCAGAGCGACAGAACAGCTCCAGGCCCTTCTCATGCTGGGGGCAGATTTTCCTGTCCAGGTGACCCGTCTCATCCACTAGCTTGTGCCTCTTGAATGTAGTCGACTCATAATGAGGCTTGATGTGTGTTTCGCAGTAGTAAGCCAGGCACATGAGGCATGACTTCACAGCTTTGTTGCGACGTCCGACGCAGAAATCACAGTAGGACTCCCGGTGCATGTAGGGAAACGGAGTGAGCTCTGGAAGCTGCTGGCGGGGCTGGTGCTGGACATCGGGGAGGTTACGTCTCAGGACGGGTCGTGGTGTGAAGGTCGCTCGGCACTGAGGGCAGCTGTACACGCCCATGTGGTCAAACTGGTCCCAGTAGATCTTGATGCACTCCAGGCAGTAAATGTCACCACAGGGAATGGTGACCGGGTCCCTCAGTCCATCTGCACACAGAGGACAGAAAGATTCTGGTGGTGATGGGAAACTTGAATCAACCATGATGCAGAATTAAAAGTAAAAGTATGGAAATAAATGAGAAGTAATTTGTTTTTTGTCCCCAAAAAGTCTGATGTGAGTCCAACAGGAGTAAGTCAGAATACCTCCTCTGACACTACTACTTCTTTACTAACAAGACAGAACTCCCCTCTGCTGACATTTAAAGGTGTTGCTTTGTTTCTACTAAAAACAGACAGGTGATGACTTCCCACACAACGAGTTTTCCAATTTATAAGCAAAAACATCAAGATGAAATGTGCTCATAAGCTTGAGTGTTGGATCAAAAAGGTCAAGGTCAGAAACAAAACTAAGCATGTAGAGTATCCTGCAAAATGTGGGTTTCACCACTGATGTAGGACAACCGTGGCATGGTTTGTTTAAGCTTTTTATTTTCCTTTGGAAAAATAAGCAATGAAAATAGATTATTTATGAAGCAAGAATAACTGGTTAAAACAAACATGGTCTTTTAGTTGAGCAAAAAAAAATGTATCAAATTTTTTTCTTCATTCTTCTATTTTTTCCTCAGTTTCATATGTCCAAACCAGACGTCAGATTAACCATATAAAGGATGCAGAAGTAAGTCTGTGACATATTTTGTGCTGTAATCAAATTTGATCCTAAATAATAATCAGAAAAGTTGCATGGCTTGTACTGTATTCTATTTCACAGGTTGAGGACAGTGTCCTTCAGACCTCTGTCTTTCCATGTGAATGAGTGAAGAGTTTCATGGTGGTACCTGATGTCAAAACAGCCTGCTGTATTTATCATGTGAACAAAGCACAAAACATGTGGGTTCCCACAAACTTCAAAAACAAGCTAAAAAGTGAAAATGTTACATAAACCCCTAGGTTTATCTTAATAACAGCTAAAACTGAAGCAAATATATATTTTAAGCTCATTTAGTTATATTCTATAAGCAGATTTCTGTTAATTTATTGCTTTATAGTTATTACATTTGTTACAACCATGAGGGTCTCAGTGTGGCTGATCAGGTCAGTGACACCTGATGCAGCTAATTGCTATGGTAACCAGTGGTGGCCCTTCCATAGGGGGCACTAGGGCGCCGCCCCACCAGTCCAAGAGGAAGACGAAGAGGATAGGATTCACAAAATATAAAAAACAAACATGAAAATATAACTAAACGATCCATCCATTATCTATACAATAAGTACTGTGTAATCTGCATTTAGGTGTAGTATTAAAATGTTCTCTCACTTTTTTACCAGACTAAAAGGTCGTGTGATGTACAGTACTTCCTGTTTCTTTGGGGTCTACTGCGCATGTCTCAGGTGCACTCGTGTTTACCAGTAGACCTACGCTTAGTTCGCTGTTACTGACACATGCACACTGGAACCCACCTTCAATACAAAGTATAGGAGAGGCCAGGGTCACAGAATTTAATAATAATAATAATGCATCAGTTTTATATAGCGCTTTTCAGGTCACTCAAAGACGCTTTACAGAGTTGCATTATTCATTCACACAGTCATTCTCACCAGTGGTGGTAAACTACGACAGACGTCTGCAGCCACAGCTGCCCTGGGGCAGTCTGACAGAGGCGAGGCTGCCATTCTGCGCCATCGGCCCTTCTGACCACCACCAACATTCACACACAGTCACATTCACACAGGCAAGTTGGGTGAAGTGTCTTGCCCAAGGACACAACGACAATCTAACCCAGCCAGAGCTGGGGATTGAGCTGGTGACCCTCCGGTTACCAGACCGGCCACTCTCCCAACTGAGCTAATGCCGCCCCATTTAGTGACCAAGCCATGCGCAGAAGGCCGGAGTGTTACCTCAGATCAGGAAGGTGACCTGGAAGTTCTAGCTCATGGAGTTATCATGAAGGATGCAAAATAGATATTTATTCAAAGAATCCTTCTTGCCAGTTTATGTCAACTAAGTTGATTAATTCCATGTGTCCTGATTTAATCAACTCAACAGTGAGTGACTTTGTTTGTTTGTTTCTTTTCTTTTATTAACAACGTGTCTGTCGTGTATTTTCCCTATTTAAAACCCCCGTAGGCCTTATAGCAGAGGCTAGCTGTTCTAAGTCCTGATCAGTGAATTTATACAGTAAACAGCATCTGAGGGACCTGGAGGGAGTGTAAGGTTTTAGAAATGCACTAATGTAGGCAGGAGTCTGTCCATGCAGGGCTCTCCGGGTCAGAACAAGGATCTTGTAGTGAATTCTAGACTGAACAGGGAGCCAATGCAGCTGAAACAGTAGAGGAGTGACGTGATAATCTGGAGGATTTAGTCAGAAGCCTGGCAGCAGCATTCTGTACAGTCTGTAGTTGGTTTATGGAAGTTTTAGAAAGGCAAGTGTAAACGGCGTTACAGTAGTCCAAGCGGGATGTGACAAAAGCATGGACTAAGACCTCCATTTAAGGACAGGAGACAATGGAACCAAGGGGACTTGGAGGGACTTGGAGTAGCACTGCTGCTCCTCCATATTGAGAGGATCCAGTTTAGGTTATCGGGTATCTGGTCAGGATGCCTCCTGGACGCCTCCCTGGCAAGGTGTTTTAGGGATGTTCCAATGGCAGGAGGCTCCCAGGTCAACCCAGGACAACCTGGAGGAAGTGCATCTCCAGGACTGAGGACTTTTTGTCTGAGGACTGACGACTGAGGACTTTTTGTCTGAGACCTGAGAATGTCCTAAAATGTACACCGTACTCCAGGCTGACTGGGGAACGCCTGGGGGTCCCAGTGGAAGAGCTGGCAGACTGGACTGGGGAGAGGACAGTCTAGAATGCCCTTAGATAGCGAATCAGATAAGCGGAGGGAAACAAAGAGAGCCATAATCAAATGATCCCTTCATTCTCGCCTAATGAGCTGGCAGCTTCAGTTCAAATAAGGTACTAAGACTATGTCCCCCCAAAATAAAATGGTGACATCACCATTCAAAGGTCAGCAGATAGTGAAGACACAATTTTTATATGTGGTATTGACTGGGTGTGTGTGAGTGTGGTTATGGTGGTGATACACGCCCAGTGTTAAAAAGATAGTATAATTAAATGTAGTTTGTAAAGTCAACCTCTTTGAGTAGTCAACAATACTGTTTGATTCATTGATTGATTCACTTATTTGTCCACATTTAACCAGATGTTTTGGCTTAATATTGTATATGAGACGGCATCATGTGAAAAATACTGTCTGGAAATGGAAATGTCATGACTTTAATTTTCAGCAATCAACATGATTAAAACCCCTCAGAGAGTTACGTTTATGTAGGGAAGAACGTTTTCAAAAAGTGGGTGTTAGAGATTTTCACTAACCTTAGTTGAGATGAGATCCACAATGTAAAAAATAAACATCTGTAAAGACATTAAAAATCCAAAAGTGCACAAGACTGAAAAAAAAAGAAATTCAAGTGTTATTACTGAGTAACTGAAATAATACTTTTAGGAAATAATTGTGTACAGCAGATTCTGTGACTAGAGCTGCAGGTAACACAGTATCCAGCAGAGGGCAGGCTTTCAACTCTCTGGATCAGTGTGGAAACACTTTTGATTTATGAGTATTTATTGTTTCTATTTATTTTATGTCAACAAAAAAATGTGTTCAATGCAAAAACTATCACACATGGACAACTTAAAATAGATGTTTGTGGTGATGTGACTGGTGATTTATTGGCTTTTACTGGATGGGGGCCTTCAAGTCAAACTCTGCTCAGGGTCTCGATACAACCTGGGGCCAAAACTGATGAAGTCCAAAAGCAGAGACACACTGAAGCAAAATACGACTCAATGTTTGTTTCAAAGTTTTAACATTATATTTCTGAATTGGAACCATAGCTCCAGACAATAGCTCTCTACGCAGCACAAATACCTGTGTGAGCTGCTTTTCTCTGTCATGAAAATGATCAAAACATCACATTAGAAGATCTCAATCAAGTCTTAGTCTAACTATTTTTTGTTGAATTTGTACATGCAATGATTTATTTGAAGTTTCATTATTTGTAATTATCCAGTCTGGACAGTTTATTTACCATTTGCTGCTATGAAAAATAAATAATACCA
>SSNR01000170.1:432884-509948 GCA_006937965.1 Callopanchax toddi | reverse complement strand
ATAAATAATACCAAATTAATAAAACATCTTTCTGTCTGAGTTTGACATCATTGCTGTAGGGAAGTTGACTGTACTGATATCAAGCATATTTAAAACTTCCTTCTCTAAAAGGCTCTACTGACCACTTTCTGAGAGGAGTGAATGTGCATAAACACAAACAGGAAATTCAGACTCTATGTGCACTAAGTATGAAGAGAAGACTCAAAAACCAACTGAAAATATAAATGTAATCATTTAAAGAGGTAATAAAACCATGTAGTTGAGAATGGTTCTTTAATTTTTGTATTAAATTCTAACAACTTTTCATGTCTGAACAAAAAGAACACTAATATTTCGATTAGAAAAGCCTTGTTTTTAACTTATTTTTGTCTGAAAACATTTTCTTACAGCCCTACTAGAAAATTTTGCTTAGGCAGTTTTTTTTTTGCTCAAATCTAGAATATTTGACTATATTTAAGACACTTTGGTTTGTGGGGCTGTAAATATATTTTCTTCTCAGACAAAAATAAGTTAAAACATCTCAAAACAAGTTTTTTGAAACACTGAAATCAGTTTTTGCAGTGTGGGTGTTAAAAGACTGAATGAATCACATCAGTTAACCAAAGGTTAACCATCCTCACCCAGCAGCTGCTGTACCAGCCCCAGTGGACCACAGTGACTGGCCCACAGGCCCCGCCAGCAGCCGGCCAACAGAGCAGATCCAGCCCAGACCCAGAGACCCGAGACCCAAGGGCGACCCGACAGAGGCCCGACAGAGCCAGAGGGCCCAGACCCTGTCTAGCAGCCACCGGGGGCAGCAGGAGATGCCTCATCACCCCTCTCCACCAATATGCCAGCAGACAGAGGCACCACCCACCACCAGGAAGTGTGGCAGGGAAGGATAGACCCCACATTGGAGGGGGCCCTAGGTTATCACAGGAGAGGGGGGGACAAGACCTGACCTGACAGAGAAACAGTCATAGAGACACAATCATATATTCCCACCCTCATGAACGCACGCAGCCCTTGCATGAACATACCAAGACACAAAATAAACACCAGCTCACACTCCTCATACACACTCTGTACTCCCAGGTCCAGGACCAGCGCTCTAAGGGAACAACCAGCTTCCAGAACCAGGAAATGGTCCCCTTCATACCAGGGTGGAGATGAGCAGACTGCCCCACTCACTGCAGTAGCAGAGCAGTCCACCACCACAGACCCCGACCAGACGACCAGCTCCTACAACCAGCCCCCAGCCCAGGGCAGCAAACAGAGGACAGGGGTGTGATAGATCTCATTTTCACCTAAATGTGTCTTTGCTTTAACCACTAACAAAACACTAAATCTATTATCAGCTGCAGCAGCATCTTGTAGCACCCAGCACTGCAGCTAGAACACTTCTGCTTGCATGGTGCAAAAATAACTAAACTCATCATTAACAGTCATGCTGACTTGATCAATGCGAGGGTGTTAAAGGAGAGACTAATAGTGGTTTTGTTGAACTATGATAGTTTATAGATTTAGATCCTGTATAATCATGGCTCTTTTTCAGAGCATGAATTCATCAACTCCTTCTGTTTGCTGACCAAATGAATATAAAGTTGGTACTTATTTGTAAAATTATGAACAAAATGTTGTCAACTTTATTAATTTAAAAAATCAGACAGGCTTGTTGACAATGTGGAAAAGTTTATTTAAAGCAAAAAAAGACAAATCAACTGATTTCACACAAAAACAAACTGATTCTTAGTTTTTAAACACATTATTTATCTAGTTCAGCTGCATGACAGAGCAGTGTGATTTATTGGAACATTTCATGATCTTCTTCTGAAATATTCAAACATTTCATGTCCCAGTTTAAATGCTCCATTTAAAATAATTGTGATTATCGCTGACATCAGATCAAGCATTGAACATTCTATTGAGGATGAATTCACACACGCTATTTGATTATATCTACAAACAAAGCAACAAGCTTGAAATATTCTATTTCTAAAACATATTTTAAACAGGAAGTTAACTGTGTATAACTTCATAGAACATTTACAACTTGTATTGTATTCATATAAATATCAGTAGTTTTTGAACATTGTATTTTGCAAGTTGTGCAAAATATGAGTTTAATTCTTTTTGTTAAAATTAAATTTGAGTGCATCTCAAAAATTAAATCATGAACATGTTCAAAATTGATATCTGGTAGTTAAAATTTTTTGCAACTTTGTGTCATTTAGAATTTTCAGAGAGGAAAATTCTGTATTTAGAAAAAAATGTGCAAAATCAAAAAATTATTTTCAATTTTTTTGTGGTTTACTGTACTTTTGAGCAAATGATCTAGGTACTATTTCCCATGTCTACTCGACAGGTGGTAGGGCAAATTAAATTACTGCAAAAAAATCAAATAGCACTTCAGAATGTGGAAATGTACTGATAAGTTCTAGCGAACTTGCTCTGTCAGAAAGGGTTAAAACTTTTCTACTGACTAAAATATTCAAAACTACAATTCTCTTTTGGTGGGGGTGGAGTTAAATTAGGGGACCTGATTTGCCCCCTTACCCTCTGTGATTTTCAGTGTCAATAAGTTTAAAACCCTCAATCGGTTTAGATCTATATTCTTCTTCTTGCTGCAGGTAGTTATTTGTAAGAGAAGGCAACAGTTTAAAGGTATTTTCATGTTACAGAATGTCTTATGATCATATAATTTTACAACAAAGGGGCAGAGATAAAACACTTGTAGTTCGATGGCTTTATGCTGTCAGCGCTCATTGTTCTGTGAAGAGCCTCTCTCATCTTTGTTGAAACAATGGAGCTCTTGTGAGACTGACAGTTGATGGGAAATAAAGGAGAAAAAGCAAAAAGCTTGTTGTGAAATTGATCAAAGGCGCCACAGATAGCTGGGATTTACAGTTGCAGATGGGTAAAAAGAACTGATTCTGCAAGATCAAGAAGAGAAAAACAAGTCTTGTTTCTAAAAACCGAAGTCATGGATTAAAAACTGAATCATATTGAACTTAATCCCATGATAAAGTCAGTTCTTACAGGAAAACAAGGAGTTAATGAGACTGAACAGACAGTAGAGGGGGTGAGTACCAATGATGTCATTGACTGTGCTGGTCCGTACTTTCTCCCTCCACCCATCCCCCCTTTTTCTCTCTCCACTTGCCTCTCTGTATCTCTCATCACTGGAAAAAAATCCTGGGAGTGGCAGGAAGGAGGAGAGTCAGAGGACAAAGAGGAAGACAGGAGTAAAGCAGCGCATCAAGGATTTCCCTAAATATTTACGCCACATCCCTTCCTTTACGACAGCAGGTACGTCTCACGGATTCAAACATCCTTTCCATTTGTATGCAGTAGTGAAATGAGGGGATGGAAATAACCTTAACAGCAGAAAACAAGCAAACAAGCTTTAGGGCTTGTAATTATGCTGTATGTACTAATAATGTCATTAAATGTGTGCTAAACATTTTAGAGAAATGAGTTTATTTCCAAAAATGTCTTGAAGTGACTGGAAACAAAAACTGCAAAAATGTAAATCCTCATCTATTTCCTCCTAACCACTTTGCAGGGACATTTACAGCCTTTCATCCTGTCCAGGCTTATTATTTTAGGTATTTTCAGACAAACAACTGACCAGTAGAAGAAGGAAGAAATAAAATGCTGAACATGTTCATACAATCACTACAAAAAGCAGAGCAGCCATTTGGAAAATGGCTTGATTGGATTAAATTGGCTCGAGAGCAGCCTCAGTACCACTAACAAAATGATGGATGCTGAAAGTGTGTATCAGCAAGTGTGTGGGTGTGTATTTAATGGACAGAGAGAATCAACTCAATATGAAAGTCTGTTTTTTCTGGCAGGCAAGCAGCTAATTGGCTAATAGAGTCCTGATGAATTAGATAGAAAACAATAATTTCACTAATTGTCTTTAGAAGAATTAAATGAATGAACCAATGAGCCTCAAGACCTCTTTTTCTGCTTTGATGACCTGTTTAATTATTTATTAATAGAAGCTGCCATGGATTGTGCACCATAAATAAATTATTACTCCATAACCATACTTTTCTCAGTGCTATCATTTTAATTTCAGTATTTTATTGTTGTTTATTCATTTATTGTTTTAACTGACCAGAAGATGTGTCTGTATCTGTTAGCATGGCTGAAGGCTCAGTGTCCGTAGCAGAGGTGGAGAGCTCCTTCCAGAAGTTCGCCGTTCACGGAGACACTAAAGCCACGGGGAAGGAGATAAACGGCAAAAACTTCGCCAAACTTTGCAAAGACTGCCACATCATCGACGGCAAGAACGTCACCACCACAGATGTTGATATAGTTTTCAGCAAAGTCAAGTAAGACTTGAAACCAGGCTTTCACAGCTAAAACATGCATAATTCAAGAAAACTGTCACTATCATAAAAATCAGTAAAACCAGATATGTCTTTTGTATTTTATTCGAAAACCCCCCCCCCCAAAAAAAACACACACCACCCAATCTGTTTTGCAGTGAAGAATCTTTGTGTTTTTTCAGGGTGAAGTCAGCTCGTGTAATTACATTTGAGCAGTTCAACCAGGCTGTGACTGAGCTGTCTCTGAAGCGTTTTAAAGGCAAGAGCAAAGAGGAGGCACTTCAGCAGATCTATGGTCTCATTGTTGGGAAGGAACCCACCAACGTCGGAATCACAGTGAGTACTCTGGGTTAGAAAAACATCGTCTTTACTGCCTTTAGGTCTGCTGCAACAAAGCACTCCACTTGTCTGTCTACATGGGAGAATGAAATATGTTACTCAGGCCAGTCTAAATAAACCAATACATCCTTATTCAACACATATACTGTAAAAAACAAAGTGCAGAGGACAGCTTAAGAGTCAGTTCATGAGTTTCAGGCTTGTGGAGGAAGGTGTTACTCAGCCTTGTTGAAGTGACTTTGAGTCTGCTTAGACTTCTTCTTCTTCTGCCTGAAAGAAAAAGGGTGGATAGCTTTATGCTAGAGTATGCAAGTAGTATCTTTGCTCTGGTTCTGCATCTGCTGGTGGACATGTCCTCTAGAGAAGGGAGGCTGCTGTTGGTCATTTTCTGACCAGATCTAATCTAATTTCTCTTTGCAGAACCTTCTTTCTCAGGCAGAGCATTTTCCATAAGATAGGATGCTTTCCACCACATCAGTGAAAAACACAGGTCACAGCAGAGCTGAGATCTGTGTTTTTCAGGCTTTTCAGTAAATAGAGTCATTACTGAGACTTTCTAATGATACGGTAGCTTTGTTAGTGTCACACTTGAGGCCAGAAGATCCACATATTTAGCTGATTGTACCTCTAGCTCTATGGGTTCTCCTCCAATGATGAAGGGTGGAAAGTTTTAAGCTCCACTTCTGAAGTCCACCACTGTCTAATCTTTGTCACATTGATGCTTAGATTACCAGGTTTACACCAATCAACAATCTTAAGTTAGCCATAACATAGACTCATCAGTGTTAAACCAACAGCAGTGCCACCTAGACTTTATAATATGGTTGTCATGGTATCCTGCAGAACAGCCATATGTGAGTAGTGTGTACAGGAAGGGGCCCAGGACACATCCTTGCAGAGAGCCAGAGTTGATTATGAATGAAAAACCCTGAATCTTCACAGACTCTGGTCCAAAACTCAGTTGTAAATTGATGGTTTCAGTCCTAACATCAGCAGGTTATTGACTAGTGTTTGTAAAATAAACTGTGTGAAGTCAGTGTCTGCTCACCGTGAGATTTTGATTCTAGTTTTACTTTTCATTGCTTCTAGAAAGTGGCAAAGGCAGCAGCAGTGGACAGACTGACTGATACAGCCAAGTACACCGGTTCACACAAGGAGCGCTTTGATGATTCTGGCAAAGGAAAAGGGAAGGCTGGACGAGAGGACATGCCGGACACCAGTGGATATGTCTCAGCTTACAAGGGCAGCGGCACTTATGATGACAAAGTGAAAAATCCATAACCATGCTGAAGAATTACGTCAACCAATATACTGACAATGTCTCAGAATAATAAATATGATGATAAAACAGCATTTAGATGGTGTATAGCATGAAGAAGTAAAGACATAATAATGTACATTTTCAGTTATTTTTCAGGGACCAAAGAAAGAAAATTAGCTTTGTAGCATAAATAAGCTTTGCATCATTTCCATGTGCCTTTTTATGGATGCAGCCACTTGTCTATGTGCTCTGATATACTGCACTGTTATGCAAAGTTATACTGATGCAATAAATAACTCAGCTAGTTTCAATAAGTGACACCACATCACTAACTGCTCGTTCACTTGCTACGCTATCGTTGTAAAACCTCTGCTCATATTTACTGCTATAATAGAACTGGTTCATAATAAATTAGATTTATATTTTATTTTTGATTACACAAGCAGAAAAAAAACTGTATTCCCAAAAACTACAGTGAGATATTGTGTATTGAGTATTACAGCATGTGTTAGAATTTCATCTCTTGTAACTGTTGAATGTTTTTTCAACGTCATGTTTCCTTTCATGTTTTTTCAGACTAATTGAATAAATTGTTAAAGGCATACTTTGCAACTTTTTCATATTTTTAAATCTTTTCCTTGGGCCACTATGTGCTAATCTAACCCTTTACAGGGTTAATGAAAAGTCACTCAGCCTCATCTGCTGCTTAGATCCAGAATACCACGTTTGCAACTTCTGAATCTCCGGTCCGGTGCCCCGAAAGTCTCACAAAGTCACGTATATCTCGCGAGGGTTAGGCTAACCCAAAGTGGCTAGCAGATATGCTAGCGCCAGAGTGTTTTTAGCTCATGATTCCTGCTTTTTTCGATCTCTCCCTGCTTCAACACAGCTGATTTCTTTGAAGAAGTAAATAACCGCTTCTGTGGAAAACAATGAAGGCTGAGGAGATATTTCAACAGTTATAGCTCTTACAGACCAGTACCCGCTCTGCTCGGTTTTGCCCGGTCTAAACCTTTCAGATATGGCCCACATGTCTGGTTTTGAAGCCGAGCCCACACTTTTTATGACCCTGCTCCTCCGTGATCTGAGCGGGGCAACTCAGCCAGGCTACACGCCACACACCCACTGCAGACTGATTGGTCGGCTGAAGTTTCACGCTTACCTACAGGTTTGGCGTTTGTCTGCGTCTTCAGACCCGCTGCTGCAGCAGAATGGCTTCCTGCATCATGCGACGCATTATTTCATGCTGTTCAGGGAGCTGGTTTAATACTAATTATTACTAATTAATACTAATACTAATACTACAGTATTTAGTACTCTTTGCCCAACAGATCATTCCATTAGCTTTATTTAACATTGTGATGGAGGTGTACGGACGTAATTTGGGGGGTGACGGGGGGACATGTCCCCACCTTTTTAAAGGCAGTTTTGAGCCCTGTAGTTGCATCTAAAAACAATATTACACTACAT
Organism: Callopanchax toddi; assembly: GCA_006937965.1. Classification (NCBI taxonomy): domain Eukaryota; kingdom Metazoa; phylum Chordata; class Actinopteri; order Cyprinodontiformes; family Nothobranchiidae; genus Callopanchax; species Callopanchax toddi. Next base: position 502,559 of record SSNR01000170.1, on the reverse strand, counting down.
TACAGTTTTTCTCAGTTGCTAAAACATTAAACCCTGTTGTCTGAACCAAATTCTCAGTTGCATGAACCCACTGATTGAAACAATCACTATTTTGACAAAATCACAAGTTCTTGTCAGCTGTTTAGACACAACTTCTCAACACATTTTCATTGTGATGCACGTGTGCTGCATAATGGTGAACACAGGTGACAAAAGTCAAACACAATTAAAGCACTGGTGTCACCACTTGAACACTACAAGTCAAAATGGATCCCACTTGTGTCTGATGATGTAAGGGAACATCCACAGTAACCAGTTCAGAGAGCACTGGTTTGTGAGGCCCTACAATGGACAGAAATCTGAGGAAGAGTTCGTGTCAGAGGAGGTTGAGGTGATCAGGGAAGATAAAGAAGAGTAATATCTGATGACATCAGAGCTGCTGTGATTGACCATGTTCTTGTCCATGGTCTGAGCATGAGGGAGGCTGGACAAAGGCTACAACTGAACATCAGTAGATTCACTGTGTCCACCAATCTGAGGATTTAGAGCAGAAAACAACTAATGACCTTCTTTTGACATTATAGTACAGTATGTAAATGTTGACAGCAATTACTGTATGACATACTGTAGAGCTGGTAAGTTCCATTCATCTGTAAAACCCCACTGGACCTCTAGATTGAAAAACCGTCAATGCTAGTGAATGCAATGGTGCAGATTTGCTGTAGAAATTGGTGGGGACCAGGACAGGCGGGGGGATTGTCCGAACGTGCACCGAAACAGGAAGTGTGGATTAAAGCCATCCGTTCTGTAACACTGGTCCCAGTGCAGACTGGACCAAAATTACCATCATCAGGAAAATTCCAGATGGCCAGTCCAGCCCGGTCCACATCCAGACCCAGAGCAGGTGCGTAAGCAGCTCCAGTGGACCCCAAGGGGCTCCCGCCGGTCGATCCAGACACGTACGCCTCCTTACCCTGGACACAGGTCAGCGCACAGCACCTGGTCTGCTGAACGTATTATTGGTGGGGATGCAGTGCTATTTCTGCACCCTTGAACTGAATTATTGGTGGAGACAATTCAGTGATTGCTGGGTATTGATGGGGACACATCAGCTCCGTCCATGCCAAATCTACGCCCATGAGTGAATGAGAGAAAATAATTTTCTCACATTCACTGATGAGGTTTTTTCCTCGTTGCCTGGCCAGACAAAATGTGTCCTGTGATGTGGACGAAGTCCTGTGTCCTGACCCAGTACGGAGACATGATGCTGTGGCGGAGTAAAGTACTTACTGTAGTATTTGTATATTTTTGTGCTTTATTTTTACATACATGGGCTTACTGTACACAAGTAGCAAACACATAAGATTTCTGTTTGGTTTTACCAGTGCCATGTGTAAATGCTAAATGCACCAGATTTCTGTTTAGTCTTTTTGTTCCAGAGCTAAATGCTCAGTTATTTTTGTTTTACAACATGCATTTCACCTACAGTGAACAATAACATGTATTTCTCCAGCTTCATGTCCTGAGCATTGTGTTTTCTATTTTTCTACGTAGTGTTTAGTGACTGCTCTTAGTGTGTGTCATTTTGATTGACTCAGGGCACGATTTGGCAACAAAGATGGAACTGTTTTGAGGTGAAAGTTTGGTTTTGCAAGAAAAGTCTGAGGGTTTGTGAATTTAGCTTGAAAATTGTGTTTTGTCTTCAAACTTTGGAGAAAGGAGAGCAGTTTTCAAGAAATGTGTCTTAGCAATTGAGAAAAAACAAAGTGGATGCTGACTATTGTTTTTAGGTGCAGCGTGTAGGGTTGATATCATGGCACATTTAACAGTTCAAGTCCCCCTTCTCCACCTCCTGCCCCCTACCCCTGTGCTCAGTTGTGCCCCCCCCCACACACACACCCCACACCCCTTTGAAATCAAAATGTTGTCTTTGTGGAGGTGTGATATATTATGATACAGACTACATGTATTTTTTCCTGTATCCTTGCAGCTCCTAACATTGTAAACTACATTTTTAAATAGAAAGTCATTGAGGTTAGTCAAAACTCACAATTTCAACATACAGCAACAGCCCTGAGTGATTAGGACACAGTTATCTGTCAGTTTATTTATTAGGAATGCACCTATACAGCATTGTTTCCAACTGAGTACAAACTTGTACTTATATCTGAGTACTTGCTGGTACCAAATATCAATACAAGTACTACGTAATAATGTTCCATCTAAATGTGTTGGGTGTGTCATGTTAAATCCAGAGACACCACTAGACGGCACAGTTCCCTTTTCTGTTCTGTTGTGTTAATTCTCTGCAGAGAGAAGAAACTAGTGCCTACGAATAGGACAAGTCTTGTTTTTCATGTATGACTTAAATATCTACAATTAGAGTAGTAATGACCTGGTACAGCTTAAAACAACTAAGTGTAAGTAGCCTCTTTATATGATGACCTGAGGGACCAAACACAAGGCTTGCTGTGGCCTCTGTCCTGTCAGCCTCTGGTTTCAGGACTCTGAGACATGCAGGCACAGGTCTGCCCCTGAAGAGGAACAACCCAGAAAGTAGAAAGGGAAGTTTGTTTTCTCAAGATAGCTGTCTAAACTTTGTTACTGTAAATTTTGTTGCAAGTGAGGGGACGGACTGTGAATTTGGCTCAAAATCAAAACCAGCTTTTGAAGCCTCTGCAGAAGGGTTCTATATTTAGAACCGTAGCTGGATTGACTCCTGGTAAGAGGGATCAGAGAGGATTTGTGTTAGCGTTGTAATAAAAAAATTTAGGGACTCTGTTGGTAGAAAGTGTAGTTTGACGATGTGAGGTCCTTGTCACTGTGGTTTAACATGTCTTGTTTGAGCAAGAGTGTTGGTTTATTTTTATATAGACAGTGTTGTGAGATGTGTATTTATAAATGAAACTGTAGTTTCAACATTTAGATCGTCCTAGGATGATTAAAGTTTAATTTGAGATCTGTGTGACTCATGAGTACTTGAGATAAAAGTGACAGACTAAAGACCTGGTAGAAAACACCAGACTGCAAGAAAAAGTTCTGTGCAATGAAAGCCTTTTGGTGGACAATAGAAAAAAGAAACATGAAGAAGGTTTTAAAGTACAGTTTTACAGAGACACAGAAGTGAGGTGCAAAAGTGAAATCTAGAGCAAAACAGCTCTGTTCTCTATCAAAATATATAGATACATACATACATTTTTTTGCAAAAAGAAAGCTTCTATCACAACAGGACCACTCTCTGCCCTCTTGCTTTATTTTACTAAGATGAATTTTTGCAAAATGGGGAGCAAATAATAAGCACTGCAGTTCAATACCTGAATGCTGCTTTAAAACGACTAAAATACAAACTCGGATAATGGCTCCTCTGTCCCAAAGCACTCACAGGCAGCCCAGTCCTAGAACTGCTGTTGCAGTCAGAGCAGGTAATGTTAACCCTTCACTGTCCAGACTGCAAATGAACTGCACAAAAGTGAAGATGCTACAGGCTGTGCCTGCCTTATGTAACGCCACCAAATGCGTTACTATCTCTGAATTCTGACCTCTGGGATCATCACTACAATAACTCATCTTTTTCCCAATAACTTGGATTAAAATGACTCTTTTATTATGTTGTAACCTGAATCAACATTCCTTCCAGGACCCGGTCGTGTCGGAAGACTCAGAAGACTTTCTTTAGTTAATAATTAAACTTAAAGACTCTTTGATGTCTCATTCTAAAGGACACTACCTTTAATCCACTGTCCAGAAATGTCTTAATATGATTAATTCATTTTCTTCCAGTATTAATGAATGTTGATGTTGCATCAGTATTATTTCATGTTTCTACTTTTGCTAAAAGGTTAAATCATATTAATAATCCATTTAAGTTTGGACTGGGATTTTTAATGACGAGAACCACGTGACTTGGTAAACTCCTTCCCATTGGGCCACGCGTCAAAAAGATTCCCCTGTCAGGCTTCCTGCCCGGAAGCCCCTGAGTTCTCGTTCAGCCAACAACGAGACAACAGCTCACCGTTTTCTCAGCTACACGGTGGGCCAGGTGCCGGCCGTGCTCGTGGGTAAAGCCCCACCGGTCGATGACATTTCCCCGGCTCGGAGCTAGACACCACCCGTCTGCTTCTGTTTCGCCAGCCATGGGGAAGAACCCGTTAGCCTCCTCTCCCAGCCGATCATGGACCTGCTGAGCCGACTCATCGGACGCTTCCGTGCCTTGGGTGACCTCAACGGCCACCGAGGACAATCCGAGGACCGTCAGTGTAACACAGCCTACCGACGAGCCTCCACTTCACGCCGAGGTGATCCTGGAGCGGCCTCAGTAGGTATCAACTCCGCTCTGGTAAACCTGAGGCTCTTGATAAATAACACTCCTGTCAATTTAGTCTTAGCTCCCCTCATAACTAGCTCCAGACTCCCTAGATATATTTTATATCTCACGGGCTCTCGTCATTAACTCTCAGCTTAATAACATCAGAAGAACTCCTTAAGATGCAACTGCCTACCTCATATCTGTCTGTTCGTTCAATCTGTTTACTTAATAAAATAAGTGTAGTCTAAGTCTGCTTCTGGGTTATAACTTCCAGGTATAACGTACGTAGGTCTTCCCTTTGAATGAAGAGAACCTAGAGTATCCTGCATAACAATTAGTTTAGTGAAGGTAGCTTAGCCTCGCTCAGCGTAAAACCGACAGAACTAAACTAATGATCTTGCAGAAGTGTGTTCGTATTATAACAATAAAAACAGGTTATATTACGCTACACTTAATTACATTTCATCCACTATGTGTATTTCTCTTTGAGACATATTCACACTACAATCAAACCTTAGTAACTCCACCAGAGTGTCACTTCTGAGTTTCTTTTGCTAGCAATAATCAGCAGAAGAAAGTTTAAGTAGTTGTATTCACTTTTTATCCTCCTTAAAAGACTATTTCACTCTATTACAGCAATTATTATCATAACATCCACAAAGCTAATCATGCAAATTAGACTAAATCATTTAGCATCCTCTGGTGACTCTATATGTACAGCCATTAACTAATTTTCTTACTTAGATTTGGAGTAAGAGTACACTTTATCGAACAGGTAACCAATGCTAGTATCAGTGCTGCTGTGTGCCTACCTGTCTAGTTAAGACACCCTAACTTTTAATGAAAAACACACTCCTGTGAAAACGATACACAAAAGTTATGTCAGTTTGTGAATACCCGTCTTTACAAATGTGAGAAAACACAACTTCTGCTACCTCTTCATCTCATCTCAGTAGCATACAAAAAAGATTTGATAAAATTTTGTTGTTAGTTTTTAACAAGGCAAGTTTACTACTCAAAATGTATTTGTTGTGTCCATCCATACACTGATGTTATGGCCAATAGAAATTTGTTTTGTGTTTTCTGTGAGCGGCATTTGATAGACGTCATGCTCATAATATTTATCACACATAAAATCAACCTTACTAACAACACTGATAATGTTTAATCCCAATCCAATACTTTAACATTTATGTGTAAAAAAAATCTACTCCACACTGTAAACCCGAACAGCACAATAACCTCAAAGTTTTATAAACATATTAATCAAAAGTAGCAACCAAGTCATGCCAGCGTTAAATTTGTAATGTAATGTAATTATATTTTTTACTGGAATAAAAGATTGTGAGTAAATGAAATGCTTGCATCAAAGTTTGACTGAAGACGCATGATGACGTGAAGATACAAGCCCATGAACATGACCACAGCTTCGTACCAAGAAAAATCTTCAAGATGTCAGACGTTTAGTTTGAGGCCGAAGTTTGCTACAAACATTTACGTGAGTAAAATAAAACATGTTTGTATGTTTTGGGCATTTTATGTGTTGAGATTTTGTGAATTATCACCAGGGAAACATTGTGCGCGTATTGAACCTTATTGGTTGAAAAACGTAAAGTTAATGCCAGCCTCGATTAAGACTAAAATGCCAATGGCTGATACATACCAGTCGGTTTGAATTGCTATCTTTGCCTGAGTTTTACTTCCTTTTTTACCATCAGCTTCGTGATTTGGTAATAAACACGTTTTGGCGTAGCCTATCTCACATTTCAACCCGGTGAATGCGGTGTAAATGTGGGCTAAAGCTGCGTTGTGCTAAAGTGAGTTCTCATTTATCCTGACAGAATAAAGTGTTTTTGGAGCATTAAAAACAGGCCGTGCTGAGGTATGTTTTTAATTGTCTTTTAATCATATTGTTGCATTATTTGTCTACTATAGGCAGGACAATTAATTATTCACCTTATTAGCAGTTGAGTAGTAGGCTACTAAACAAATACTTTTGAACAATACAGAAAATCTTAATTATCATTAAGTGTTTATCATATTTTCATCAAATCTAACTAAGAACGGTTTGATGAAATAGTTTTTGGTACAGCAGCAGTAGTAGTAGTTTGAACTGTTTGTGTTTGGTTTTAGTTTAGTGTCATTTTTCCCCTTTGCTTAGATGCTTAGATTGTATATCAGCAGTTTTTCACCAACCACCAGCCTCTCTATAGGTAACCTATATTAATTTCTAAAAGGAATGATGAAATGAATTCTTTGAATCACATTGTTTTTGATCTGTGTTACAGGAACACATTTGCTCTTCATTGCCTAGAGATCATTAGGGAGGCCCGGGTGGTGGGAGACCCACCCTTCACATTGATTCACAGGTAAAATGTTTTATTTACTTTTTGTTATTTTACAGATTTTTTAAAAACTATTTTTGTAGATTTGTGTTGAGTTTTATCGCATCACAGTTTTATTTTGATCTCTATAGACATACCATGGCTGTTAATCTTGTTCAGACAGAAAGCAGAGCGACCTGGCAAGGCTTCAGGGGTTTCTGCGGGAAGTTGAGTCTGTATGATAAACAGGTGATGTGTAACTGCCTGACATAATGGCTGTAATTTTTGGATTGGCAGTTTTGCACTATTAGAAATCAAAACATGATAGGAAGTTATAACAATCTGCTAATCTGTGAAGGTCTTTGAATCATGATAGTGCATTAATTAAGGCTAATTATAATAATAATTGAAGACATTACCTAAACTGAACCAGACCTAAATGTGTAAATGCACTCATGTGAAATATATTTGCCTTATTAATTTGTGTGTGTCTTTCTGTACAGCAAGAACAGGATGCTGATATCGTGCTCTGGTTCTGCACGGGCTTCCAATACGGCTACAGGAGGAGGATCCACAATCCTTCAATGTTTGGTATGTAAGTATTTGTTGTTGGATAATGTTTTTTCACTAAATAAATTTTGGACACAAAGGTTGTCCATCTTCTACTGTTTTTTGCAGAATGTGAAATAACAGGGCAGTGGCGTAGCCAGAAATAGATTTTCGGCCGGGCATAATAAAAAATGGGTGGGCCCAATAAATCTACCGTAATTGAAAATAAGTTTATTTGTAAATTTCACTTTTGTTTAAGCAGATCTGTGTCTATACAGTGATCCCTTGTTTATTCCAGAAGTTACGTTCTAAAAATAGCCTGCGGTGAAATCCGCCAAGTTTTATATTTTTACAATTATTCCAGATGTGTTAAGGCTGTAAAATCCCTCACTACACACTTTATACACTTTTCTCAAACAGGCATTAACATTTTCACACCTTGATCTCTTGTTTAAACACTACAGACTATCAGAACGGCAGAATAAATCATTTAATTGATGTTTCTGATCGCGTCTGACGGACGCCTTGTGCTTCGTCACAGTAAAAAACGACAACACAGCTGATGCTGAGAAGTGATCTGAGAGCTGCTCTGTGTTTATCACTAGAGGTCTCAATTTCAGCCCGAGCCATCGAGTCAGGTCAAATTATTATGTTAATTATTTCGGGTCGGACACAGAGAGAGAGGAAAAAAGAGAGGAGCTGCAGCGCACCATTTGGCGATGTGACGGCTGCTGTCCATGGTTCTGATTTTGCAGTCTGTCAATCAGTTAAAAACATATTTTCTACCTGTAAAAGTGTAGATTTTCATTCTCACCTTGCTGCAGTCCAGACAAAGAAGCTCATAAAGGAAAGGGAGAATAAGGGTGCGACTCACCAAGACTCTCAGAGACTCGCAGAGAGGAGTCAGGGTGAAATGCGCTGTAAAAAAAAAAAAAAGCATGCAAATTTGCACAAAAACAATCCGCAAAACTGCAAGGCAGCAAAAGGTGAACCACAAAAGAGCAAGGGATCACTGTATATATTAGAAACCAACAGAAAAATCTTTGAACAAAGCATCCAAATTCCAAAGCACAGGAAACTTGTAACACAGGTGTTGCTCTCTGACATCTTCAGCCACGTCCTCCACTTTTTGTTTTTTGAACAACTTTGAAATGACTTTTTGTTTTGCCATTTCTAAAATGCTCTGGTTGAAACTACAGGTCACAGCAGCATAGTACATAGCCGTAACTCCTCTGGAGAGTTCAGAAATTATTCAAAATAGCCGATGACGGCAAGACTTGCAAATGATGTAACAGATAATAGATAGATAATATCTATAGATAATAGATAATAGATAATCACCACAACACATTCATGCTGTTAATGTAAAATATTATTCTATTTCATTTCATTTTATGATGACTTAAATGACACGCCTCAAAAATAAAACACATTTATATACAATTTTGTTGAGGAAGCTATTTGATTGGGTGGGCCCTGATTCACCGTGGGTGGGCCTGGCCCACCCATAGCCACGCCCCTGTAACACAGTAAAGGTTTCATGGCTGAACAGGGTCCTGGTTTACGTTTCATTGTCTGCAAATCTAAAATGGAGGCACATGTATCAGAAAAATGGCATGAAAATTACAATGTTTACAAAATAATGAGTGACCAATTGTGTGCGGTGCAGCCTAATCACTTCTTCCTTGTTTCACTCCTGAAAATGTAATCCAATTCTGTGTAACACTATTGAAAATCTACTTGGCAGAAGTTATATATTTCTTCCTCGCAACTATTAAATCTTTGTATTTAATACAACACGATTTTTGTTCTTTGCAGATTGAAAAGTGATCAGAGCCAGACATCGACAACACTCCTGTTGGTATTCTGACCATTGTCAACAAGAGCAGTACAAGCTCAATGCATTTCAGTCCGGTCAGTGCAACAGTTGTAGTGGAAAACGAGCTTGTTGTGGGCGTAAATCCAAAATGAGCTGAAGCATTTGTCTTGTTGTAGAGTTTATGTCTTGCATCTAGACGATCCAAAAGAACTTCTTCACACATTTACATTCATCCAGAAACTACTAATGAGCCTTGAAGATGGGGGAACAGTTGAAACCCTGTCTCTTTCATCTCAAAAGTGACCTTTTCTTTTTTTTTAACTGACAGAGTGGCATGTAGAGGCGACGGTACTAGACATAGGCATGTTAGTGTTACCAAATGTGTTCAATGAAGTTGTTGACTCTCATTGGCTCTAAATTTGATTGTTTTTTTGTACATGGTGATTGTTTTTTTATTATATTTGTACCAGACTTATAAAGTGGGGTAATCAAAGTCCTGCTGATTTTAGGGAATCTGCTGCTATCTGTTCCCCATAGCCCTATATTTGAGGAGACTGTCTGAGACTAACATATGAGGCGCCGTATAGGACATAATCTATCTTTCCCTCTCACATACAACACTATAAGCACACACATACTACTACAAACGCACACACATACTACTACAAACGCACACACATACTACTACAAACATAAACTACAAACATACTACTACAAACATGCACATATACTACTACAAGCACACACACATACTACTACAAGCACGCACACATACTACTACAAGCACGCACACATACTACTACAAACATGCACACATACTACTATAAACATTCACACATACTACTATAAACATGCACACATACTACTACAAACTTTCACACGTACTACTAAAATCATGCATACATATTACTACAAACATGCACACATACTACTACTAGCACACACATACATGTTTATAGTAGTGTGTGCATGATTTTAGTAGTACGTGTGCAAGTTAGTGGTAGTATGTGTGCATGTTTGTAGTTTGTGTATGTGCGTTTGTAGTAGTATGTGTGTGTGTGTGCATGTTTGTATTAGTATATGTGCATGTTTGTAGTTATGTGTGTGCATGTTTGTAGTAGTGTGTGTGTGTGTGTGTGTGCATGTTTGTAGTAGTATGTGTGCATGTTTGTAGTAGTATGTGTGCATGTTTGTAGTTATGTGTGCATGTTTGTAGTAGTATGCGTGCATGTTTGTAGTTATGTGTGCATGTTTGTAGTAGTATGTGTGCATGTTTGTAGTAGTATGTGTGCATATTTGTAGTTATATGTGTGCATGTTTGTAGTAGTATGTGTGCATGTTTGTAGTTATGTGTGCATGTTTGTAGTAGTATGTGTGCATGTTTGTAGTTATGTGTGCATCTTTGTAGTAGTGTGTGTGTGTGTGTGCATGTTTGTAGTAGTATGTGTGCATGTTTGTAGTAGTATGCGTGCATGTTTGTAGTTATATGTGTGTTGTATGTGAGAGGGAAAGATAGATTATGTCCTATACGGCACCTCATACTAACATGCCCATGGCTAACTGTTATAATGGGTATTTCATTTTAGTTAGTTTTGTAAGGCGAAAAGCCAAAGAGGAAGGCTGACACATTTTTTTGTTTGATATTTCACAAATGTGGCTTTAATCATGCTTACTATGAAATCTACATGAAATGAAATGTACATTAGGCACTTTAAAAATACTGTTCAAATGCAGTTGACACAGGTGGTTAAAAATAAACTTGCAATTGCAATTCTGCTTGTTATTTTCCTTTTAGATCAATACTGAGAATGGTTGTTAGAATAGTGTTTAATAAGTCAATTTCGAACAGTGCTCTACAACCCTGGTCCTCGAGATCTTGCATCCAGGATGTTTTTAGATGTTTCCCTGCTCCAAAAACGCCTGATTTGAATCAGTGGTGATTAACAGGCTTCTGCAGAGCTTGATGACCTGCTAAACAGGTAATTCAACTATTGAATTAAGTGTGTTGAAGCAGGGAAACAACAGTTATCTATGAAGTTCTAAGTTTGAGGTACCGTAATTAAATACTTCGATTTAATTCAATTCACATTTTTTAAGTTGTGATGAAGTTATATTTTAGAAGTAATAATTAATAAGTAATAAGTAATAATTTCCTCATAAATTTTGAGTTCCCTGAAAAAGTGCAGTGAACATTTTTTGACTAACACTGTTGTTCACTGGTAAATTGACCACAAAGAAACGCGTCAAAACACAACTTCCTGTGAAACTTTATGTGGTGTGAAAAGCGTTGCCTGCAGGCTGGAAAGTGCGAAAAATGCACCGCTTGTGTGGCAGCATTTGAAATGGCACAAATGTGTAATTGTATATCATGTTACTTTATATTTTACAGAATAAACCATATTTTATACTTTCTGGCATTGGTGCTTTTAAAACACTTAAAGGCTTAGCTCTAAGATTCTCATTCCTTCATCATACTTATATTATACAGAGTTTACATTGATAATTATTATGGTTAACTATAAACAGAAAAAGCAGTGAAAATAGATGGAATGGAAATTCAAAGAGTAAAATAAACAAATTTTTAGGAGTTATGTCTGATGAGGACCTTACTTGGAACTCACATATAAGTTAGATAAAGGAAAAAACTGCTAAATCCATCGCTGTGTTATATAAAGTCAAGTTTCTACTGAATAGCTCTGGATTGTTAACACTATATAACTCACTGATTGTACCGTACTTAATTTATTGTTTGAAATCTGGGGAGCCACATGTAAAACCTATACCCAACCTTTGTTCATTTTATTTACAGAAAAAAAGCATTGAGCATCATTAATAAGTCACTATAGAGAACCCTCTAACCCACTATTCATCAAATATAAAATACTGAAATTTCATGACTTGTTCAGTTGGAAAATATTACAAACTATGAACAGAGCAAATACAAGTACTTTACCAACTAATATTCAGAAAATGTTTCAAAAGAGAGTTAGTGGATACATGCTGAAAGGAATTAATGTCTTTAAAAAACCTAGATTCATAACCAAAATTAAGGAATGTATTTCTGTAAATGGTGTAAGACTGTGGAACAACCTTAGCAGGGAAATAAAAGAATCAAGGTCACTTCTCATATTTAGAAAACATATCAAATCAAGTGTATTGAACAGTTATGAAACTATGGTCTATGATTAACTCTGAAATTTAGAAGATGTCTAAAAATGAATCTGCTAAGAATGTGTTATTAATTTCCTTTTGTTAAAAGGGGCAGAAATTATAAGATAAGTTCATCTGACTGCTCCTTTTCATTCAAATTGTTTTGTGTTATGTATATACTTTGTTGTTGTTGCTTTTTTATCTTTTTATTTTATTTTGAATGAAATACATTTTAACAATAACAAAAGGGTTAGTTAAAGCAAAGATGATTAGATGGATTTTACCTTACTCTTAAAAGTAATCTGTTTTTCAGTGCTGTATCTCACATGGATGACTATTGGTAGTGGGCCGAGAACATTCAGTGAAACCAACCTTCCTTTTTATCTGTATTTTAAAATTTTTTCTCTTACCCAATTTGACCTGAAACTTATTTGTGTGGGTCAATTTTATTTTTATATCCCCAAAGTATACATTTTTTAATGTAACTTCATGGGACAAAAAGTAGGAGAGGTGATTTTGACAAATTTTTATTAGATTATTCAATGTTTAGCAAATTATGCATACAGAGTTCTTTCATAATATCCAACTTTTATGACAATTCACTATCATAGCAAAATACATTTAAACATTTGAACATAATTGTTGATTTCATATAAAGGAAGGTGAATAACATTCATGATTGATCTGCAATTACCTCTCTTTCTTCTTTGTAACATAGCAGTTTGGAAACTATTTTCTGCAGACAACAGTCAACAGATTCAGCTTGTGATGACAGTGCACATTTTATTATGAGTTACATGAGTTTATCTTCTTTTTGCAATCTGGCAGTCAAGATTGCTCAGATCCCCTACGCTCTTCAGAACATAGACTGTGTTGCAGTCGGTCAGATTTGCTGCAGATTTACACTCCTCTCCTCTTTTACACTTCTCGGTTATATTGAACATCTCATACGGTGGGATGAGCACCTCTTTTTCTTTGTCTTTAAGTTCTGGGTAATTTTTTAAATACGCTCCTGAACAGGTCGTGATTTTAAAGCATGTTACGTCACCAAAGTCGGACAGATTTGATAAGAGGGAAGAGGAGGCAAAAATTCCAAACCGGATCACTTGGTTGACACTTCCTGTTAACACAGTCTTGGTTCTGCGGTAGGTTGTGTGACAGTTTTGATTATTTTTGAGGATCTGGATCGCCCTGGTCAACAAGAAATGCAAGGAGTGGAATGGGAAAGAGGAGTTGTAGTTTTGTCTTCCGGTCCTTACCCCTCTGTTGAATTCCTTGTAAAAGTATGATGAGTAAACACAAATCGCCTGCCTGTGATCTTTAGTCAAATTGTCCTGTTTGTCTATTGGGGGTATATTTCTGTTGGCACATGTTTTTGCATGATTCCACGCATTTTTAAAATCTACATTCTTGTTTTCATTTATCATGAACTTGGTTTTAACCAATTCTGCCATTTTTTCACTGCAGGTTGAATACATGTCATCCACAGACTTTTCAGCCATGTCCAGTGGGAAGGACTGTTTATCTTCTACAGTACTGATGACTCCGATCTAGAAAGGGAAGAAGAAAAAACTACAATGAAAAGTTAGAATCTGGCAAAGTAAAACTACCAAATATATTCAAATGTGTTTGGTGAGAACAGTTTTACATAAAATCTGATGATACCGTGCCGAGGATCATTCAGACACATTCCGTTTGTTATAGCTTTAATTGCTGTCGTATGATGTGTGCTTTAATTAAACAAACATTTTCTACGTTTTTCCTGAAGACACAACAGTTAAATTATCTTCAATAATTCATAAGATGATAAAGCAAAACTGATTTTATAGTTTTAAGTAAGTCAAAAGTATATAGATGAATGCACAATTTAAATAAATGACTTTTTGCCATATGTTGAATTTAAATTACCACCCCAAAATTTTCCACTTACCTTTTTGGAGCCCGCAGGAAACATCAGGCAGAGGAGCAAACACAGAGGAGCAAAAACCAGCATGTTGGCCTTCATCACTGCACTTAAGGGTCTGAAATTTAGCAAAGAGAAAAAATATCTTTCAGCGATGCACAGGAAATATAGCGTGACTATTCAAATATGAAGACAAAATCTTACAAATTTCTGAATCAAAGAAGATTTGAAATATTCAGCCAGCAGTCTCTTGGAGGATGAAGTCTTGTAGATCACTCAAATCACAAGCCCTTATAAACCCTCGCTCCACCAATGTGTGTGTAGAGGTGTGTGTGTGTGTGTGTGTGTGTGTGTGTGGGGGGGTTTCTGTTAGCTTGCTGCCTTTTCTAAAGGGAAATGAGGTTTACTTTTCTGAGAATGGTGACTCATTTAGTGCAGCCTAAGACTCACTGGTCAATGTCCTACAAAAGAAGAACCAACTGGTACTGCAGTCCATTACCACTGGCCATTAGCACTATTAGACTAAACAATGAGGCCATGTCAGTGGTGGTCCTCGAGTGCCACCCTCCTGGATATTTAGAGGTGTCTCTGCTTCAACGCACCTGATTTTAGTCAGTGGGTGATTAAAGGACTTCTGTAGAGCTTGATGACATGCAGAACAGGTAATTAAACCATTGAATCAGGTGTGATAAAGAAGGGAATCAACTCAAACATGTGGCCCTCGAGATCCAGGATTGGACATCCCTGGTCTATGTTTAAGTTTTCAAAATGTCCTAAAATATGAAACTCTGCAGGTCACTCATGGAGAGAGTTAATCAGCATCTCTTGTTATTTTGGCAAAAATATCTTTGCTTAATGTTAAACAGAAAATTTGAAAGTTTTATATGAACATGGGAACCAGTCATTTAATGTAATTATATTGCAATATATTGTACTGTTTTGGGGCTGCATGGTGGCACAGCACTGTTGCCTCACAGTAAAGCCTACACTCTTAGAGAAAATGCCTGTAAAAAAACTGTAAGATACTGGCAGCTGCAGCTTACAGTACACATACTGTAACTTATTTTTACAGTAGTTTACTGTAAAAGCAAATGCGGTATTGATACCGTAAAATAACAGTAAAATACAGTTTTTTCACAGTACTACTGTAACTTATTTTTGCGGTAGTTTACTGTAAAAGTAAATGCGGTATTGATACCGTAAAAAAACTAGCTGTAGCTGCCAGTATCTTACTGTTTATTTACAGTACAGATTCTGTAAACTGTTTTAACAGCATCTTACTGTAAAAGTACATAAAGTATTTTACCATTAAAGTAAATACTGTATTGAAAATAAATATACAGTAACGTACTATTGTCTGTTCCAGCCAGAATGTTATTTTATATTGAGTTTAAATACCATATTTACTTTATAAGTAAATTTCTGCAACCAATTCAGTGAAACTCTTACAACATCTAAAATGGGGCGGCATAGCTCAGTTGGTAGAGTGGCACTCGGAGGGTCACTGGATAGATCCCCAGCTCCAGCTGGGTTAGATTGTCGTTGTGTCCTTGTGCAAGACACTTCACCCACCTTGCCTACTGGTGGTGGTCAGAGGGACTTGGAGGGCGCCGGTGCATGGCATCCCCGCCTCTGTCAGTGTGCCCGAGGGCAGCTGTGACTACAACGTAGTTTATCAACAGCAGAGTGTGAATGTGAGTGTGAATGGGTGAATGACTGTTTGTGTTGTACAGCGCTTTGGGGAGTGTTCAGCACTCTTGAAAGCGCTCTATAAATACAAGCCATTTACCAAAACTGTAAAGATGTTTTCTGGGACAGGGTGTACCACAAAAAAAAAAATATATATATATAATTCACAAAAAAGTAAAAATTGGTGCAGTTTTCAAAAAGTGTAAGCCTTAAGAAACAACATAAAAAGGATGAAACGAGTAACATAGGACAGAATATTTGTTTAAAGGCACCATTTAGCAATAAAATACATGCAGTTGAAGTATTTCAAATCAAAATAAAAACACAAATTTCCATGCCACAGAACACCATAAATTAATGTCCTTTGAACTAGAAAATAGCCATGGCTGCAATTACAATAATATAAAAAGCAAAGAATTACATGTTGTAGTCTTTTACATTATCTTTCTACAAACCTAAGATCCCCAAAAACCTTTTCAAAGAAAATACAAATGCTTTGTTGAATTATTGGGGAAAAATAAGCCCCCAAAATAACATTTAAACATGACTGCATGCTATGAAATATGAATTATATGAATATGAAAATCTTAAAGCGGCTCTCTGGAGCATTTTTCTCTGTATCAAAGTTTTCTAAATGTTTTAAATGATATTTTAGGTCTAAACTATGATCTATGGGTTGAGTTCCACAACATCTGTCATTCTGATGAAGACCCTCCTTCCTCCTAGAGACCCCTTTCCATTATTTCTTGCCGCCGACATTTTTTAGCCAATGAAATTCAAATGTCTGCATTCTCTCAATATGCACACGCATCGACCAAACCTGTACCAGTAGGGGCGCTGTCGTACAGGACACTCCGTGTGTTTCTCTGTTTGCGTCTCAGCCTCACGGCTCATTTCTACTAAAAACCTACCCATTCCCCAGCTAAAGATGGATTTATTTTTATTTTTAAACCTTTCACCTCACAGAATGGCAAGGCTTGACAGGATTACGCGTTTATTTTGGTCAGAAAGTTCATCCAGGGCAGAGTCAAGTTCAGCTTCAGAGTCCAGCAGAAGCTCTCTGCTAACAGAGCTAATATCAGAAGCAGCAGGGACAGAGAGGGCTCATCAGACCCTCGTAGTGTTGTTGGAATAAGATTGTGAACTGTGAGTGATTAAACCCTACACATTGAGCTGTACAGTTCATGCCCGCAACGTATATGCGCCGCGTGCACGCACGACCGGACGTGCGTGTGTCGAGATGTTTTGAGGAGGAGCCTTTGGACGCTAGATTCAAAAACTGCTCTCTTGATGAAATCCTCCAGAATGTGGCTTTAACTGTCCTGTACAGAGCTTTAAATAGTCAAAAACAAGAGATGTTAACAGGAGGGTCAATCACTGTTTTTGGTGTAGATGAGGGAGCCGTCCAGAATGGAGAAAAATGGAGAGGAAAGTATAGAATATGAGTCATTTATGGTACATCTAGAAAAATATACTTAAACAACAACAACTAACCTGTATGAAGTGCCACTCAAAGTCCATAAGATTTTTTATCAGGGTAGATACCTGTGCATTCACTGTCTGCTGTTTCTTTTGGACGGCCTTCCCTGTCTTTCTGGACACCACCTTCCATGGCAGGATTTTGTGCCTCTTTCTGGGTTGATCCAAATGAATCGCCTAAAAAAAGAACAAGTAATATCAGAAAAACTTACAGGATAAAACCAGTGTGTCACTTTAAAAGCAGCAAATACATGTAACATTAAAGAGGTTCTTTATCTACATCCTGAAAGTATTCACATTATATCTCTTTTTCCACATTTTGTTATGTTCCAGCCTCATTTCAAACTTGTTTTTTCAAAGGATTTCTACAAAAAACATCACAAAATGACAACAAAAGGTTGTGTTTTTGACAAATTTATTGAAAATAAAAATGACTTAGAAATCAAATGAACCCAAGTATTCACAGCCTTTGCTCAGTACTTTGTTGATGCTTCTATGGCAGCAACTAGAAAAAATAAACCGTCCGTTCGGACCAAACAATAGGATTGGCTAAAATTTTTAGAGAACTTGTTAAGAGGCTTTAAAAAAAAAACGTTAGAAGCTACATTGTTTACCTGGCTGCAGATATGAGCTATAGGCTAAACTATGACAAATAACATAACAGCCGTGTCTGGTGGTCTAAATATTGACTTTATACAAAACAAAACCACTTACCCTTAGAAGCTTTAAAACTGGAGGATGAATGCTGATGGTCGAAGTTGAGAATGCCTAAAAAGCATGTGCTCCAAAGGAAATACGTACTGTATTATACTGTTTGTGGCCGTAATTTTCCAGCCACCGTCATTTAACAGAAATAACATCAGATTTAACATTATTCTACTGTAATTTAGAAAAATGGTATGTTACTGCTAAAATTCTGCCATTAATTTACAGAAATTTTTAAGAGTGTAGTTTATACTTCTCTGTATTGTCGGAGACATTTTTAATTTATACTTCTCCGTTGCTGTTGTAAAGCAATTCTTCACCAGGACAGCAGAGGGCATATAACTTTTCTGCTGTAAGGTCTATGGTCGACCAAAGTTTGTTTATTTCAACTTGGTAATGGCTGACAGAGAGTGTTGTGAGATGTGTAGGGTTATAAATGAAACTGTAGTTTCAATGTTTAGGTCGTCCTAGGATGATTACATTTAATTTGAGATCTGTGTGACTCGTGAGTACTTGAGATAAAAGTGACAGACTAAAGCCTTTGTAGAAAACCATCTGACTGCAGCTCTGTTTGGAATAAAGAAAAAAATATACTTAAGTTCTGTGCAATGAAAGTGTTTTGGTGGACAATAGAAAATAAGAAATAAGACAAGATTATAAAGCAGGGGTACTCAATTACAAACCTGAAAGGGCCAAAAACTTTTTTTTTTCAACTGGTCAAAGGGCCATTTAATAGTTTGACAATCCACACATTGTAATAATGTATTCAACACAAATTGCCCATTTCAAATAAAGTGGTTAAAAAATACAATGCAATTTCCATTTAGTAATAAATCCAAATAAATACTTGAATAAAGCAAAAAGACCCTTGTAATGAATGAATCGAATACAAACATTTTGGGGGGCGTGTTAAGGAACATTTTGCATTTTAAATGTAAACAAAGAATCTCAAGAACGTTTAAAAAATCTAATGCTGTTCCAATATAAAGCGAATCAAGCATGTCATGAATTTAAATAAGTAACATTCATGCAAAAATGAAATAAAAAGTTATCAGTTTAACAAAAACAATTCAGATCTCCACAGAGCTGTTTGGTAAACAACAAAATCAAGATGTGAGTGCAATAAGAAATAAAGTACAAGGAACTACTTTACATTCTATCAAACACTGCCTAATGAGAGAAATGGCATCTTGTATCTGTTGCCAAGGCTTTGAACTTTGGCACAAGAGATGTGATGGCCAGGCGGAGACACTGATGCAGGTGTTCATACTGCGGTATACTTGTTCTTCACCACATTCATTGTTGAGAATGCCGATTCACAGCAGTACGTTGAACCGAACATGAAGGGCCAGCTTCTGCAGCAGTGGGAAACTAGCTGCAGTTACCATCGTTGTCCAGAAGGTGGTAACGTCAAACTGAGTTTCTTCGAGTGCAGGGCTTTCTTGCAGGTCAATTACTGTAACTTACTTTGCAGTGAAGCAGCTCTGGCCCGGAAGACTTGTTGTGCTTCTGAAGAGAACTCTCTCATATTTCTGACCAGAAATGGATTTTCAATGAACACAAAGACTTGTTTTCCCAAAAATGAAGTCATCAAAGTGAGTCTTGAAATTCTCAATCAGCTTTTCCACAAATTCAACATGTTTGTGATGAGCTTCTTTTCCTTTGGCCTGTTCCAAAAGTTTGGGGAAGTGAAGCAGTTCTTCCTGTTGATAAAAAGTTAAAAGGAATCAGAAGTTGTGTTTTTAAAAGGCATGAAGTATGAAAAAGATGTTACATAAAATACAGTAAATATGTGTGGTATCAATAATATTCATACCCGTATAGGCCACTTTTGAAGACCTCCAGTTTTCTCTGGAAAGCTCACACTGCAGACATCAGCTCACACACTGTGTTGTTCTTTCCCTATACGTAGCTTCAGATTTAGGTCACTGAGATGAGATGTGATGTCAGTTAAAAATGCCACAGCTTCCATCTTTTCAGGAATTTAACGAACTGTTTTGCTTTGGCGCTCTTTTGCTCTGATAGAAACACTTGGAGTTCATTCCTAATGGCCCCAAAACGCTCCAGGACCTTGCTTTGACTCAGCCATTGGATGTTGTTGTGCAGAAGCAAATCATCAAGCTGCATTGACCTCTGACAGAAATGTGCGCAGCAAGAGATGCTGCAGTGCAGATGATGCTCTCAAGAAGGTTATGAGTCTCATCATTGTTGCCATAATTTCAGAGTAGACTTCTCCAAGACATGCACAAAGAACAGACCATGAATTATGCAGTGACAGTATCTTATCAGTGCTACGCTGACGATATCCAGTTGTACATGTCTTTTCCTCCGAACAACCTCTCCAAGGTGCACAACCTCCTGAAATGCCTGGATTCAATTAAGAGCTGGATGTCAGGCAGCTTCTTACAACTAAATGAGAGTAAAACTGAAATAATCATCTTTGGACCAGAAAACATGTCTTTAAAGGTGAAGGAGATCCTTGGACCTCTGGGTCCATTAGTTAAATCTACTGTCAGAAACCTTGGAGTAACCATTGACTCAGGTTTCACTCTGGATGACCACATCAGATCTCTGGTTAAATCCATTTTTTACCACCTCAGAAACATTGCTAAACTTGATTCCATTGTCTCCTGTCTTGAAATGGAGGTCTTAGTCCATGCTTTTGTCATTTTGCACTTTTGATTCCATCACAAAGCTGTTCAGTCAGATCACTGGTCAGTATTTCTGTTTGTCGAGCTGCTGTGGAATCTGAAAGGAGGATTTGCTTAAATATAGCTGTCATTTCTTCTTTCTGTTTGCCTTCAAACATGGTTTCCATCACTTCAGTCATGCATTCTTTTATTGTTTCTGCATCAGAGAATGGCTTTTCATGCTTGCCAAAATCCATGCCACTCTGAGAGAGCATTCTGTTGCTTTTTGTTGCCGAGTCATGGATGTAACTAGAATCCTGCTTGCAGCTTGATAAGACAACTTCACTGAATTTATTTTTGTTGTTCTTAACTCAGAGTTTTGAGGAAATGTCTCTTCAAAATGCCTGTGCTTGGTCTCCGTTTCAAATTGGAAACCTTTATTGCTGCAATGGTGTCATTGCAAATTAAGCAGATCGGTCTAATGCTGGATGGAGGAAGAATTAATTGATCTGTCCATTCATCTTTAAAGTGATAATATGCAGTTTTGCTTGTTTTGGGCGCCCTCTGGTGTCCGTTTTAAATCACTGCATTAAATAAAGTAGCCCATAGTTCTTGCTTCTAAACTGCTAAATCTAAGTGTTGAAATGTCTCCTCAGCCTTCATAGTTTTCTACAGGAGCTGTTATTTACTTCTTCAAAGAAATCAGCTGTGTTCAAGCAGGGAGAGATTGAAAAAAATCAGGAATCAAGAGCTAAAAACACTCCAGCGCTAGCATAACAGCTAGCCACTTTGGGTTAGCCTAACCCTCGTGAGACACGTGACTTCCTGGGTACCGTGACGGCGACGGAGATCTTGCAATCGTGGTATTCCGGATCTAATCACCAGATGGGGCTAAGTGACTTTTCATTAACTTTGTAAAGGGTCATATTAGCACAGACTGGCTCAAGGAAAAGATTTTAAAATATGAAAATGTTGCATATTGTCACTTTAAATTGCTGATTTTCATTGCCTACTTTCCTTTTTGCAGCAAATTTGGAGCAGGTCATTTCTCTTACTTACTCTTAGCTACTGCCGACAAATTAGCGACCTGAAAAGAACACGCTGCAGCGGTGATGTCCACAATAAATTATAAGGTGGGGTCGGGAGGGGGCCCAGCTCCACTTCCTGGAGCAGCGAGAGAAATGCAGTAGCAATTTGTGTTGGATTTTATTCAATATTAACAGCTTGGGAGGGGGAAGCGCGCGATTGTTACGCTGGGTGATCCGGGTGGGGTGCACGTCGCAGCTCGCCTTCAGAAATACCCACTTCCAGGAGCAGAGCAACAGATACTGCGGCAGTTTGTGGTGAATTCTATGAAATTTTAAAGCAGCACTGAGCGACTTTTAACCAGTAGGGGGCATTAGGAGGCTATGATTGAAAGTTTCACTTTTACTGTCGTAAATCATCTCACGCCTGAACTATGAAAATCTTTCAGAACATTATTTTCTACTATATTTCACCATGTGGTTAATAATCAGACTGGTTAAACTGTGATATGCTTGCTGAAACAATCCCTCCTCAGCAGGAGTCCTCCCCCTAGCGTTGTTAGACCGGTTCTGCCGTAAAGCAGAAGGTGACATCATCGGCCGAGGTATGGGCCAGGGCTCAAAACTGTCTAGTGCGGTATCTGGCCAGTAGAGGGGTGCAGACTGCTGTCAAACATGAAACTGGTCAAGTTTCTAACTAAATACCGTAATCATTGAAATCAATTTTAATGCTCTAACTTAAAGTGTTAAAAACTGCTCAGTATTGCTTTAACAGCTATCTATCCGGGTCTGGGAAGTGGGGACAGCATCACAACTAGGGAGTCCCAGACCATCCTCTCCCCGGCCACCTGATACAGAAGTGAGTTGCAAAAGTGAAGTTTAGAGCAAAATAGATCTGTTCTATCAAAATAAAGGGGTTTTTTTTTTGCCAAAAGAAAACTTTAATCACAATTGGATCACTCTCTGCCCTCTTGCTTTATTTTACCAAGATGTATCTTTGCAAAATGGGGTGCAAATAATAAGCACTGCAGTTCAATAATTGAATGCTTCTTTAAAAGTAATAAAAAACAAACTCGGATAATGGCTCATCTGTCCCAAAGCACTCAGCAGCCCAGTTCTAGAACTGCTGTTGCAGTCAGAGCAGGAGATGTTAACCCTTCACTGTCCAGACTGCAAATGAACTTCAGATAAATGAAGATGCTGCTGGCTGATCCTGCCTTCCTTTCACTTTATCCACTATGGTTTGAGACATATTTTGAGACATATTCACACCACAAACAAACCTTAGTAACTCCACCAATGTCACATCTTAGTAGCTTTTGCTAGTCCTTTGCTAACATTTTTGTTGTTGTTTTTAACAAGGCAAGCTTACTACTCAAAATGTATTTTTTATGTCAATACACTGATGTTACATAATAATAGAAATGACTTTTACATTGGATGGACTTCATTGCTCTTCATATCCATTCCACATAAAGTCAACCTTACTAACAACACTGATAGTTTAATCTCAATCTAATACCTTTACATTTATGTGATTAAAATATCAACTCCAGTGAAATTTTTTTGACTAATACTACTGTTCACTGGTGAATTGACCACAAACAAGTTTTCAAAACACAACAAATGGCACAAGTGTGACATACATAAGCGCCCACCTGCTAAACATCTTCAATTGTATTTATTTTTACTTCATATTCTACTATATATTTATACTTTCTGGCATTTGAAAACACTTAAAGGGTTAGCTCTTATTGGTTAGCATCAGATTCTTATTTCTTCATGATGCTAATATTATTACAAAGAGTTTATTAAGGCAGTGTTACATTCTCAGTTACATCACACTGTTCGTTTGAGCTAAACTCACAAAAAAAAATCACATTGAATAAGTATTTATCCTCTGCACTCCGCTCATAGGGTTAGTTAAAGCAAAGTTGATTATTAAGTTTTACCTTACATTTAAAGTAATCTGTTTTTTAGTGCTGTATCTCACATGGATGAATATTAGTAATGGACCAAGTAAAACCAACCATAAACGTTTCTTTTCAGTTTTTTTATTTTCTCTTACCCAATTTGACCTGAAACTTATTTGTATAGGTCAATTTTATTTTTATATCCCCAAATTATAATTTTTTAATGTAACTTCATGGGAGAAAAAGAAGAAGAGGTGACTATTTTGACAAACTTTTATTAGATGATTCGGTGTTTAGCAAGTTGTACATACACAATTCTTTCATAATATCCAACTTTTATCTGCTGATGTCATATAAAGGAAGGGAAGAATTTCATGCTGCAATTATCTCTCTTTCTTCTTTGAAATATACCAGTTTAGAAACTATATTCTGCAGACAACAATCAACAGATTCAGGTTGTGATGACAGTGCACATTTTATTATGAGTTACAGGAATTCATTTTTTGCAATCTGGCAGTCAAGATTGCTCAGATCCCCTACGCTATTCAGAACATAAACTGTCTTGCAGTCGGTGAGATTTGCTGCAGATTTACACTCCTCCGTTTTACACTTCTCGGTTATATTGAACATCTCATACGGTGGGATGAGCACCTCTTGCTCTTTGTCTTTAAGTTCTGGGTAATTTTTTAAATACGCTCCTGAACAGGTCGTGATTTTAAAGCATGTTACGTCACCAAAGTCGAACAGATTTGATAAGAGTGAAGAGGAGGCAAAAATTCCAAACCGGATCACTTGGTTGACACTTCCTGTTAACACAGAGTTGGTTCTGCGGTAGGTTGTGTGACAGTTTTGATTATTTTTGAGGAGCTGGATCGCCCTGGTCAACAAGAAATGCAAGGAGTGGAATGGGAAAGAGGAGTTGTAGGCTTGTCTTCTGGTCCTTACCCCTCTGTTGAATGCCTTGTAAAAGTATGATGAGTAAACACAAATCGCCTGCCTGTGATCTTTAGTCAAATTGTCTTGTTTGTCTATTGGGGGTATTTCCCTGTTTGCACATTTTCCTGCACGTTCCCATGCTTTTTTAAAATCTTCACTCTTTATTTCAATTATCATGAACTTGGTTTTAACCAATTCTGCCATTTTTTCACTGCAGGTTGAATACATGTCATCCACAGAATTTTCAGCCATGTCCAGTGGGAAGGACTGTTTATCTTCTACAGTACTGATGACTCCGATCTAGAAAGGGAAGAAGAAAAATCTACAATGAAACGTTAGAATCTGGCAAAATAAAACTATCAAATATACTAAAATATGTTTGGTATGAACAGTTTTACATAACATCTGATGATACTGCTGCTCATGTGCCGAGGAGCATTCAGACACATTCAGTTCTTTATAGTTTTCATTGCTGTCATACGATGTGTGCTTTAAATATACAAACAATTTCTCTATTTTCCCTGAAGACACAACAGTTAAATCATCTTCAGTAATTCATAAGATGATTAAACAAAAATGATTTTATAGTTTTAGGAAAATCAAGAGAATATGCAAAATTAAAAAAATACTTTTTACTATAGGGTGGGAATTGATAGGTTTTTATCAATAGCAACGTCATTATCAGTTCTGCTTATCAATCCAATTCCTTAACAATTCCTTTATCAATTCTTGAGTAGTTGTTAAGCAAAAAAAAAGTTCTACACAGTCTTTTGCACCATAAGCAAGCATGGTGTGATTGTGTGTGTGTGTGTGTGTGTCTGTTTTAATTCTTTCTTTCAAAGTACTCGGATAATTTAAGTTATTGCTGTATAAAATAGGAACTACAGAGCGGTCCGATTGTTGATTAAATGTTAAAAGGGCTTGCCATAGACGATGCCATCAGAGCAGCATGACGAGGTGAGAACCAGAATCAGACGAACCCGTGTCACTTCTCCTGGACTCAAACCTCTGCAGATCCTTCAGCCTCCTGAGTCGTCTCAAAGACTGCAGAGTGTGATTTGTGAAAAAGCAGAGTGGAGGATTCTGCATTTGTTTCAGGTTTATTTGTAAACGCACGCTGCGGTTCCATCGGGACCTCATCTTGTTAAGCCCGTCCGTTGCTCGCGCAGGGTTATTGTTCTGTCGGACCAATGAGAGGTGCATAGAGGTCCAATTTTTCCATGGGTGAAAGATTACTGACCAACAAGTTTCAGGAAACCGGAAACAAGAGAATCGTTAAGAAGAACTGATAAAGTTGGAGGTGTACAATTCCTATGGAATTGGTTGATTGGAACCGGTTCTAAGTCGGAACCGGTTCTCGATTCCCACTCTTACTTTTACTATATGTTGAATTTAAATTACCACCCCAACATTTTCCACTTACCTCTGTGGAGCCAGCAGGAAGGATCAGGCAGAGGAGCAAACACAGAGGAGCAAAAACCAGCATGTTGGACTTCATCACTGCACTTCTGTGAAAAGGGTCTGAATTTTAGAAAAGAGAAAAAAACATCTGAGAGAAAATATGTTTCAGTGATGCAAAAGAAATATAGCATGACTAATTGAGTTAAATTGGCATTCAAATATTAAGGCAAAATCTTACAAATTTCTGAATCAAAGAAGATTTGAAATATTTGACCAGCAATCTCTTGGAGGATGAAGTCTTGTACCACTCAAATCGCAAGCCTTTATAACCCCCCACTTCATTAATATGCATCTGGAGGTGGTGTTTCTGTTGGCTTGCTGCCTCTCCTAAAAGGAAATGCAGTTTACTTTTCTGAGAATGGTTTCTCAGTGTTTCTGAGCATGGTGATTCAGGGTTTTCTGAGAATGCTGACTTAAAAGAAGAACTAATTGGTACTGCAATCCATTGTCACTGGTCATTAGTATTATTATTTGTACACTAAACAATGAGGCCATGTCAGTGGTGTCCAATCCTGGTCCTCGAGTGACATCATCCTGATATTTTAGAGGTGTCTCTGTGATAGGCTGAAAGACTATTTTCATATCTGAAAGATGATTTTCATATCCTTCTATGCAGAACAAAAAGGACTGAGTAACTGTTATTCTCATCTTGAAAAATGTAAAGGAGGTTATGAATATATTTTAGTGATAACTGATCACTTCACACATTTTGCGCAAGCCTATGCCACCACCTCAAAACATCATATTCAATGACTACTCACTGAAGTTTGGCTTCCCCTGTCGCATTCACCATGACCAAGGAGGTGAATTTGAAAACCAGCTTTTCAGTCAGCTCAAGAAACTCTGTGGCATGGCGGGTTCTCGGACAACACCCTATCACCCGATGGGAAACGGTCAGGTTGAACGTATGAACAGGACATTGTTACAAATGCTGAGGACACTGACTGAAACACAAAAGTCAAACTGGAAAGAATCCATCAACAAGTTAATGTTTGCATATAACTGCACACGCTGTGAAGTTACTGGCTACTCTCCATTTTATCTGCTGTTTGGACGTTCCCCCAGGCTACCAGTTGATATGCTTTTTGGATTGTACTCAGAGACAGGGTGCAGTAATCACAAAGAGTATGTAGAAAAATGGAAAGGAATTAGCATATGCCATCGCAAATGAAAATGCAAGAAAAGCTGCTAGCAGGAGCAAGAGACAGTATGACACGAGTGTGAGGAGTTTTGTGCTGCAACCGGGTGAGAGAGTTTTGGTCTAAAACCTGACACCAAGAGGAGGTCCAGTGAAACTGAAAGGCTATTGGGAAGAGACTGTTTTACAGTAGTCAAGCAAATGGGGCCTGACCTTCCCATCTATGAGGTGAGACCAGAAAGGGGAAAAGGACACTCTAAAGTGCTTCACAGAAACTTACTCATGGCATGCGACCACTTACCGTTTTAAGAATAGCCTGAACGAGATAATACTACTAAATGCAAACAGAAAAAAACTGATAAAAGCATCCGGGATGTTGCAGACTCTGATGAGGACAGCATTGATGAATACTGCTACCATTATGCACCACCTCAGTCTTCTGTGCCCCAGCAGTCAAAACCAGCACATCCCATGGTGATGCTGCAACCTGCAGCTCCAGCTCCTGCTGCCACATCAGGACCAGAGATTCATGCAGTGACACCCAGGGGCGCCGTAAAGGGGGGAAAGGTTAGGATGATTCTAAGGGCCCACGAATGCCAGGGGGCCCAAAAATGTTTCTAATCCCTATGGACGAGCCGCCATTGGGCCCAAATTGATATTTTTTCATGGGGCCCAAAATCCCTGGCAGCGCCCCTGGTGACACCACAGCTCCCAGTTCTGGCTCTTGCTGCTTTGCCACAACCAGAGCCCCCTGCTGGAGAACATCTGGAGGCGCATGACACCGCTGCTGCAGAGACATATCAGGATGAAGAGATGCCTGCTACTGGTGACCCAACTGCCCCTCCATCATCTACTGCACCTGAGGAACCAGAGGAGGAGACAACACAGCGGCCACAGCGAGAGAGACGTCCACCAAGGCGGGTGACTTATGACCAACTGGGTACCCCATCCTGCTACAGTGTCCAGCCAACACCACAACTGCTTCCTGTGTTCCCAGGTCTGTTTCCATGGTTTCCAGCTCTGCAGTCGTACTACACCAAACCTGTCGGTTTGTATGGACTTCAGCAGATCTAAGTTTACACTTTTCCAGAGTTGATTCATGGATTGTATTTATGGGATGCCATTCAGAAAGAGACTTTCCTCCTGATGGTTTATAACCATAGACATTGGACTGTTTTGTGAAAACTCTTATATGGACTCGTTGGAGAACTTTTCTCTTCAGTTTTAGTCCTGGACTGTGGTGAAGCAGATGTTCAAGCCCACAGGATGGATGAATATGATTCACTCTATTGTTGATTAGATTGAGAGTTTGTGGTTTGCATAATGTTTTCTTTGCAGGATGTCGGGACGACATTTTTCAAGGGGGGGAGAGTGTGATAGGCTGAAAGACTATTTTCATATCTGAAAGACGATTTTCATATCCCTCTATGCAGCACAAAAAGGACTGAGTAACTGTTATTCACAAGTTGATTTCATGTCAAAAGTACAGTAGGATTCAGGACACAATTTACAGTAAAAAGGTATATTGTGAATATTGCTTCATAGTAGTTCACATAAACTAAAATAAAACAATGTAAATTTACTAAGAATACTGTTAAAATGTGAATATTTTCTGTTACATTCATGTGTAGACCATTTTAGTGAAAGAAATTGAGTTGTGCATCAGTAATCAACTAGTAAGCCTTTTCTGAGATCGACTAGTAGTGACTTCCATCTTCCACTAGGTGGGGAAGCTTGCGCTCTCCTCATTGCATTAAAGCACTGCATGAGAGAAGCAAGTCAAAATCACTCTCGTGATTCTTTCTCCCCAATTTTCAGGTAATGTGATAAAAATATTGTTTATTTGTGATTGTTATGTTTCTAAGATGTTTGTATAGGCAAACTGTTGATGTTTTGTGACTTGTAGAAGTATTTAAAATTAGTTTTACAAGTAGTCAGACCGCGTTGGACCACGTTCAGGTGTTTCAGCCACATGCTACTTAATGGCCGACAGCTAACTGCATGTGCTGGAAATGCTACTGTTTCCATTACTGTATTTCAGAAGAAATATATTGAGTAATTTTGTATTGCTTTGGTTAAATAATTAGTTTTCTCCACTGTGTGACATTAAGCAGTATGGAATGTAAAATATTAATGTTCATTTATTCATTTGCATTAAACTACTGCATGAGAGAAGCAAGTCAAAATCACTCTCGTGATTCTTTCTCCCCTATTTTCAGGGGTGCAACATCTCTGCTTCAACGCACCTGATTTTAGTCAGTGGGTGATTAAAGGGCTCCTGTAGAGCTTGATGACATGCAGAACAGGTCATTAAACCATTGAATCAGGTGTGATAAAGAAGGGAACTCAAACATGTGGCCTTCGAGATCCAGGATTGGACATCCCTGGTCTATGTTTAAGTTTTCAAAATATTCTAAAATAGGAAACTCTGCAGGTCACTCATGGAGAGAGTTAATCGGCACCTCATGTTATTTTGGCAAAAATATCTATGCTGAAAGTTAAACAGACAATTTTAAGTTTTATATGAACATGGTAACCTGTCATTTAATTGTATTGTATTGTTTCGGGACTGCATGGTGGCACAGTGGGTAGCACTGTTGCCTCACAGTAAAGCCTAGTTTATACTTCTCCATCAGCAAGGTTGTGCTCACACACACGTACACATATTGATGGAGAGGTTTTTGAACCTGGCCCTGGTCTCTGATACACACGTCGTGTGTGTGTGTGTGTGTGTGGGGGGGGGGGTGATGATGATGATTTTGATTGTAAGCTGTCGCTGTTGATTGTTACTCGTTGCACCCCTACTGGGCATGTGTGAGTTGTGTGCGTGGATCGAATGTACTGTGATAGTGTGTGTGTTGAAGCGCATGTTGAAGGAGCTGTGCATTACCGGTGCTGTGCGTTACCGGGGCGGTGCCACACGCATTGGTGATGCTGTGAGTGTGTGTGTCAGTTGGAGGTCCTGTCATGTGTGTCTACTAGTTTCAGAGGCCATGTGAGAACTCAGTCGCTGCGCTGCAACAGGACAAGAAGCTCATCAGATCGAGGGGTTCCCCATCAGGAACACACAGCGCTGCATGGTCTGCAAAGGCGCGTTTGGGCAGCCGGTTCTGGTACTCACGAATGAAATCTCATTCTCCTGCGAACCTGCGGACTAGTTATGTGCAGGCCTGTTTATACTTCTCTGTCACTGTTGTGAAGCAATTCCTCACCAGGACAGCAGAGGACATATAACCTTTCTGCTGTAAGGTCTCTGGTTGACCAAAGTTTGTTCATTTCAGCTTAGTAATGGCTGACAGAGAGCAAATTTTGATTAAGCTGGAAAGGATTGATCTTGAGGAAGAAACAATGTTGTTCAAAAGAATTAAACGGGAGTGAAGGAAAGAGAGGCGTCTGTTGAATGTCCGTCCATTTAAAGCTGCACTCGTTGATTTGGTAAACAATGTAGCTTTTAACCTTTTTTTTTAATGCCTCTTAACAACGTTCTAACATACTATAGCTATAAATATATTGTGGAGATTTAAAAAAAACTGAAAGAAATCAATAAAGTAGGTGTCCCGCAGTTCTCTAAAAACTTCAGCCAATCTGTCTGCTGCACTTCCTCACTGCTTGGATCCATCATTAATCCGCCCGGGCGCATTTTACAGCTGAACATCCTGGAAGTGAGAGAAGGACAGAAACAGCCGGCTGTTAGAGCTTCCATTTTAGGAAAAAATACCAGAGGGCCCCCCCCCCCCAAAAAAAACAAAACAAAACACATTTTCACCTAGCAGAAAACTAAAAACGTTTGGAGGTGAAAAGAGGAAAGCTGGGGGAATGTTTCTACAGCTGGAGTTTTGGTCTCTATTGTAACCGTGGCAATGCATGGTCCCATGTCCGTGGAAAGGCTGGCCTATGGATTTTACCCAACGGGAGTAGAGTAGTGAGTGAGACGTGTTTGTGAAAAATAGCTAGCGATACCTAGCTTGTTTACCAAATCAACGAGTGCAGCTTTAACAGGACGAGACAGTAAATAAGCAGCTCTTGTTCAACCTTTGAGGGACATTGACAGATTATATCAATGTTTGTACTTTCATACTTCTTCTGCCAGACGTTCCTTGAGCTGATCCATATCTGCCTCCGTGAGATACTGCTACTACTCTGTTGATACCGGCACCAAACCGGAAATGATTGTGGGTTGTTGGGCCGACATGCACTCTCCATTTCATTCAACGAATAGTTAGACAAGTGAGCTCAACTCCATCTGTCCTTGAGAGCCTGTTGAAGAGCCCTTGCAATGACGGGTAATGGTGTTGCGTGTCTCCGTACTGACACAGACCGAGACGTATAAACTAGCCTTAAGGAGGTCATGGGTTCGTGTCCTGGTTCTGTAGACTCTCTGCGTGGAGCATGCATGTTCTTCCCAGGCATCCGTGGGTTTTCTCTGGGTTCCCCAGCTTCCTTCTACAAAAAACATGCATATCAGGTATATTGGTGTCTCTGACTTGACCCTAAATGTGATTAGGTGTGAGACTGGTTGCTTGTCTAGATGTGGCCCTGTGATGGACCGGCAATCTGTCCAGGGTGTCCCCCCACCTCTCGCCCTATGATGCTGGAGTTAGGTACCAGTTCCCAGCGACCCTCAGTGGAGCACTTTTAGAAGGTTATAGAAGATGGATGGATGTATTGTTTCATATTAATTCAATCTGAACCATATAGCACATCTTAAACACCATAGGTGATCAGGTTTGTACTTATTAGACATGGAGCCAGATCTGAATACGGTATTTGAAAAGACACAAATAACTGATATTTTCTAAATACTTATGCAAACAAATACTTTTAAAAATATTAGTATTTGGGAACAAGAAAAACTTTTTACCAAAAAGCCGTGTTTCCTCATGAGACCATGGTGCATCCTGCCCAGAGGAGTGAGTGAGTGATTTTTAGGAGTCAGGATCCTTTTGACTGTTAATTTTATCCAGCAGTTTCTCTTATTAAGTACCGTTAAAGCAGGGGAACTCAATTACAAGCCACATGAAAATGTGCATATAGAGCGACAGGTATGAGAGGGTGTGCGTGGACCGACGTGGTCCGATCCATTGTGGTCCTGAAGGACATTAATTTTTACTCCTATAATGTTTTATATAGCTTAAGGTAAGTATTAGGCTGAAATATCAGTTTGAACTCTGAATGACTGTACTCTGTGAATGTTCGTGTGTGAACCGTAAGTGTAATGTATTGCTGTGCTGAGAAAGTTGTAACTTTCTAGTTTGTTCTTATTGCTCCGCCCCGCCAGCAGAGGGCAGGCGTGTACTGTTTTGGTCAAGCGTGTGAGGCACATTAAACTAGAGCTGCCGACAGTTAGCTCCCGTCTTGTCCTTTTTAAAAAAACACTACATGGTGTCAGAAGTCTGTAAAGAACCGACTTAGCAAGTGATGGCTGCCACTCAGTTTGAACACCCCAAGATTGACTGGGACGCCGCCGATTTATATCAGGAGTTCGACAGGTTCAGGAGTCACGTCACATTTGTCTTTGACGGGCCGCTGTCGGAGCTAACCGCTAAGCAGAAAGCAGGTTGGCTGGGAACATGGATCGGTGAGCAAGGCAGAGAGGTCTACAAGACTCTGGACTGGGCAGACGGTGAGAAAGAAGATCCTACTAAAGTACTGGACAAGTTTGCCAGCTATATAAGACCGAGGAAAAACAAGAGAATTGCTCGGCATCGCTTCAAACAGAGGAAGCAAGGCCCAAGTGAGAGTTTTGACCACTTTGTGAAGGATTTGCGGTTGCTGTTAATGGACTGTGAGTATACTGATGCGGATGATGTGTGTCGCAAAAGAAAAGTACATACTGTGGATGTGGAGGCCTCTGTGGATGAGCACTCAGATGATGAGATTTTGAACATTAGTCTGACGCAAATACTCACACAAACAAGTTCTTTAATGGATGATAAATGGGCAGTGTCTGTCAACATACTGTCAAAAGAAATCAAGTTCAGAATCGACACAGGTGCAAGATGTAACACGCTGACACTGGACAGTTATCAGCAAATTATGCACACTGGTGAACTGAAAACCTCCAAAAGACTGTTGCGCTCGTATTCAAACCACAAACTCAAACCAGTTGCAGCAGTAGAACTTACAGTCACATCAAAAAACTGCAGCATTTGTACAGAGTTTGAAATACTGGATATTTCTCAGGAAAGTGTGCTCAGTGGAGAAACAGCAGAAGCTCTGGGCTTGATAGTTCGGTGTGACACTCTACAAAATGCAAGCAGCTCTCTGAGGAACAGCAGCAGTACCATCAGCACCCCATTTCAGTCTGTGCCTTGTGGATTAAGGGACTTTCCGGAAATAGTGCACACCACAGGTACACTGCCAGGTAAATACACAATCAAAATAGAACCTGGTGTGAAAGGAGTTGTTCACCCGGTTCGCAGGCAGCCTGCAGCACTGAAGGAGAGAATTGTGCATGAACTGCAGGAGATGGAACGAAATGGCCACATTGCTAAAGTTGAACAGCCCACAGAATGGGTCAGCTCCATGGTCACAGTCATCAGAGGAGATAAAGTAAGGATTTGCATCGATCCTAGTGATCTGAATAAAGTCATCAAAAGAGAGCACTACCCCCTGCACACTATTGAGGAGGTTGTATCTGCCATGCCAGGAGCTAAAATATTCTCAGTCCTGGATGCAAAATCAGGATTTCTGCAGATAGAACTGGAGGAGGAGTCGTCATTCCTCACAACCTTCAACACTCCTATTGGCAGGTACCGGTGGCTCAGACTGCCATTTGGTCTGAAATGTGCTCCAGAAATCTTTCAGCGCATAATGGATGGCATGCTAGAAGGGATAGCAGGGGCCACAGCCATTATGGATGACATTCTGATTGCAGCACCCGATGTGGAGACTCATGATGCAATTTTGCGTAAGGTTGTTGAAAGAGCCACAAGCTACAACCTAAAGCTCAATTTCAACAAGTGTCTTATTCGTAAGACTCAAGTACAGTACGTTGGACACTTACTCACTGCAGATGGTCTGAAGCCAGACCCAGCTAAAGTTGAAGCAGTCATTGGCATGGCTTCCCCTACTGACAAAGAGGGTGTAAGGCGCTTTTTGGGGTTTGTCACCTATCTGTCCAAGTTTATTCCAAACCTGAGTGAAGAAGATGCTCCCCTGAGACAGTTACTCAAAAGCGACGTTGAGTTTGCTTGGCAACCAGCTCAGCAAAAAGCCTTTGATAGACTTAAAGACTTGTGCTCACACCCTCCAGTGCTAAAGTACTATGACCCAACCCAGCCAGTGGAGATCTATTGTGATGCAAGCAGCAGTGGACTTGGAGCTGTGCTCCTGCAGGACAGCCGTCCTGTAGCGTTCTCATCTAGGTCTCTGACGGATGCAGAAACTCGCTATGCACAAATAGAGAAGGAAATGCTGTCTATTGTCCATGCATGCACAAAGTTTCATCATTACATCTTTGGCAGAAAAGTCACAGTTTTTAATGACCACAAACCACTTGAGGATATTTTCAAAAAGTCGCTGCTTTCAACCCCCATGCGCATACAGAGGATGCGTCTGCGTCTGCAGTGGTATGATCTCAGTGTCCAGTACAGAAGAGGAAAGGACATGGAACTCCCTGACACGTTGTCAAGGGCTCAGCTCACGTGCAGTGCCTCAGAGTTTGAAGGCTTAGAGTGTGTGTCTATGCTGGAACATGTTGCAGTGAGTGAAGGAAAGTATAGTGAGCTGCAAGCACTCACGGCCAAAGAACTGCAGGTTTTGCAAAACACTATACATCAGGGATGGCCTGAAAACAGGAGAGACGTTCCTGTTACCTGTCAGCCATACTGGGACTCGAGGAGCCAGCTAACAAGTTGTGATGGACTGGTGTACAAAGGGCTCCGTGTAGTAGTTCCACCTTCTATGAGAAAGAGCATGTTAGAGCTCATACATCAGTCCCATTTGGGAATTGTAAAAAGCAAGCAGAGAGCTCGGGAAGTGCTCTACTGGCCAGGCATGAGTTCTGACATCGAAGAAATGATTAGAAACTGCAGTAAGTGTGCAGAATTCCAAAACAGACTGCCAAGACTTCCACTCAAACCAACAGAGACTCCAGATTTCCCCTTTGAGCAAGTGGGCTCCGACATTTTTGAGTTTGAATCTAAACACTACATGGTAGTGGTGGACTACTACTCAAAATTTATTGAAGTGGATGAAATTAAAGACCAGCGCAGTCGCACTGTCATTGAAACACTGAAAGCCCAGTTTAGCAGACATGGCATCCCATCCATCTTGCGCACAGATAATGGTCCACAGTATGCTTCAGAAGAGTTCAAAAGCTTTTGTGAGAGTTATGGTATCTCACACCATACTTCATCACCTCACACTCCTCACTCGAATGGAGAAGCTGAACGTGCTGTGCAGACAGTAAAAAAACTGTGGAACAAAGCAAGAGACAAACATTTAGCACTGCTGGATTACCGTACCACTCCACTCGAGTCGGTTGGTTTGTCACCTGCTCAGCTGCTAATGGGTAGAAGACCAAGAAACAAGTTGCCTGCCACTAAAAAGCTTCTTGTCCCAAAGGCACATGAAACTACTAGGATCAAACAGCTGCTGGATAAGTCCAAAGCCTGCCAGAAGTTCTACTATGACAGGAAGAGAGCAACAACACACCGTCTTCCCTTTTCACCAGGAGATGAAGTCAGGATGCAGCCTCATCCTGGCAATGCCAAATGGACTCCTGCAGTTGTGGTTCGTGAATGTGCTGCACCCAGGTCCTACATTGTGGACTCTGGCGGGAAGGAGTTTCGTCGAAATAGTCAGCATCTTCGCAGGAGTACAGCGGTTGCAAATCAGTCACGCAGCCTCGTAAGTGATGAGACTTGGTCTGAGTCAGCTGACGTGTCACCAAGTCAGGAGTTACCTTTACTGGTGTCCAATGGACGGTCAGCTGAATCAGCGGAACAACATAAGGACTCTGGCCAGGTGCAGGTGTCAGTACCATATATGACTAAGAGAGGCAGAGTGGTGAAGCCACCTGAAAGACTTGATTTGTGATTCTAAGAAAACAAAAAGGAGTTATAGAAGACAGTTGATACAAAGTTTTGTTTTGTCATTACAACTGTATTGGTGTTTATAGCTTGTTATATAATAGCTACTGTGTTCATAACTGTTATCAGAACTGTTGATTCCATTTCTGGTGTTTTCTTCATAAGGTCATGCAAAATATTGTTTAAATGCCAGGTTTCTTTTTTAGTCTGAATTTTATTTCTAAAGGAGGGGAGATGTAATGTATTGCTGTGCTGAGAAAGTTGTAACTTTCTAGTTTGTTCTTATTGCTCCGCCCCGCCAGCAGAGGGCAGGCGTGTACTGTTTTGGTCAAGCGTGTGAGGCACATTAAACTAGAGCTGCCGACAGTTAGCTCCCGTCTTGTCCTTTTTAAAAAAACACTACAGTAAGCAGAGGCCTGGGAAAAAAGGTAGTATTGGTCAAAAAGTTGTTTTTGTCCCTAGCTAAAATCTATAAGAGGTTGCTGGGAAAAAACCCTTATCTAAGAAATAGTGTGAGAAGAGTCAGATGTGTTCTTGTTTTTGCTCTCAGTCTGCAGTCAGGAGAAGTTACATGTTTCGGTCAAGGATGGGAACAGCACACACACACACACAACAGCTTCACTCTGTCAGGCAGCATGCTGTTGTGTGCAGTTCAACTTAGCCAGAACAGGTTCTCACAGACTGTCCTCTCTTGGAGACTAATCATGAAGGCCGGTAGTGGGATCTGGCTGGAAAAGTAAACAAAGGGTAAGCCAGGGACAATTTACCTAGTATGATAATGACAGATGAAGGTCTTTCCCTTGTCCAGCAGGAAATGTTTTTAGGACAGATCATTTTAACAAAGCACTACAGTCTGGGAGGAACATTGCATCACCAGTCCATGCGGAAGGCACGTGCTTAGTGCTATGTGATTGGCTAAAAGTGGTCCGAGTGCGTGTGTTAACGTGCGCTATGATTGGGTGATGTCACAGAAGCCATGATCTATAAAAGTGTCAAGCTCGTCTGTGTTCGGGAGACCTTTTGATTTGACTTTTCGATCTGACTTTTGATTTTGACTTTTGATCAGGGTTTCCCTTTGAACAAACTGTCCAGTTAAATTTATAATAAATCTTCAAAACTAGAGAAGAAGTCTGTCTTCATTTTCCTCTGAGCACCAAGAAGTATTTTATCTTCTACAGTCCAAGACTGAGACAACGCTGCAGGTTCATTTGTGACAGAAGGAAGCTTCAGGACAGCAGCTTCTACTGCAGTCTGCAGCTTCTCATCCTGTAACAATGACCTGCAGGATGAGACCTGAGGTAAATATGTTTGGGGAAGAGGAGAGTGGAAGGAAGGGGGATTTTAGCTTTTGTTTGTTGAAGCTAATGATCAGTGTGGCGTTTAACAATACACCTTATCAGTCTATTGTTTTAAGCTGTGGTATGAGGTAGCTGTAGCATTAGCAGCGTTATGCTAGCGTCATGATTGCTGGATTCCTTCCAGTTTTAAATGTTTACACATTAGAGAGTGGAAGGGGGCCACCCCAAAGACACTGCACCTTCAGATTCTTAAAATATTGAGCTGAGAACTCCTTCATGGATGCTTTATCTCATCATTGTATCATAACTTAGATGTTGTATCAACACGTATCATCTGCACATGCTGAAACTGTACCTACTTGAATCTATTTGCACAATTTTGCAAAATCGTAATCGTTATCTTTAAAATGTTGACTGTTGTACAAACAGCAAATATAGTACACTACTGCAAAGTGTTCGTTCTTGTAAAGCTTAACTTCATATCTCTATTATATCTTTAGAAACCTTGAACTCTAATTTTTCTTATTTTATTTTTCTTTCATATATTTCATGCTTATATGTACATATTTTGTTTTTTGACATCCAATATGGTCAGCAAAGTAAGAATTACATTGTGCAGGGAAACATGTTTCTTTACTGCGCATATGACAATAAATTGTTGAATATTGAAATCTAGAAACAGAAATAAACTGAAAACCAATGGAAGCAACTAGGATTATAGAGGACAGCACAGAATGTAGAGTTTATTCATGATTTGTGCCTGAATAATTTTTATGCCATGATGTACATTCATCCCTTTTTGAATGACACAGTAAACAAATGGTAAGATAAAATTAGTATTAGTAATAAATGTAAACAATTCCATTGAGCTAACGCTAAGATAGGCTAATAATAGGCTAGTCAGTTACTCAAGAACATCCTTCTCCTTGCATTCAAGGCCATCCATAATCTCGCTCCTCCATATCTCAGTGAACTGTTGCAGGTTCACATCCCCACCCGTAGTCTCAGATCCTCCTCCTCCATCCATCTTTCTGTGCCCCCATCCCGTCTGTCCACCATGGGGTCCAGAGCGTTCAGTCACTCTGCCCCTCACCTCTGGAACTCTCTTCCCTCTGACATCCGCAGCATTGATTCCATCTCACTTTTCAAATCACATCTCAAAACCTACCTGTTCAAAACTGCTTTTCACCTGTGAATCTCATTTATCTGTAATGTTTTTAATTATTTTTAATTGTTTTATTGAATTATTTTAGGAGATCTTTTATATTTGTTTTGTTTTACCTTGCTGTGTTTTATCTTGTTTTACTGTAAGGTGACCTTGAGTGTCATGAAAGGCGCCTATAAATAAAATGAATTATTATTATTATTATTATTATTATTATTATTATTATTATTATTATTATTATTACTTTGAACTGTGTCTGTAAACTAAAACTGTTTTGAAGTCTCCCATGCTGAACTGTTGACACCTACTGTATAGACAGTAAAACTGAACTGCAGCCAGAAACTAAAATGTTTCAATTACTGTCCATGGTCCCATCTGTGACATGTATCTAATTTTCTGGAAATATGATATAAAACATTAGATTTTTGCAGCTGTTCTTTAAAAAATGACATGAAAGGTTAGGCCAAGGCCAAAGTAAGAGTATTGAGGCTGAAAGGGTCAAATGTCTTTAATTGTTTGATTGTGTTTGGTGGAACTTCCCCACATGCAAAAACAGACAGAAAACAACAAAAAGAAAAGAACAAGCAGGTGTTTCTTTAAAAGTCCAGCAGACGACAGCATTAGCCACTGATTTAGCCTCCTAAACGTAAGTTCCTCCTTTGACTGATCTCTCTCCTTTTGTGTGTAAATGTAGATATGTCAGCATCATGGAGGACATGTTTAAGGCTGGCTGTGTACTGAAAGAGCATTCAGAATACTCAAAACATGGATAATGGTTAAACAACAGTGAAAGCATTAGCATTGTTTTATGAAAGTAGGAGCTGGAAAGAACACAAAGAAAGGTTTTCAAAGATACACAGAAAATAATATTTTCCTGTATCACATATAGCTGCTGTGATTTTAAACAGGAGATGGTCAGATGTTCACAAAGTGGTCTGCAGCCTACAGCCAAGCAGGAAATGGAAGGCTGCTGTGAAACTTGGAGGAATTGAAGAAGATGTTTGATTTGATTTTGGCACCCCTGGAATGGATCAACATGTTCCTGCTGGTTCCTGTTCTGGTACATTGAGGGAGAAGCTCAGATCTGACGGTCAACAGCCTGGCTGGTTTAAAGTTTCCCCTCTTTTCTTTGTTTTGGTCAGAGCGTCATACTTTTTGTATTGATGAGTTTTGAAAAATCAACATAAATACAGTATAAGACCCAAAACAGAATGAGATTGTTACAAAAAATCTAAACAAATAATTCGTTATTCATGAAAGACAATTGTTTTACATTGACGAATGAGAAATTAAAGCAAGTGAAGAAATATAATCCATCTCCATGGAGATGCTAAACAAAAGCAAAGCACAGTTTCTTTTTTTAAACTGATTTATAAAATTCTATTGTTTTTTTAACAGAAACATTTAAAACTCTGATGGCAGATAACTTCTTTCACTCAGCGTTCTCAGAATTATTTCTAAATTAACAGTAATAACATTATTAGAGGTAATATGGGTCATTTTAAAGGTCTTACACATGATTCCAGTCTGGTTTGAACTTAATTTTTTGTCAGGAACATGTGGGTCTAAAATGAATATGGAAGAAGCAACATTTTTACTGAACTATGTGTTTACTAGTGCTTTGCAAGATGCCAATAAATATCCAAGAAAAAACCCAACCACTGATGATTATTTTAAATTCCAGCAGATGGCAGCATCTGACAGCATTTCAACCTTAAAACCTTGTTTTCCTTATGATTTCTTCAGTTTGTGTGTATGTGGATACATAGACAACCTGATTATGTTCTCAGCAGAACCAACATAGTTTTGTGGTGAAATGGCTATGAGACTGACCAAGTCATGTTGGAATTATAGAAACAGATGTGAAAAACAATGGAAATAAGTAAAAGTATAGACACAAGACCCCACCCCCACAAACTGTAAGGTGGAAGTTATTTTTTCCAAAAAGCAGGTGAAAAGAAATCAAAGAGCGACTGTCACAGACACTTCAACAGTAGTGGTATAGAACGCTCATGGAACAGCTGTGATTTGAGAAACAGAGTCAGGTGGGGAGATGGTGTTAGTCCAGACTGCAGCCAGAGAGACAACAAGCAGGGAATGTAAAGCTTCTGAGAAACTCTCAGGGATTGGAGAAGATATCAGCTTTAGCTGGCACATCCCCAGAAGAACAGGAGGGGAACTACATAATACAGCAAACAGTGGAGAGGGATAGACCCTGTGGAGGCTGAGCATACAAAGCAAGGTAAGTGTGTGTGTGTGTGTGTGTGTGTGTGTGTGTGTGTGTGTGTGTGTGTGTGTGTGTGTGTGTGTGTGTGTGAGTGTAGAAAAAGTGGCGTGTTCGGTGAATTATTTTAGCATTGCCAGCTGAGAAAAAAGGAAATTAATGAGGAAAAAAGCACACTAATTATGTAAAAGGTATACTGTAGGAAGACAGTGAAAACACAAATGAGGAAATTATTGTAAAGAAAAAGTCAAAGAATCCAGAGTAAAGACTAGAAAAGAGAGTCAAAGAAGGAATAATAAACACTGGTAAGAGGACAGGACCAGGCAAAAAAAAAAAAAAAACTGCAGAAAAGTTAAGAAAGATGTGAAAGAGAAAAGGAGTGAAGCCAAGAAGAAAGGAATAAACCCTGAAAAGCAGAGCAGAGTAAAAGCATGAAGTGCAGATACAAATAAAAGAAGCAGGAAGATCTATGAGGGAAGATTGTTGTGAGCCCCAACATAGAGGGAAGGAAAACCTAAAAGAGAAAACATCTAAAACGAGAGAAGAAAAACACTTGGAAGGGGACAGAAGATTCAAAGTGTATAAAGGATAGAGTGAGAACAACAAATCAACAGGGGACTCAGAAAGGAAGAGAGGAATGCTAGAAGGAAGAATGAAACATACAGAAGTGAGACGACAGGCCTACTGTACTTTACTTTAATAACAACCCAAACCATAAAGACTGACCTAACTTAACTGTTGAGTGATGAGATTATTTAAGCTTTCTGTAGATTTTAGAGAAGAAGTTGAGTTTTAATTTGATGAGGAGGGAGGAAGATAAGACGGACAGATATGGTTCTGTGTGGGTAAAAAACACATCACAGAGCAGAGGTGGGGAATGTGATACCACTGGTTTACTCCAGTCTGAAAGGCATGGGCTAGATTTTTTAAATCTAGTAAGTAAGAAAGGAAAATACTTTAGATATAATTTATGAATCTATTTAGGGGGATTAGTGAGTGAAATCTGGTGGGTTGTTTTGGGTCTTTGTTTAACTTTTTGAATTTTGCATTAATCCTTATTTTTATAAATTTGTATTTTACTTATTTACTTATTTAATTGTTTCTTCTAGTTCTTGTCTTGTTTTTTTTTCTGCCTCTGAAGTTACCCTGTTTCCAAAGCCTCACTCTTCTTCTATTTTAATGGCAGTTGGCAAATAGCTTTAGGTGAATTACTGCCACCTTCTGGACAGCTCAGTGAATCAGGTGGGCACTGTGCCCTAAAAAACTTAAATCATCCCAATATTTTAAAGTTTCTTTCAAAATATAAAAACATCCCCCAAAAATGCATTACCTGAGCATTATTTTGATATTTCCTTAACCTCTACTATACCTCTGAAGTTTAATTTTGAGTATGCTAATAAATCAGATCCCATCCACTCACTAATCCTCCTCCCAGTATATCTACTCCTTAGTTTCCTCAGGTCAGTGTCTGATCCTTTTGTCATGTTACTCTCTCACCTCAGGTACCTGTCCTTCCATCGTTAAGGGTCTATAATATTTTTATATTGATTTGACTGATTTTCTGAAGGGTTTTTTGTTACAGTAAAGCTGAAAGAGTTTGTTGGAGCTCAGAGATGAAAGGTTAAAGCAAAAGAGAGAAAAATGTTTGAAAAACTCTCGATGGGAGCAAAAGCAAAACAAGGAAATGTTTTCACCCCCATTTTAAACTCAGGCTGGAAAATGGGGCATGCACATTAAAAAGACAAACATCTCAGCACAGGTGTGACAGGTGAGGAGAGTTTCCTCATGCTTCTTGCCTTTTTAATTTTTGTCCTTTTTCTTTGATCTGTGTTTGTTGTGGTCCACCCAATACCTTTGAGATTACGTCACTTACCTTTATCCATTTTGAGCTTTTGTTACTTCCCCCTCCAAACCACATTTCTTCATGTCAAATTTAAACAAAAATCATAGTGTTTAATGACCTTGTAGAATATTTCTACTTGCTTCAAATTAAACTCCACTGCTGCTGATGCAGCGTTGAATCCGACCCTTTGTTCACCTGCATCAAAAGACAAGATGTTGTGTCTTGAATACAAAAAGACATCCAGTATAATGAGAAATGTAATACACCTTCATTTGTATGGTTAGTCATTTTCTTTGACGAGAGGTGAAGCGTACCGTTTTTTGTTTGATGTTGTAATATACTTTACCAAAGCTCACTTTCATGTCTGGGTTAGTTTGTGACGCTGTGAAATAGAAAAGTTGAGACTTCATAAATGTGGTTGAGGCTCTGATGTGAAGTGGAGAAGACAGCGTTTATCAACTGGAGGGGGGGGGGGGGCGTTACTTCCACAGCATCTTTCTACACATCCAAACAAGATGCTAAACAACACATCTCATCTGCGCTGATTGATGGATGAGTGCAAAGTTTAAAGAAAGGCTGCATGTATAAAATATGACACGGATTAAGAAAATGAATAAGTTATAAAATGTTCTGAGTGATCATCAGATTTTGAAAAATGCCAAGCAGATGCAGTCCAAGGCTATAGGTAGCTCGAGTGTTGTTTAGATTAAAAATCACTAATGAAGACTTTTATATAATACGTTGATTAGTCTACTGAAATTAGCTTGAGGGAACCTGGAGGCAGCTGACATGTACTGATAGTCCAACTATAATGACCCTCAGGATGTTGAGGAAAAAGAGGAACAGATGTGGGA
This sequence comes from Callopanchax toddi, assembly GCA_006937965.1. NCBI lineage: Eukaryota > Metazoa > Chordata > Actinopteri > Cyprinodontiformes > Nothobranchiidae > Callopanchax > Callopanchax toddi. The sequence continues at coordinate 459,134 of SSNR01000170.1, read as the reverse complement.
GAAGTTTAGTGAGACTATCAAACACAACTTTAAGTCAACCTTGAAGAGATTCTGGCACACAGTCAGCTGCCTCAGTGGAGCAACGTCAATACTGTAACCGTGGGAAAACTGTTGACCTCAAAGAAGGATGCAGCTGGAAGGGATCCTTTGAGCATCTTCTCAAAAAAGCTGAAACTCTTTTTTTTATTACTACCATGGGATGTTCCAACTACAGCAGCTTTGTTGGCAAATACTCTGCACTTGTTCTGTAGAAAGAAGGCTGAAGGAGACTGCTGGTTCATTAGAATTAGGCCAACTAATATACCCTGGTCCCACATCACAGGCTCAGACCCTTGAAATTATTATTTTTTTGTAGGGATTTGTGCAGCTAGACTCTTTGTGTTTTGTGAGCTTAAACTCTCAATGAAGGCTCTTTGATAGACCTTAGTAAGTCAGACTCTTTAATGGTGAGGGTTGGTTTTTGCAAAGTTTGCCTTGTGTATACAGCATGCATTGAAACAAAATTCACCTTTTTCATGCATAATCCACATGTATCAATAATAGACTAACAGAGGAAATGTGCTTGTATCCACGTATATACACATCTGGATTTGTTTAGTGCTCTTGATTGGAGCGTATGCCGTCTTTTAGTAGAAAATCCACGCAAGATCTTCGTACATGAGGCCCAGTGTCTTTGGCTGGTTAGTTTTGAGCTGCTGCTACAAGTAAAGGAGTTCTTTTGGTCTCACTCCTGAGTGTTGGTAGACGTGAGTGAGATTGACAGGCAGATTGGGGCAGTATGTGCAGTGATGAGGATGCTATAGCAGTCTGTCCTGGTGAAGAAACAGTCTAGCCAAAAAGAAAAGCTGTCAATCCATATCAAACCTTCACCTCCATGCATAAGCTATGAATAGTGACCAAAAGAACGTGATAAGAAATGCAAACAGCTGAAATGAGTTTCTTATGAAGGGTGTCAAAGCTTGCCTTAGGGATGTGGTGAGTAGCTCAGCCATCTGGGAGGACCCAGAGTTGCTGTTCCTCTGCACCAAAAGAAATCCACTGAAGTGTTTTGACATCAGGAAGATCTCTGAATATCTCCCAAAGGGACATGTTTCTGACATGTCCCACTGAATAGAGGCTTTTACAAAGAGCCAGGACAAGCTTGAGAAATAATACCTTTTAGTTGACTTGGGAGCGCCTCAGCGTCCCACTGGACGACCTGGAGGAGGTGATCAGAGAAGAATATCTGGAGGTCTTTGCTGAAATTCTTACCAAACCATAAAACTGGCAACAAATGATTATTTTTGTTTGCAACTGGAGCTCCAAGTTTGTTAAAATTGACAAAATAACATAAATAATTAGGATAATTCACCATCTCACATCCATATTGTATAATCAAGGTTTACAATTTAAAAAGGAAACCTGTTCATTGTGTAGGTTGTGGGCTGCTTATTAGAAACAACAGTGTTTAGATGAGTAACTTGTTAGTGATCATGTCACCTCAGTTACTAAACATCTACATAAAAAGTCTAGTTGTGGTCATATTTATGAGCTTGACGGGTTATTAGTAGGGATGTCCCGATCCGATCATGTGATCAGAAATCGGATCTGATTACGTGGTTTCAGACTTGCTCAGAATCAGACGTTGCCTCCCAATCATGACTTGGATATATGTATATATATCCTCATTATTTTTTAATGGGGTAGGGTGCAGCGTGTGTGCATTGCTCCAGGCGTCAGCGCTGCGGCGTTCTGACATACCCCCTCCCTCTGGATGGAAGTTCAGGGCTTCCGTACCACTGAGCTGGTTGTTGCTGTTGTTTGAGGTCCTTTGACAGCTGTGTGTCTAGTCTGCAGCTTCCCCAGTGTGAGCGTTCCTTCGCTACTCTCTGCAGTTGGATTTGAAGCTTCTCAGCTTGCAGGATGCACCGTCAGTGCCATGAGGGCACCAGTGCACAGAGATGCGTTTGGGTGGAGGGGTCCGTTACACACATGATGGTGTGCCTGTGGACTGGCGGACCAGTCATATGCAGCCCTGTCTATAGTTATGTGGTGACCTCTTGACTCCACATAGAAACAGCAACGTGTGCGGCATGACATCACTTTGTTGCAGAGAAACTATTAATTAAACACCGGCAAGTAGAACATGGAAGCAGCTTGAAGCAAAAAGTGCGATTATGTCTACAAGGTATTATGAAGTTGATGACAACAACACTGTAGAAGTATCGAATCGTGACTCTGTATCGGTAGATGCTCAAAATCAAATGACTCGGACTTGAGGGCAAAAACATCCTGATCAGGACATCCCTAGTTATTAGATTTCAGATGTTGGAGCTCTAAATAAGCATGATCATTTTGTAAAAATTGGATTTTCCGCCTCATCAACTAGCCAGTTACCCCCACCTGGAATCTGATTCATAGTTTGTCCAGGTTTCAGGCCTCTGTCCTTGTGACCATCTCTCTGTTTTGTCCAGCTGTTTTTGTTAGCTGCCCTGCTCCTGTCATTTGATGTTTCAATCTCACTTTTTCAAACATGTCCAATCTCATTCAGGAACTGTGTTCTTGTTACAATCAGTCACACATTTATGCTTGTCTCAAACGACTGGGATTTTTGCATCTTATGAATACACCATTGTATATCTCTCTCTACAGGTTTTCCTCCTTTGGTAATTTGTCTTCTTTTCCACTTTCTTCCTGTCTTTTCATTTTTCTTTCTGCTCTGCTAACAGGTATCGTGCTGTGTCAGTGGGAGCGGCAGCAGCAGTAGTCCCCAGCGCTGCGCTATCACTTTCACTTCCTGCTGTACTTCAAATGAACTTCTCAGAGGGAAACGATGGTCGGGAGTCAGGAGTCATACTGAAGTTTTCAAAAATAAGGTGCTGTGTATGAACACTTTGTGTGAGTTTGTGTGTGCTTGATCTTGTTTTTCCAAACAGGCAAGCAAAGATGATTAAAACAGGAGGAGTAAACAGAACCATACTGTAAGGGCTTTGGAGCTGATGAAAATGGACACAAGGACACGCCGCAGCCCGGCCACAGAAAACGGTGTCCAGCAGACACAACAAATGAATGGGACATGGTTACAATGATTACAAACAGATGGCTTCTGGGGGAAAAAGTGTGGCCTGACTGTAAAAATGCTTTGTTGAAGCTGAAAATTGAAATATTAACTGTGGACAAAGCATCAGAAAGCCTTTTCTTCCCCCTGTAGGAATAATCATTAAAAAAAATCTTACAAATACGTAAAATGAGATTACGTCTAAAAGAGAAGGTACACAAATTTGTAAGAAAAAAAGCAATAATTAATACAACAGCTTTCAGTTTTCTAGTTTTTTTTTCACCAAAAATCTGCTCGACAGTTTAATCATTTTTAGTTTTCATTAAAAACAAAGGAGCAGCACAATGTGAAACAACAAAAGAAGAGGAAGCAACAAAACAAGGTCTTTGATATTCTGCCTCAACAGTACACACCTATGTGTCCTCATGAGACAACATGTCCTCCTGTGAGGACATTAGTTTCCCTGCATCAAAATATTTGGATTCTATTTAACATGGATCTGCTGTTCATAGTCAATGATACTTGATTTTAATGATAATCATTTTTATTTTTAGATAAAAAAGTTAGAATTGTTACCTTTTTGAACTGCAAATAGTTCGAATATGCAAATGAGGTGTTAATTAATCATAAATAGGTAGGGTTAATTAAAAAAATCACATGACTAAGTTGGGACTTTGACCAGGAAATTCATGATAAAATAATTCTTAACTTTATACCTGAGTCTTGTGTTTTGCCTTTTTTCAGTTAGTTGCAGCCAAACCAGAGGCGTCCTCCCTTTACTGAGCTGCCATGTTTAATTTTAGGTCTCATTAAAGAGTTTTGAAGCATTAAAAACTTAATATTTAATAGTGACGTCAATGGAAAATTAAAGGCATAAGGAAACCCATGTAGCAGATAATCCCATATGAGCAACGCTTCTGCCATTCAGGAGATCTCCAAGTTATACAAATTTATCTAACAGGGTAAGTGAGTTTACACAAGGTGTGTACAAGCCTTGAAACGGCTCAAATGACAAACATGTCCTTATCTAAAACGGCAGACGTTTGCTATCTGAACAGCTCATTCAGATAACTTTTCAAACATGGATTATTTAAATTATATTTAAATTTCAGTCCATGAAGATTCAGCCATTTTTAGCCTGTTTCTGCTTTGATCAGTTGTACATGTGTGCAAACTTATCATCCATAAACCTATGAGTAGATTATTTCTGAAACCTTATTTGCAGTGCATGAGTTTGTGCATGTTTTGTACGTATTCATACATAATACAATGCTTCTGTGCATCTCGCATTGGCCTCTGTGTATTTTATACTACCTGTAATCCTTTTGGGTCTCTCTCGTATTGACCTGAAATCTGACCTTCATCTGTTTCACCGTCTCAGGGGACTCCGTTACCGGCCTGTGGCCAGCAGAAAGTAGATTCTGCTCATGTTCAGCAGCAGCACAGCGAGGATATTTATGCTCTTCCTATTGATGTGTGTTTAAATCCTGGAGTTTTACTGCTAAATTTGATTTTTGGTTGTGACAGAAGCAATATTCTTTTGTCAAGTAAAAAATAATCTGTAAAGGCTTTGAGCAGATTTACTGTTTGGAAGATTATTTTTGATTTATAGAGGTAAAAAAATTGGCTCTCAGCTTCCTGGCTCAACACAAATGGTCTGGAGTTAATACACATTGGAAAATGTGACATCTAAGCTCTGCTGAATGGATTTAAATGTAACCACTCTTGTATTAGACTACAACCGAGTGTACAGCCGAGTCGATATGTAAAGACATTTTCGTGGTATCTTTTTTAATAAATGCTGAGTTTTGCAGAGACAACACTGGAATTAAAAAACGTGACTCAAACATAAAAACACTGTCATTAATTATTCAGTCTTATTAAACAACAATAATCACAAAGTGGGCCAAAACCATAGAGCTGCTGAATGTTAAAACAATTGGCAGGTATTGCACTGTAATTGACCAAATTATGAACCTTTTTTCACTAAAGGCAGGCAAAATAATTTCTTCTGCTGATGTTTAATAGTTAAGATCTCTGGATATCTAAGTGGTTTGAGATGAGAGGTGAAGACTTAGTCCAGAGTCTCAGTAGAGTGATCCTTTATTTGATAAAGAATTAATTTGTTTTACTAGTATTTTTCTTTCAGGCTCTGAGAGGAGGAGATAGAATGAATGAGGAGCGGAGCAGCAGTGGAGAGTGGGCAGGTATGGTGAGTTTATAGGGGAGTGTTTGTGGGGGGGTGGGAAGTGCAGCAGGAGGAGGAGAAGGTCAGTTTGATTCTGAAAGTTCAGTTTAGTCAGAAATCAAAATGAGGAAAGATTCAGGAGGTAAACTCTGAGGTTATACAGAGACTGGAAATACATAACAACAATACAATATATTACGATACTACAAGAAATACAATAAATTGCCATACTTCCATCCAGCCATCCATTTTCTGTAGCTGCTTAATCCTCCACAGAGGGTCGCGGGGCAGCTGGTGCCTATCTCCAGCGGTCAAGGGGCGAGAGGCGGGGGACACCCTGGACAGGTCGCCAGTCCATCGCAGGGCCACACAGAGACAAACAACCACACACCCACTCACACCTAAGGACAATTTACCAGCCCAATTAGCCTGACAGTCATGTCTTTGGACCGTGGGAGGAAACCGGAGTACCCGGAGGAAACCCACGCACGCACGGGGAGAACATGCAAACTCCACGCAGAGAGGCCGCAGAGCCGGGACGCGAACCCACGACCTCCTTGCTGCGAGGCAACAGTGCTAACCAGCTGCGCCACCATGCAGCCAAATTGCCATACTTAATTAAATTTTTGTAAAACTGTTGCAGGTGAACAGAAAAGTTAGCCTCTTCCGTTGAGCAGAATCAATTCGCTTTATGCTAAAATAGCTTTTACTGTAATGCTACTGTAGGTCGTCATGGTATCTAGGCACATGTGTTCACAAATTTGTTGTTTTTGACTCTGCCGTTGCAGATTTTACAGACTGCATAACTCCCGTCACAAACTTTACTACATTTCTTTGTTTTGAAACCAAAACGTGTCCACACATCAGCTTTGAAAGCTGTTGGGACCGGCTGTATCCTCTCTGCTTCTTTCATCCAGATAGCTGTGTGAAGTTAGCAACATTTGCCACTCACTGGTGCTATCATGAGACCTTGATGTTCCGTGGAAGCTGAGGAATGCTGAGAACTAATGACTGCAGCCAACAAGTGATTGGAGGTTGAAATACAACACAGAAATTAACTACCACTGTTAATAAATTTTTGCATGTAAATTCTTAATAAAAAATTGATATTGTGCTTTAAGAAAATCAATACAATATTGTGACATGAAATATTGCGATATATAAGTGAATGGATTTTTTTCTTACACCCCTAGGGGCAACTGTTGGAGATATAAACTTGTAGACAAATGTTAATTTCTAGTTAGAATCACACTAAATGGTTTGTTTTGGTGCAAGTTTTCTAAATGGCAGGGTCATAGGGGGCATTACATGTACAGTAATTGTAAATAAATTGCAATTGAAAATGTCTTCTGATTTTTCTAGAGAATATCTCAGAAAGTGTCATTTGTTTGCAGTTAACCTTCATTTTATTAGCAAATTGTGTGTTATTCCCTCCCAATGTTGTCTCACAGTTCTTAAATAAAAAAAATAAAAACAATTTTTGAGATGAGTTCCAGACGTCTTCAATGACTCCACAACTGATCTGAGGTAGCGTTTACTTTGTGAATTTTTTAACTTTATTAAAGTTTCAAGGACAGGACTTCGGCCTTGCAACTCAAGTGAGGATATCGAGGACACCGGAGAATGTTTCCAGACATTTTGGAAACTGCCTTACGAAGGCAATTTGCAAACTGCCGCCAACAATCGTAGCCAAGTGAGATGCTCGGTTCACATCGGTGAATCACAAGGAATGAGCAAGCAACTTTAGGGATTTGGCACCGGATCATGGCTTCAGCCCAGTTCAAGTAGCAGATGAGAGATGGTTGCTGATGAGAGCCAACAAGCTGCTGCTGCATCTGACCCAGAACCAAGAGTTGGAAGCACTATCTATTGGTACTACCCACAACTCCACCTGAGAAAAAGGGAAATGACATTCTGACACATTAGCTGTATAATAATAATAATACCTTTATTTAACCAGGAAAAACAGATTAAGAACAAATTTCTTATTTACAACTGTGGCCTGGCAAAAGACAATGTCTTTTGAGGGAGAAAGGACGTCCTTTAAACAACATGTTGATTAGATATATATATATTGACTCTGATTTATAGTGAGATGAATACATACAGTGTTTCCTATTTTGGCTCTTGAGACACAGATTACCTGGACATCAAGCTACAACTTAACAACAGAATATAATCATTTTAGAATCTACTGCTCCCTCTCAGATGATGTTTGTGTTAGCATTTGAAAAATCTAAACATAGTTCTGTCTCCAAATCAATTGAATGTGTTTTTATTGTTCTGTTGTTTGGTTTGAAGTGAAATTTAATTCCTAAAGCATGGCTGCTGTGGAACACAGTGGGGGAAACTGAGCATGCTGAGAGGAAAACTGTGAGAAATAAATTCTCCTATCAGGAAGTAAGGGGCTTTTCATTTGGCTTTATTGACTTTTAAAAAAAATGTGTCCCACAGTCAGCACATACTTTTCTCAACAGTGAGAACCACTGGGATCTGAAGTTTTATCAGGATATTCTGAGTCCAGGTTTGTTTTGAGTTGGTGTTTTCGTGTTCTCCACTGGACTCTACCAATGGCCCGAGGAATGTTGAGTTTAATCTGTAATCAGTTATGTTGCCAAACAAACTCAGCAAGCAAACATGTTGCTTTAGCATCAATCTGCCATGCCCCACTGAGAGAATCTGATGGGTGGAGGAACGTGATCAATGGATTCTGAACAGTTTGAGAAATATTCCAGGAGTCTTGAAGAAAAAACGTTGCAAGTTGATTTGTTTCTTTTTGACGACTCCTCCAGCGTGTCTGTGCCTACCTGCCAGCTGCAACTGACACATGAAAGTCAATAAATAAACTTAGAAAGACAACAGAAGACAGATGATCTGTAGGGAAGAGCTTTAGCCACCCCAGGGATGCCAAGTTATGAAATTCTTAAGAAAGTACAAAGTAAAACACTGCAGCGCTTTATGGGATTTAGTTTAGCAGCAAAAGCATGTAGAGTAAAAAAAAAACATCCAGGGGCAGAAGTGTGTTTTCTCTTTGGTTTATCGCCCCATCTGCACCCAAATAGCGTAGAAGCAATGTGCTGCAGGGCTGAAGGGGAGGATGGGGATGTTACACCCTGGACAAAACGGCAGTCCATCACAAGACCAACGCAGAGTCACACAACCAAGCACACACTCACACCTAAAGTCGATTTAGAACTGCTGGTTTGCTGTCATTCATGTTTTCGGACTGTGGAAAGAAACTCAAGTAGAAAACTGGGTCGCTCACAGCAAGAAGTTTACAGCTTTAACACAACACGTCTGACTCTGAGCTGCAGAAGGTGAAGAAACCCATGCAAAGGAAATTCAAACTGTATTCAGAAAGACCACAGTCAAAATTCAAACCAGGAACTTTCATGCTGTGCAACAATGACGAAAACCTCCAAACCAAAGTCCAGCTTGCACCTTTTTAAAACCGCTCTGACAGGTCTGCTCTGCTCATCAAGTTCATTGCAACAGTTTAAAACCTGTTTTTTATTATTGGACAAAGAAAAGTCACAATTTCTTATTGTTATTTTCTGCACGTTTTAACTTTAATTTATCTTCTCTGCTCTTTTGTTTTAGTTGAACTGTTAAAAAGTTGTGATTTTTGCTCCAATCAGTTTTGTTTTAAATGAATAACGACCCTCCTCCCTACGTCTAAACCTAAACCGAGAACATTCATTTACACTATCCTACACTTTGATGATGGTGGTTACATTTTAGAGGACATCAGGCATCTGTTCTTTAATGACTTAAATCAAACGTAATGCGATATGGACGTCCCGAGGGAAGATCTGCTCCAGTGTTGTGTGTGTGTGTGTGTGTGTGTGTGTGTGTGTGTGTGTGTGTGTGTGTGTGTGTGTGTGTGTGGAGCTGCTTTAGAGGTGTGATTACAGGTGGACTCAAAGCAATCAAGTGTGTGAGGAGAGAAAGTGTGTGTTCATGTGTGTGTGCTACTTCCAGATTATTGCACTTTGTGGACTGTGAAATGGCAGGTTAATAGTTGCTGTTGAACCCAGCCCATCTATTCCCATAAAAACACACACGTACACCCTTTAATCTCATTATCTGACAAGACATACGTATAAGGATGAGCTCTGGAGTTAAAAGCTTTGTGGTCGTACTTCTAATCATGTGATCCGTTTGTGGTTTTGAACCCTGACATTTTAAAAATCTGGTAATAAAATTGGATTCTGGTTTAATTTGATTCTATTGGAGGTTGAAGTGGTTTTGCTTATAGATTTTTGGAATATAACTTTTTGAGTAAAACGTGTTTCATGGTGCCATCATGATCCTGACTTTTGGTCATTTTTGAATTCAGGGTGATAATTGAAGCAGTGGGATAAAGACAATTCTCTTTTTAAAAATTATATTTGGTCTATGTATCTATTTTTAGTAATTAAAGCATAGAATAATACATTCATTTCTATTTTTAAATGTCTTTTACTCCTAATAATTTGAGTACATTTGATAAAACAAATAAAATTCACTTACTTTTTAAAATCACAATCAAAGTAAGTGAGAAAACAAGTGTTTTTCACATTGCAATAAAAATCACCCTTAAATGTGATATTAGATTCTCCCACCACCACCTCCAATAAACCCACCAATAAGCATGTATCATCACTTATTTTGAAAACAAACACTCTGTACTTAATCCACCTCTTTAGCTCATCTCTACTCCTCTCTCACCAGAACTCTTGAGGGGAATAAATAAATAACAGAGCAGATAGAAGCTGGAGCGTAGCAGCTGTACACACCATGTATGTGTTATTTAACATTTTAATAGATCACACGTCCAATAAAAATTTCAACCCACCAGTTTGCTGATGTCTCTGTTAGAAATATGGTATAAAACCATCTTGCCTGCACTACTAGAGGGTATGAAAGGACACTTTATAGTTTTATTTGAAAGCACATGAAAAGACTTTCTGTCTGCGCCATAAAAGAAATTTTAACGTGCAAAGACTCTCATCACTATCAATAGAGTATTTTTCCTGAGCAATAAGTGCTAATGCTGCTTTGACAGGTGACCAGTCGAATGATAGCATTTACAGTTAGTGGAATAAATATCCAGGTGTTGACTAGTTATAGAAATAATTTTCAAATTAGTGCTCATCAATATATTTTACAATTATTAGCACCAGTTCACAAGAACTTTTCATTGTGCAGCATGCATGCATTGTTCCAGGCATCAGCGCTGCAGCGGTCTGACACCCCCCCTCCCCTGGACGGAGGTTCAGGGCTTCTGGAGCGTGGAGCTGGTTGTTGCCCTGTTTGAGGGCCTTTGACAGTTCTGTGTCTAGAGTCCACAAGCTTCCCCATTGTGAGCGTATCTTGCCACTCCCCGCAGTTGGACGTGAAGCTCGTCAGCTCGCAGGATGCATAATCGTGCCACAAGGGTCCGCAGAGGCGCGTTCAGGCGAAGGGGTGCGGTATGCACACATGATATCTGGTGCACTTGCAGACTGGTGAACCAGTTATATGCAAACCTGATTATAGATGTGCTAAAAAATAATGAGAACATACATATCCGATTCCGGATCAGGAGGTAATGTCTGATTCCAATCGAGTCTGAAACCACGTGATTGGGTCGATTTTCGATTACGTGATCTGATTAGGACATCCCTAGATAAAGCTAGCTATAAACCAAATTTAGGTCATAAATACAATCAATACAACACTGCATATATGACTGACACAAACTTTCTTTCAGTTCAGCCTTATGTCTAACAGAAGGTCAGAATCTGATTAACAACAAGCTCAATATTCAGGTTTTTTATTGTAGCGTCTTTCTTTTAATATTTGCAGAAAAATGAAATGTATTTTGTTGATAAAATAATCAATTACTTGATTAAAAATCATCAGAAAGTCTTAATATTGTGTAACACAATTTTTTTACATCACAGATTTATTAGTGCATATTATATGTGCACATCGGCCTCTCTACTTCCCTTTGTGACTTTTCCAAGGATGTCACCTGTACATTTTAAAAACCTTGTGCCATATTTTTATATTCCTTTGTCCTCTGTTTCCTCATCAGCCCATCCCTCATCCTGCCACCAGTCCCGTTTCCTTCTTTATCCCTCGCTCCTATTTGTGGGTGATTAGTTGAACAGCAGTCATGCTGGCTGTGGGACTAACTATCCTTGGATCACTGAGGGTAACGTTATCTGTGGAGAGAGGCGGCTCTTCAATGTCAAGCCATTGTTGTGTGCGTGTGTTGTTTCCTGTGTGTGCATCATTGTGTGGGCAGGCAGCAGCAGTGTGAAGTATGCTGATGGTATTGAAGGCAGAAGGACCAGGAAGAGGTGGAGAGGAGGTCAAGTAGACTACTATAACACACACACACACACACACACACACACACACACAATAGAAAATGCATATTAAAGCTGTGTATAACAGCTTGAATTACAGCAGCTTTTCACATATAAGCACAGCCACCCACACACACCTTTGCTTGCACACCATGCTGACTTGGAGGACATCATATAGTCAGCCAGAGATGAGTAATAACACTGCAAAAACACATTTTCCTAAACAGGCGCACGTGCACACGTCCACGCAACTTCCCTGCTTCTAATTTCTGACGAAGCAACACTAGTGAAGACCCCAGGCTCATTATAAGCAGAGTGTAAAAATAGAAGCACAGCGTATGCATAAAGCCCAGATGCTAGGCTTCCAGAAAATGCAAATTTTGTCATGGGTCTGTGCAGTAATGCATGGAGTGTAGCCTTTTTTTTCTTGAACAGCAGAAAGAAGGAATGTATCAAATGGACATGATGAATGGTGAGTTTAGCTTGTAATAGTTCACAGCTGTGAATAAGTCACACAGGTTTATTATCAGGTTAGCAAGGGGAAATACCACAAAGTGAACAAATAATATGGATAAATTCTAATAAATCCAGCACTTTAGCAAGTTTGGGATTTTAGTGACCTGGAATCCAGTTTGCAAAGACTTTACATTTTTCAGGAGGCTAAAGCCTGAGTCACAGGAGACGTCAGTCGTACTGGCACCGCTTCCACGGCGCCGTGTCTTCGGCGACTCTTCTGGTCTCACAGGACACGTTCCTAAAGTGGAACGCCATTGAACGCAGCTTGCAAAATCGCACGATTTTTGGGATCTAATATTTCAACAATAGGTAAGTGAGCTATTTATTGAAATAATCTGTTTCTAAAAGCTCAATTATGTAACTATTCCAGTGAAACGCTCCTGGTCCACAGCTGGTAGTTAATTGTTTTTGTTTGTCATATAGGTTCAGATTATTGTCGTACTGTCTGTGTCATAAAGTACTCCACAACATCGTGACACACGCGACTGCTATGGCGCTGAAATAGAACTGGTGCGTATCTTTAATGCCGGGGCGTGGACCGGCGCTTTTGGGACGCGCTGTGGCGGTCCCAGTGAGACCATCACTGACTATAATGGTTTTGTTTTGAAGTCACGGCTTGAGCTCGGGTGCTGCGCGGCGCTGACGTCTCCTGTGTGACTCAGCCTTAAGAATGGAAAGCTACAGTGTATTCTCCCTTACTGAATGGTTTTTTTGTTACACTGTATATCTTTTAGTTTTCTCACACTTTTTGAGTCATATGTTTGTTTTTAAATTACATTTTGAAAGTTTTGAGTGAGTTCCAGTATCTTATCTATTGTAAGCTTTCTATTCAGATAACTGTAAAACTGATGCATTAAGTTCCAGCACAGCCAAGGCCAAAGCTGATTACTGCAGCTCCAACCTATAATATCTATATTTCTTTATGCAAATATATATATATTTTTCTATAATTCCTTTGGACTTGACCCTTGGATTCAAATTTAGCAGTGCTACATTTATGCTGTTAAAAACTCCTCTGTAATGTAAAACTGATGGTGGGGAAAAGGTTTCCAAAATAACATTGCAGGAACCAATAAGAAAGTTTGGAGTTTGGAGCTGTTTTAAGACGGGAGCAATTGGTATTGATTATGCTCATCAGGCTTGTTGAGTACATTTGAACACACTGTTGTAAGATAGTAATTATTCAGAATTTTTTACACAGAAGCACACTTTTAAAGGCATACTACGTAACATTTTCATATTTTTAAATATTCTTCTTGAGCCAGTATGTGCTAATATGACCCTTTACAGGGTTAATGAAAAGTCACTCAGCCCCATCTGCTGCTTGGATCCGGAATTCCACGTTTGCAACTTCTCATTCTCTGATCTTTTTGGTTTTTTAAAAATACAATTTTAAAGGTGTTTCTGTCTGTATTCAAAGTTTACTTTAAAATTTTGCATTTGACTGCCATAATTCTGAGCAACATTTAAACAAAGTCACTTTCTCTGAGGGCTGAAATTGCCTAAAGTTGCATCTTAGGTAAAGGTACACAAGGAAAAGAATGATTTCAAAGTATTCTAATCAGTTGTTTTGTTAACAAACCCATGAAAACAAGACAGGAGCTGAATCTGTGATGAATGCACCTGATGAAAAGGAAGCAGTTCTGAGAGCTGATGATCGCTAGCGCTTATCTCATCAGAAGTTTACTGTGCATTTGCAAAAAAAATAAAGACTTTTTCTTTATAGGATGGATTCCCAGCACGCTTCTTTGTGAAACTTTAGGTCTCCATCATCTCCTGCAGAAACTTCAGGGTGAGCTGCACTGCTGAACACCTCCAGGTCTCATTTTACACTCCATGTGATATTTACAAGTCAGTGCTCATCGTATTATAATAACATTAGAGTTCTTTTCTTTGCCCCATATTTGCATGTGTGGGAGTAACGGACTGGAGGGGAATCGTGTCCAGGAGAGAAAAGAACCAACTTATGAGTTTCTCAAGCACATAATGATGCACCTGCCCCTTAAAACAAATGAGAACAATAAGCTACAAATAACTCTTTAACACGTGTAAAACACACACACACACACACACACACACACACACACACACACACACACACACACACACACACACACACACACACACACACTCAAAGAAGCCCATGTTGATTTCCACATCCCTTACTCCTTTATTTCAGTGCACTCCTCACTGGTTAATCACGAAATGTTAAAACACAATTCTTCACTCACAACTTTAACTAATTTACATTTCTTGAAACAAAAAATGTGTAATTATCCTTTCTGAAATGTATTGTTAGGTATTTAGGTAATTTTAGATGATATTTTAAATTCTTTTGTATCATTAGATTATGATTTGTAGTTGTCAGTGAACTAATGTAGAAACAGAGTTAATTACTGCTTAATTAGGAAGGTACTAAAGTACTTGGGAAATTAGGCTTTAATTAGCAAGCCATAGTGCAATTACACAATAACACAACATAGATGTGACCACAAGCACCACAGCCTCAGGTCAGCAGCATGCTGTACACGTGTGCTGGTTATTAGCGTGATTACGTGGTAATGAGAATGGCTCCTGAGTGGCACCAAATCTGTGCCCTCCTTCTGTCACCATCTTTCCCCTCTCGTTCCCGTAGCTTCCTTCCACAGCCTCGGTTTGCCTTTCGTCTCGGCGGGTGAGTGTTTTTGGAAGAATGAACAATAAGAACTGTATTGATTCTGTCCTGTAACCTTTAGTCTTCCTCTTGTCAATTCTGTATCTTTGAACTGAGGTGGCACAGTTCAGAATTGTGAGGCTTAGCCCTCGGACATGGATTTGGACCTCTCATCTACATGCAAATTGGGTTTTTAGTGGGGAAAAAAAATAACACTCCGTTTACTGAAATTTTTATTGGAAATCTATAATAGACTTGAGATACAGAGCTTTTCAGAAACAATGTCATAGCAGCGTATTTCGATCATTCCCACTATGTTGTTATACTCCAAAACAACAATGGAGTCGTTTTTTTTTCCATCTGCGTTGATTCATTCTGATCCTGTTGCATCAAAAGCTGATCATGTGTTTGAATGATTAACAGCTGAGAGGATTTTTTTTACATGTATTGAAACAGATTCATTACATACGTAAGCCTACCTAAGAAAATTATTCCTTTACATTTTGATATGCTGCAACTGCGGATGCTCTCATCGCCTACTGGCGTGGGATGCTTAGTATTTTATTTTGGTTTGAATCCTGTGGATGGATGCAATTTCTTCAAATCCTGTTTACCAAAATAATTCAGAGTAGTGTAGATGGGCCTTGAGCACACCAGTCCTCTACATCTAAGGAGTCTGTGATCAGTGGAGCACAGCCAGCTGAGCAGATTGTAAAATTAACATGTCTTATTGTTGACAGCAAGCAGAGAGAATAAAGTCCCAAAGACTCCTTTTTAGAGTCCTTTGTTCAGTCTTAAGTAATAAGATTGTTTCTCACAATGATGGAAGTATCGACTGGGTGTTCTCAGATATGCAGCCGAGGTCTGCAGGTCAACCTTTAACAAAAGATTCAAAACGCTGGGTTTTTGTATCCAGCTCATTCAGATAAGTGGATGTTTCTTTCCTGTGACTGATAAAATCTCTCTGCTCCACTATCTTCAGTCAACTCATTGAAAAACTTTAATAGTGACCTAAAAGATGTATCACATGAACACACAGCTGAAAGAAAAATATACAAACATGAAATATTTCCAACTCACTATTTTTTGTCTCCAAGATGTCAAATCTTGCCGTTCTTGCCATTTGTCACAGTTTGTAAACTGTGTACACAATGTCTTTTTTTTTTGGCACCATCACTGTGACGCAACAACTGTGGCAATATTTGACGCCTGGAACGAGCACTGCCTTCTGAATAAGACACATCAACAAAGATAGGATTCTGAGTTGGCCGTGAAATCATCTACAAGACTTAAACTTTTCAAATCAGAGTTTGATGACTTTACGAGACCTTTACGAGTTCTGTCCAAGTCAGACTCCGTTCTTTTTAATCTGTTTAATGCGGGGTGAAATCTTTGAATGGATCCAAGAAGAGAAAAAAAAAAAGGTGACGCATGCAACTTGGAGTTAAAAAGCATCTGTGATACATAAAAAAACCTGATTTATTTTGAAATCATGGGAGCAGAAATCCAACTTGCTTTGGTCTCACAGAAAAGTAAAAAACTGTGTAAAACTCTTTATTGTAGTAAATGAAATAAGGATTCCTCTATTGTTCATTTAATAATCTGCCTTTTTGTTTCATTTTATCAATAAAAAAATTGTGTAAGAAATCTAGCTAGTCTTTTCTACAAGGTACATCTTGTATCTATGGAATGATCAACACAGTTAAACATATAGGTAACGCGCCAAAGAATATGTCAACATCCCCTGAGTATTATCCTGTTGGTATTCATTCTTATTTTGAGTAGTTTGGTGGATTTGATGATGCTGTTTTTCATAGGAAATAACATGTTTACTCTGTCAGGGGCCTCAGCAGCATGTGGAAGATCCATACGCAGCCACAACCGCATGGCTCCTCCTCCTCATGCTGGTCACCAGGAGTTTTTGAAGGTCAAAGGGCATCATAGTTTAATCATTCCAGCACATACGGATTGCCTAAGCTGTCCAGGAGCTGTCAGCCAGGGGTCAGTCATACACCTGTGACTGTCACACACCTGGCAGCGCTGAAAACTCAAAACAAGAGTGAACGTCAACCAGAGAATATAGCAGAAGATTCTGGCACATTTGTGGAACGCTACCTACATGTACAGTTATGTTGCTCAGTCCATGGACGCATGACCCTTAGAAGTTATACCTCATTGTAAAAATGGCTAATTGGGCTCCTCGGTGATACAGGATTTATTGCTAAGAAGCCTTGTTACAACAAAAAAGCAATCAACAACACTTACATTTCTTGACTTTTTTGTTTATTTTAATGCAACTGAGTCATTGACCCTGACTGAGTAACACATTCACATTTTATACAAAGAATTACCAGTTCAGTGTGACATGAGACCAATGTTAAAAAACAAAACAAGAATGATCTGTTTAATGTTCATATTTGGGTTTTTATCTCTAATCGCCACTTTAATCCACCTTTCAAACATTCCATTACAGCCATTGTCAGAGAGTTGTAGCTGTCTCAGACCACACACACACACAGACACTCTGCATCACACATCTACACGACAACATGACAAGGTCATTGGCTCAGTGGTATTCACCGTCCTGCTTTTTGTCACACTTCAGAGGGAATCACAGTCACAGGTTGTAGAGGACACGGCGCTCATTAGCACTGAACACTTCCTGCTTGTCATTTCATGGCTGGGTTACACACGTCTAAACTAAACCTGTCCTTATGTCATAGTAAATAATTGACAATGGTGGAAAAAATATGGAAACGTGTTTCTTTATTTTCATGAATTCAAATAATTTCCATTCATGTTTAGCAGTAGATCGTACCACCCAGTTTGAAGTGTGTGTGTTAGCCCTGATTAGCATAAGGATTCTGTGTCGATCCACAGAGAAGTGGGCCAAAGCCTTTTAGACTGAAAAAAAAGCACTCAGAATAAAACCCAGAAAATGAAGCTGCATTGATTTTTATGGAAGAGTGAGAGCGTGTTGCTGGACTGTCTCTTACAAGAAAAAAACACTGATGAGATCATTTTCCCCAAAGCTGAAGATGGATGATAAAAACCTACAAAGCCACTACCTATCGGCTGGCTTATTTTGCCTTTATGGTTCAACGTCTATTCACACACACACACACACACTAACACTCATAGGCTGGTTCATAGAAAGGCAGTAACACACAGTAAGTTACGTTAATGCACACAGCAGAGCTCAGGCTCACTTTCTCTCTAATTGTCTTTGAGATGACTCCGTCACTTTGGGCTCAAATCTCAGGCTGGATGAATGATGATTACGGGCCTGGAAATCATCACTTTTGAAAAGGGGACACACTTCAGTGCATTTATTTGGGCATGTTTACCAGCAATGCCTTTGCACACACACACGCACACACGCACGCACACACACAGCTTTTCTTATAAATCATACAAGCCTCCTCACTCACACACTGAAAACCTTTTGCAAACCCAATATGAATTCATGCCATTCATATCAGAAAAAAATGCTGAATATATAGAAATGAATAAATATTTATGCTGGAACAAGTTGGTTTCACAAATTATGATCATCTACAGTTAAAACCTGCAGTTATTTTTAGAGATTTTTTAATTGTCTTAGATCTGCTTGTTTATGAAAGAGCTGCTACCAAAAACAGGTACATATGTTTTTAAGCTACATCTTTCAAATTCCTTTGGATAAAAAGGTATAAAGTTATCACCAACACATATATAAAATCAACTCGTAAAGGTTGGTTTAAAAAGAAGACACCAACTTGGTCTAAACTTCAGGAACTGAAAGTTTCTAAAGGTCTGTTTCATTCTTTGATAAAAAGTCGTGATTTAACAAACTGGCTGTGATGGTGCACAAAAAGCTTAAAAGGTCACATACTGCAAATAGGAATGGTCACAGGAATGAAAAGCAATAAAACTGTCAGGTTTAAAGTCAGTAAATTAAAAATGCATTCCTGATAGCTATAATTAGATGGCTGCACCTGCTTTGAGTGTTAGATGTGTGGATCATTCTTGAGTGGAGTTATTAAGATGTTATTCCCACTCACTTTGTGAGGTAGTTGGATTCTCCCACATCAACTTTCCACAGCAAAAGCACAAACATTCAGACCAATGATGATGATGGTTTGTTTTGTTGATTTGAGTGCACTTTGAAGCAATGTCTCGATTGTTGTTGTTGGGATTTTTTATGCATTTTTTTTTTTTGCAAATATCTTCCCAGGTATCACTGTGCAACAAATCATCTACCAGCCCAATTCACATCCATGCAAACAAGGAAACTGTTTAAACAGAAAGTCTCTGAATGAAAAAAGAGGAAAATCTCACTCTCAGTTTTTAATTTTATGTTTACTATACTACATGAGTACAAACAGTTATTGAAAAATGAAAATGCAAAAAAGAACAGCAAAAATATACTGACAAATAACAACAGAGAGGAAATCAAACAACATTTTGCACAAATAAATATAGTTTGGTGAACCTTATCATATCAAAGAGAGTTACAGTCAATGTCCGTTTAAAATTGAATTCACAGTGAACGGAAGTGATTGAAGATGGAAAATTGGAGAATAAAGATCAAGGTGGGATTGAAGGGATGGACTTTAGTCCACATAAAACACATTGTTGTCTTTACTTCTTCTTTATCACCTAAAATAACTATTTGTACAAGCCTCAAATGATGAAAATGAAAGATGTGGAATTGAACAAAGTCTGAACAGAAATGAGAATTTCAGCCAAGTGTTTAGTCAAATGAATAATAGCAAGGTTTGATATTCTAATTCTGCATAGAGGAAAAAAGACGATGAACTATGAAAAAACGTTTCATGGTTTAAAAATAAATAAAAAAGAAGTGCATTAATGTTGTAAATCTAATATAGAAAAAATAGGGTTGGGTTGGTGGTTAATAAACAACAAGTGATGGTTTAGACAGCAGCGAAGAGATGAACACATCAGCTACACGTCTATTAATAGCCATGCTGTGTGTGTGTGTGTGTGTGTGTGTGTGTGTGTGTGTGTGTGTGTGTGCCATTTTATAAACATGAAGGATCAGAGTGATCCTACAGTATATATCCATATGATCGGCACTTATACAGTTTATAAATCAGTGTTTGAGTGGGTATGCTCCATGCTGCCTTTTGCACTCATCTAAATACACACACACACACACACACACACACACACACACACACACACACACACACACACACACACTTTGCACAGAATCACAGACACATACAGTGTAAATCACCTGTCCCGTTACCTGCTACAGTTTAATTCCTCCCCTCATCTTCTTGTCTCTCCAGCATCTCCTATCTAAGAGACACGACTTGCAACTATGTAAGAATCTTTACAGACAGTATTTCTTTTTGTTTTTTTTTTATCACAATTAAATATCAAGACTTGCTCTTACATAAAGACACACTAAAACCTAAACATTAAATAGACAGCTGTCCTCATGCTGACAACACACTGCTATAAAGTGTCCCTCCTCTTTCTTCCTGTCTGACTCTTGGTCCATCATATTCTGTCCCTAGATTAAATGCATTTACAGAGTTGTTTAAAATGAAAGCGATTATTAATACATTTTTATCACCCTGCTATGGCGAATTGCATTAATACGCTTAAAAACTAGAAAACAGACAGAGAAAACTAGTGCAAAGATGAGAAATAAAGAACTCAGGAATTGGTTTCGCAGAACTTTTTAAAATGGGATTTTAATTATTTTAAGAAATAACTATGAAGCCATGAGGTCTGTAGTGTTTGAGTGACATTAAATGCAGCTTTAATGATTTGCTAAAATTTTCATATAAATTACAATTTGCCTGAGATATGATTTGAATAATTCCTCTTTTCTGCCAAGGATAAAGTCAGATTTTGGCTTTGAATGTTCTTTAGTCCTTGGTCAATTCATCTCATATGCATTACATTTTCTCTGACAAGTATTCAACAAATTGATGTCAATTTTAAAAGATTTCTGAAGCAGTTAGATGATATTGGCCTCCTAATAATCTTTTTAAAGTTTAAATTGACTTTGGAATAGTGGTTTGAAGGTTTCCTTGACCCTTGGTTGAGATTTGGATCTAATAAATGTGAAAGAAGAACAAAAAGCAACAACATTAGAGAGGAGATTTTATTTTGACAAGTCATTTTTAAAGTTAAACGAGACTAATTATTGGTGACACCTTTGGGTCAAACACAAAGATCCATATGGGGAACAGATTTAAACTGATGCTGATTATAAAAATAGAAGTGAGCAGATGATACTGATAAAAAGAATATAAAAGCAAAAATGTCAAGGTCATAGTCTCTCATAGTACCTTTTACATAATGTGAGGCCTTTTTCTAAACTTAATATGCTTTATGATGGTTGAGGATCTTGAATAATGTGTAATAACCTCACACAAAAAAATATTACAAAATGAAATGTCTTTTTCTTGACATTGGCTGGTTGGTATCTGTCTGATGTACAGAATTTACAATTTATAAAGGTTTTTACTATTTCTTTTGAGGATTTACACTCAGTTTAAAGGGACCTCAGAATCTCCAGATCTATTAAAGCCTACACTGTAAAATAAAGATATTTAAGCCTAAAGACGGATTGATCCTCTCACCTTAACATGGTTTCCAGGCAGTTTCCAGGTTTTACACTTCCTTTTTTCTATTTTCATTCTCTCTCCTCATCTCCTGTTTTAAGAAAAACAAGTGAGTCTCCTATGCAGTTTTCTGTGCTGCCTCAAGATGGTGATTTGTTCCCCAGTCTGAACCAGTGACATCGTCTCCCCATCAGCGCTAATTACTCGCCTTCTTCATTAGCTGGATTGAAGCCACACTCCAGAGCCAAATCAGTGTGGTCCATTTATAATCTGGTTGCAAAGTAATCTCCTCCTTATGGAAAATCTGTCTGTGGCGGAGAATTTGCTCAACAAAGTAAATTGAATCTTGTCGTTCCTGCTCACTCTCCACCGCTGCACCTCGCCTTCATCCTGCTGGGATCCCTGGATTATTCTCCCTTCAAAACCTTAAACTGAAAGAACCCAAATCAGTAAACTATCTTTGGAATTTATTCTTACCTCAGACACCAATAAAGTACAGTATTCCTGTTCTGTACCACTTAGAATAAACCTTTTTATCCTTTCATTTTTTCACTGAGACCTATGCAAAAACATCAAAATATGATGTTTCAGGCTAAAGTCTCGGCTAAGTCTTTGAGATAAGACCTTGACCTTGATCAGAGAGTGCTTTTACACATGCAAATAAATATCATGTTTAAATTTAAGTTCTGGATTTTAGATTGGATTGTCCTTGTTTCACTGTAGTGATGTATTGTTTTATCCCGCAGGTACCGTGGGTTACCCGCGGGTCGGGTTGGGTTAGGTCAATAATTTTTTACTTTAGTGTAGGGCGGTTTGGGGCAGGTTTATTAAATCAGGGGTCATGTTAACAGAAAACTTTCCATCCATCCATCAATTTTCTTCCGTTTAAGGACAGATCACGGGGCAACAGCCTGAAAGGAAGCCCAGATGTCCCTCTCCCCAGCCACTTTGGCCAGCTCCTCCAGGGAGGATCCTATGATAAGGCGCTCCCAGGTCAGCTGAAAAACATAGTCCCTCCAGCAAAATTTTCCGTCATTGACGTATTTTTTTACTTTGTGTGTGTGTGCATGCACGGTAGGACCACGCTGTTACGTAGAGTGACAGTAACAGCGAGCCACTGCAGCTGTACTGGCAGCCTGAGAGATGTCCGTTTCTCGCCCCGTGACCGCTGTAGATAGACACCTGAGACCTCATTTATAAAACTTGCTCATGCAAAAATTTGTCTGAAAGTTGCGTAAGTCACTGTTTTTGCAAACTTTGGGATTTCTTAAAGAAAACGTGACAGAAAAATGTGGTAACTTTATTCAGACTTTGAACCTTGCATAAGCACATTTTGGAGGCAGTCAGACTAAATAAAAATACTTTCAGTCAATATTATAAGCTGTTTTTAATGAGGCAGGGTGGGGGCAAGTTGTAAAAATAGATGCCGTGATGTGGGGGAGTTTGATGCCGGTCAGAGGTTTTCAAATGTGCAGGACCCACGGGTCGAAAAAACCTAACCCACGCATCACGATCTCACAGCTAAACCTCAAAGTTCTCACTGCAGCGCTTTAGTCTTTGTTTGAAATCATCTTTGCTCATTCACAAAAAAAAAAAAAAAACTCTTAACGTTTATGTGAAACTATCTAGCTTAAAATTAAAGGAATGCAAATTTTACCATGACCCAAGCTTTTTAAATTGCCTGTCTTTAGAACAAATTCGCTAATGTTGGCTCATAATTCAGAAGTGTAGAGAATAACAAGAGTTTCCTGAAGAAAAAACAATCTGGGTGGCAGCATATGCTGTTCCAAATTCTCTATACATCTTTCAGAACTGATGATTTTCTTACAGATGTGCAAACTATTCATCCTGGGAACATTTATGCACTTTCATACAGACACAGATGCTGTTCTTTAGATTGATGCTAACAAGCGGCATGGCGCCTCTCATCTTTAGTCTGGAAGATGCTTGCAAAAATATAATATTAAGTTGTAATTAGTCACATTGCAGGGCAGTTGTCAACATTCTATAATAAACATAAATCACTTTCATGTTTTAGTGACTTTATTTTGCTTTTTAGTTCATAATTTCATACCAAATGTGTTGCTTTCATCAAAATCAAGATAAACCTACTGTATTTATTTTTTGATAATTTGTGTTTTTAAAGTGATAAAAGATTCAGTTTTAGTGACTGCACAAAGCAATGCACATTTTTTTATGATTTTGCAACCACTCATTTTACTTTAATACATTTAATATTGAACATTTTCAAAGTTGTGGCAGCTCATTTTAAGTTTCAGATTGGTGTACTTGCTGTAAAAGATTTGCACAGCCATTAACTGTTAGTGAGCAATCAAAGAGAGCAAACCGATCACATTAACAAATGGTTACACAGTTGGAACAGGCTGTGTTAACCAAAGGATGCCAAGCCTCACAGTGAAACTCAGCAAAGGCTGTGTTATTGATCCCACAGGGGTATCCGGAACAGAAAACAGGAAACGATTAATGAGATGTGAAAAATACATGATTGGAAAGGCACAAGATGCCATCAAGTGTGATAAAAAACCCCTGAAAGGAAGCTGTGATACCAGAAGGAGACAACAGAATAATCAGCAACAGCAGCATGTGGCGGCAAAAGCAACTAGTATCACACAGTAGCAATCACCGACACCAGGGATCGGATGGGTAAGAATAAAGCACACTGAACGATAACGTCACTGTTGTTTTCTACATTATTTGTGCTGCTAAGGGTGCGACCAGAAAGCTCAGCTGGGGAAGTGCCAGTTCTCCATCTTTTAAATAAGTCACCTATTCATGATGAATGAAAATACCGGTGAAATTGTTGTGCAAATCAAATACAATTTGCCAGTTTGTGATTGTAGGAGGCCCCCAGATTGACCCAGGACAAGCTGGAGAAAATACATCTTCAGGTTGGCCAGGGAACGCCTGGGCGTCCCAGCTGAGGAGCTGGCGGACTTGGCTGGGGAGAGGAGAGCCTGGGATGCCCTATTGGGATGCTGCCCCCGCAACCCAGACCCGGATAATTGGAAGGAGGCGAGGATGCTTTTTCCTTCTGAAACTGCTTAATATGTTTACAATAAATACAACTTAATTTATTTATTTTTTTATTTAAAAAGGTTTATTTCATTCAAAAATAAATAAATAAATCAAAATGTACATTACATTAAATTAGAATGAAAAGGAACAGATAGAAGAAATAATCTTATAATTTCTGCCCCTTTTGACACAAAAAATAAAATACATTCTTACTTTAAGTTTTCAGACACACAGATGCAACACCATCCTGCTCTAAGTTTCACATTTGATCAAAAACAAATAAAACACAATTATTTTACATTCTGATATTTACATATTACACTAGATTTGATGCATATTTTAAACATATGTAGTGATTTTGCTTGTTTCAGTTCCCTGTTAAGTTCATTCCACAGTTTCACACCCTTCACAGAAATACAATTGTTGTTCTAAATCTAAACCTTTTAAAGATATCAGTTCCTTTTAACATGCAGACACTTATTCTCTTTACAAACATTTTTTGAATATTTATTGGTAAAGTATTTGTATTTGCTTTATACATTATTTGTAATATTTTCCAATCCACCAAGTCATGAAATTTCAGTATTTTATCTTTAATGAATAATGGAATCGAGGGATCTCTACTATGATTATTATTAATAATTCTCAATGCTCTTTTTTGTAAAATAAACAGAGGTTGTGTGTGGGTTTTGTATACTGATCCCCAGGTTTCTACACAATAAGTTAAGTAAGGTACTATCAGTGAGTTGTATAATGTTAACAAACCAGAACCATTCAACAAAAACTTGACCCTATGTAATACTGCTATGGCTTTGGAGATTTTACCCTTTATGTAACCAATATGTGGCCTATTTTAGGATTAAGGGTGAGGATGAGCCAAGAGTAAAGGTCAGAGTCATTATTTTGTGCCCCTTTACAGTTCATGAAAGCATGGAATGCTCCTTATAACCGGCTCAACCTATTAGAATGTGGCTGGTTTGATACCTATTTGGAAGACAACCTGTTTGAAGGTGATCAGGACGATGCCACACTTTAAATATCCACCAAGTAAGATTTTCCTGGTATTTTTGCATCCATGAGATGTTCTTCTTGGCTCTTGTCAGTGTGGCCAGTTTGCCTATAATTTTTAATAGGGATTTTACACCTCAGTTATAATGCTAAACTGGGACTAGAGCATATTTGGAACAAGTTATTTCCGTTTCCACCAGTAAGAGTTCTGTCTCTAGCAGGAAAAATAGATTTTTAAAAATTCATCTCAAGTCATGTAGTGACAGTGGGTCTTAGGACTGTGTACAGCTGCCTTCAGTATTTATGAATATTGTTGGCTGATTTAATATCACCAGCTGGTGTTTATTGATCCTGCTTGAGACATCATGTCTAACTTCAATTTGCAGTGATGTTTAACAAATACTGACTGAAGATCAGTCAAGAGTTCACGAGCACTGACTGTTCTGAGTTGGCTCTCAGTGGAAAACAAAACCTGTTCTCATTCTGTTAAAAACCAGCTCTGATCTAGAGTTAAACCCTAAATGACCAAGCTATGGTGGTCCCACATTATGCCACCACACTACTTATCCTTCACCCAGGACCCCGATAAGCTGCTATCATGGTAATAAACAGCCTTGACTTTGCTTCAAAATTTTGTGCATCCTCAAAACCATCGTTCTGTCTCAATTTTGTCCCATGTAATGGTGAGCCCACTGCGCTCTCAATACACACCTGAAAAACTCACCATCCATGTTCATGTTGTAGTTAAGTGTTCATCCTTTGTGAAGAGAGATTAGACAATCTATCATTTCTATTCACTCATTCACTATGACCAGGGCCTTTTCAAGGTATTTGGGGGCCCTAGGCAAGATGGACTGTGCCCCCCCCCCCCCCCCCCCCCCCCCCCC